>CM053028.1:94267067-94666949 GCA_028564925.1 Lithobates sylvaticus
CAGAAAAATATTTTTCCATCCAACGTCTTCCAATTTGCTCATCACGGAGGTTGAAAAGGAACAATTTGACCCAACTAACCGTTAGGAAAATCAAACAAATGTTCTTGAACACAAAATTCTACTAGTGTATGGCCAGCTTTAGGTAGTGGCCTTTCCATAAATGTAGGTCTGCTTGTTTTAATTCAAGTTGAATATCCCTTAGCAAATACTGAATGATCATAGAAGAAACTTTATTAGACATGTATAAACTCTTTCACCAAATGAGAATATGTTTTTTGTATGTGTGCGTTTTTAAAAAAAATAAAATTTAAAATAAGACTACCTATTCAGCATGACACAGCCTTAGAACTGAGGGTGTAAGGTGTTGCACATGGGAAGCACACTGGAAGGAATACCCTCAATGAATAGGATCGCTCAGCTCCGCACTGCCAGCGTGGTAGATCGGACCTTTCTTATGCATGTGAAAAGCCGACAGGTACTTTCTGCCAGATGTCTTCTAGTAGGAATTAAAATATCAAGGAAGTTGGAATATTCTAGTTTTCAAAATTCAGTAATCACAGAGCAAAGTGATTTGCATTAGACATATAAAAACCTTTTTGTAAACTTCACTACAGGTAAGCCTATACTAAGGCTTACTTGTAGGTTTTGTGAATATCTCCAAAACTTGAACAGTTTAGGAGATATTCATGCTGCATGCAGCTGATGATGTCACCAGCACATGCGCTCGGAAGTACACAATGGGATATTTTTCCTCTGTGGGACTTTAATAAGACAGCAAATCTAACTAAAATCTAGTGGAACCAATTGCCTTCGGAAGTCACCTAAATTATTAAATAGAGCCCACCTGTGTGTAATTTAATTTCAATATAAATACAGCTAGTCTGAAGTGCTCAGGGGTTTGTTAGAGAACCTTAGTGAACAAACAGCATCCTGAAGGCCAAGGAACACACCAGACAGGTCAGGGATACAGTTAGAGAAGTTTAAAGCAGGGTTAGGTTATAAAAAAATATCCCAAGCTTTGAAAATTTCACGGAGCACTGTTCAATCCATAATCCAAAAATGGAGTATGGCACAACTGCAAACCTATCAAGACATGGCCGTCCACCAAACTGACAGGCCGGGCAGGGCAAGGGGAGCATTAATCAGAGAAGCAGCCAAGAGGCTCATGGTAACTCTGCAGGAGCTACAGAGATCCACAGCTAAGGTGGGAGAATCTGTCCACAGGACAACTATTAGTCGTGTACTCCACAAATCTGGTCTTTAAGGAAGAGTAACAAGAAAAAAAGTTGTTAAAAAAAAAAAAAAAAAAAAATAAAGCCTTAAGAAATCCCATTTGCAGTTTGCGGGAAGCCATGTGGGGGACACCGCAAACATGTGGAAGAAGGTGCTCTGGTCAGATGAGACCAGAAATGGACTTTTTGGCCTAAAAGTAAAACAGGAAACTAACACTGCACATCACTCTGAACACACCATCCCCACCATGAAACATGGTGGTGGGCAGCATCATGTTGTGGGGATGCTTTAATTCAGCTGGGACAGGGAAGCTGGTCAGAGTTGATGAGAAGATGGATGGAGCCAAATACAGGGCAATTTGAGAAGAAAACATGTTCGAGCCTGCAAGAGACTTGAGACTGGGGCGGCGGTTCACCTTCCAGCAGGACAATGACCCCAAACATACAGCCAGAGCTACAATGGAATGGTTTAGAGCAAAGCATATCCATGTGTTAGAATGGCCCAGTCAAAGCCCAGACCTAAAGCCAACTGGGAATCTGGCAAGATTTCCGTTCACAGATGCTCTTCATCGAATCTGACAGAGCTTGAGCTATTTTGCAAAGGAGAATGGGCAAAAATGTCACGCTAGATGTTCAAAGCTGGTAGAGACATCCTCAAAAAGACTAGCAGCAAAGGGTGGTTCTACAAAGTATTGATTCAGGGGGGCGGAATACAAATGCATGCCACACTTTTCACAGTTATTTGTAAAAAAAAAAAAAAAAAAAAAAAAAAATTGAAAACCATTTATCATTTTCCTTCCACTTCACAATTATGTGCCACTGTGTTGATCTATCACATACAATCCCAATAAAATACAATTATGTTTTTGGTTGCAACATGACGAAAAAACTTGGAAAATGTCAAAGGGTATGAATACTTTTTCAAGGCACTGTACATGCCAAATCCCATGAATGAAAGTATAGAGTAATATGTGCATGGCCACAGGGAGTTGAAAGAAAACTGCAAGGGCAGAAACCTGGCCCTTAAGGATACTCAAGCAAGCTTCTTATCAATGCCCCATTGGAGATAGGCCAAAATCCAAAGATATCAAGAAAGCACACAGATGGGGGGGGGGGGGGGGGGGAAAAAAAAAAAAAAAAAAAAAAAAAAAAAATCGCAACATGAAATGTAAACCTTCCAATTATGACGGCAAATCTTCCGAGGAGGTGGATATACGCTCCTTCAAAATAGTGGGACTAACAGAGGTCGACAACCCTCTGTCAGAACCTGCCTTTCAAGAGCAAGGATGTCAAAGCCTAGCTCTTGAATGACAGTAAAGCAGGGTGGAAGATCCATCCTTAGAACAGACGATCCTCTTTGACAAAGTCACCAGTGGACACCTGTGACTAGATGCACCAGGCCAGCGTAATAAGTTTACCAAGGCTAATCAGAAGCCACCAGAACTTGTTTGGCCTTTCTCCTGCGCAACAGATTAGAGAGAAGCTTGAAAAGGGGGCAAAGCAAGTGCCGTTACTCTCTGGTGCTCCGTTCCTTTGTTATCAGCATAACTTCTGACAAGTTCTCCGACACATGAGAACAGTAGCTGAAAATTTGTGTCGAGGAGGGGGTGTGTGCACCTTTCCTCCAATCAGCTCTCACACAGTGTAAGTCCAGTCTCCCCTACCCTATATGCTGCTGAAAGAGGTAGAAAGATTTCTAGCACGATCTGCACTTTTCAAAGAGTGTAGAATGTTAAAGACAGCAGATACACAAGTATAACTTATGTAGGAGGATTTGTTTCACCCCTGTGTATCATCTGAGGCGGTTCACTTCAGTGGGTATAAGAGAGGGTTTACATCCACTTTAAATAAATACATCTCTGGTGCATGTAAAGAAAACCTGTACTAAGAAATATGGAAGCCATGAAAATGTTAGCTGCCCAACTGTCATGAAGATCTGATGTTTAAATAATTTTTGACTTACAGTATTTGTTACAAGAAAAAAAAAATACCAGTTACACTTACCGGTAACGGATTTTCTAGGAAATCTTCCAGGACGGCACACCTGAGAGGATGACTGGTCACACCTGGCAGGAAACACAATTAACAAAGTTTAAAAAGCCCCACCCCTCCCTCTGACCCTCAGTTATGACAAAGTAAACACCCACACCAGTGTCAGAGGGTACATTCTGTGAAGAATAAAACATCACCAACATTTTAAGGGTAGGGAAGTAGGCCTGCCGTCCTGGAAGATTTCCTAGAAAATCCGTTACCGGTAAGTGTAACTGGTATTTTTCTCTAGTCATCTTCCAGGACGGCACACCTGAGACGATGAGCAAGAAGTTAAGGCCTACCTTAGGGTGGGACCACCGCCTGTAGGACCTTCCTGCCAAAAGCCAAGTCCTGAGGGGACAACAGCTCCACTCTGTAATGCCTCAGGAAGGTATTATGGCTCGTCCATGTTGCTGCCTTGCAGATCTGATCTATGGAAGCACCTGCCCTTTCTGCCCAGGAGGTCGCCAGAGATCTGGTTGAATGAGCCTTAAGGTGGGATGGAACCGGTTTATCCGAGTGTTTATAGGCTAAAACTATTGCCTGCTTAATCCACCTGGCTATCGTAGGTTTTGAGGCCTGAAGACCCTTTCTTTGGCCCCCAAAAGTAACTAGAAGATGATTTGATCTCCTAAACTCCCTTGCCCTTTCTAGATAGACTAAAAGACAGCGTCTAACATCTAAAAGGTGCAATCTTTCTTCCTTCTCATTCTTCGGATTCTGGCAGAATGATGGAAGAATAATCTCTTGTGACCTGTGGAACCCCGAGGTCACTTTTGGTAAATAAAGAGGATCCTGTCTAAGGATTACCCTGTCCTCTAGGATCAACAAAAAAGGCTCTTTTATTGTCAGGGCCTGTAGGTCGCCTACTCTTCTAGCTGAGGTGATGGCTAGAAGAAAGGCCATTTTAAGGGAAAGAAATTTAAATGAAATTTGATCCAACGGCTCAAATGGCCCTTTCGTCAGGGCGTCCAGAACCAGGGACAAATCCCACGGCGGGAAACTAACTGTCCTTACCGGGGTTAACCTTTCCCTGGCTAGCAAGAATCTCTTAACAAGAGGGTCTTGAGCTAACCTTGTGTCAAAGAACACTGACAGGGCTGCTACCTGGACCCTAAGGGTACTGACCGCTAACCCTTGGTCTACCCCTTCCTGGAGAAAATCCAGCACGGTTGGAATCGTCTGGATAGTTCTCTGATTTGCTTGAGCCCATCTAGAGAAGATCTTCCAGACCTTTGCATAAATCTGTCTGGTAACCTTCTTCCTGCTAAGGAGAAGAGTGTCAATTACCTTCTCCGAGCATCCCCTGTTCCTGAGGATCTCCCTCTCAAGAGCCAGGCCGTCAGGGACAGAAACCCCGGGTTGGGATGCAGCACTGGGCCCTGGCAGAGAAGATCCCGCCTGACCGGGAGATGCAGCGGAGGCACGACTGACCACCTCCACATGGTGGGGAACCAGACCCGCTTCGGCCACCAGGGTGCAATCAGGATAAGGTCTCCATCCGACTGTGACAGCTTTTGAAGCACTCGTGGGATGAGTACCAGGGGAGGAAAGGCATATGCCAGGCTGAAGTCCCAATTCTGAGCGAGAGCGTCTACTCCTGAGGATCTCTGTTCTCTCGTGAGAGAAAAGAATCTCCGCACCTTTGCGTTCCTTTGACAAGCGAATAAATCTATCTCTGGTACTCCGAAATGACGTTTTACCAGAGCGAAAACTTCTTCGTTCAACTCCCATTCTCCCTGAAGAATGGGCTGTCTGCTGAGGAAGTCTGCTTGTATATTGAGGGATCCCTTTATGTGGACCGCAGAGATTGAGAGAATGTTTTTCTCTGCTTCTCCCAGGAAATCTTGGGTCAGTGCCCTTAGACTGACTGACCTTGTTCCCCCTTGACGGTTCAAATAGGATACTGCCACCCGGTTGTCCGAGAAAATTTGGACCTCCCTTCCTTGGATCAAGTCCCGGAAGACACTTAATGCCTTCCCGACTGCCAGAAGCTCCCTGAAGTTTGAGGAAGCTCTGCTCTGACTCTGATCCCAGGGACCCTGGGCGTAGCGGTCTCCTAAATGAGCCCCCCAACCCCAGGCACTTGCGTCTGTTGTAATGCCTATTGGGTCTAGCTGTGTCCACGTCCGACCTCCCGATAGGTTGACGGGATCGAGCCACCAAACTAGGGAGCTTCTTACCTCCTCTGACCGAGGAACTTTCTCCTCCAGGGTTTCTCTTCTCCCGCCCCAAGAGGAGAGAAGGAAGCCCTGAAGGACTCGTGAGTGGAGCTGAGCCCAGGGAACTGCCGGGATGCAAGAGGCCATCAGGCCCAACACCCTCATGATGTTTCTCAAAGATACCTCCGGGGCTTCGAGACACACTGTCACTGCGCCCCGAATTTTTTCGACCTTTTCGGGAGGAAGAAACACTTTCTGGGCTACTGAGTCCAACTGATACCCCAAGTATACCTTTGACTGTGAGGGATCCAGGGAGGATTTCTCCTGACTCACCATCCAACCTAGGGAATCCAGGGTCGACAAGACCAACTCTCGATCCCTCAGGAGCTGGTCTCTGGATGGACTGTAGATCAACAGATCGTCGAGGTATGGTATCAGAGCTACCCCCTGAAGGTGTAGAAAGGATACTACCTCTGCCAGGACTTTGGTAAAAATCCTTGGACTGGCCGCAAGGCCGAAGGGAAGTGCCCTGAACTGCCAATGCTGCACCCCCTGCTCTGTCCGTACTGCGAAACGCAAGTACTTCTGATGATCCGGGGCAATGGGTACATGCAGGTAAGCATCTTTGAGATCTAATGTGATCATGAAAACTCCCTTCTGGAGGTGTTTTCTGACCGTGTAGATGCTCTCCATTCTGAATCGCTTGTACAACAGGTAGTGGTTCAGTTTCCGTAGATTGATAATCAACCGAAACTTGCCCGATGGCTTCGGGACCACAAAAATGTGGGAATAAAAACCGAAAGCCCTCTGAGTCACTGGGACCGGGATAATCACTTCCTGTTCTGCGAGCATGCGAACGCTGTCTAGCAAGCCCCTTGCCTTCAGAGAATCTTTGGGAAGGTAAGTAACCAAAAAATTTTGAGGTGGGAGTGACCGAAATTCCAGCTTGTAACCTAGTTTTATTAGGTCTAAAATATAAGGGCTCTCTGAGATCTTCTCCCATTGGGGAAGGAAATACGAGAGCCTTGCGCCCACTTTTATGGCGTCATTTAGAATCCTTGCTGGACGGTCCGGACCCAGAAAAAAGGATTCCACCTTTTTCTTTGCCCTTTCCGATCCCCCATTTCTTCCTTTGTCCCCCTTTGCCCTTGAACTGGCCTTTTGCAGGGGGGCCACGAAAAAATTTCCTCCCTTTTTCCTTCTTGGGTTTGGAGGGAAATTTCTTACCTTTTTCTGTGGATCGGGAAAGGACCTGTTCCAGACCCGAACCAAAGAGTAGGGAGCCCTCAAAGGGAATACCACAGAGTCGGGACTTAGAAGTGAAGTCTCCGTCCCAAGTCTTAACCCAAAGGGCCCTCCTGGCTGAGTTCAGTAATGCCGCTGACTTAGCAGTCGTCCTTACTGTCTCTACTGCCGCGTCCGCCAAAAAGGCGATAGCTCTCCCCACCACTTCCAGGGATTCTACTATCTCCCTGGATTCCTTCTTACGTGTGAGATGGTCCATCAGCTTGTTGAGCCATGCGTCCGCGTTCCTGGCTACACAAGCTGAAGCTAATGCAGGGCTCATGGCCGATGCATTCGCTTCCCAAGCTCTACGCAACAGGATCTCAGATTTTTTATCCATCTGATCCTGAATGTTACCCGCGTCCTCAAAAGATAAGTCCGACCGTTTAGAAACCTGCGCCAAGGACGCATCTAAGCGTGGGACTTTGAAAAATTTTTCTTCCTCCTCCTCCTTAAAAGGACATCTCCGTTTCCAAGTTTTAAGTCTGAGGAGTTTACGCTCAGGTTCCTTCCATTCCCTCAAGATAATATCTTTCAGGGACTGGTGAACTGGGAAGGATCTGGCCTGTGGTTTACCCAAACCTCTATAGACCTTATCCTGAGCCGACACTTGGGCGGAAGGTAACTGAATGTCCTCTGACGCATATACTGCCCTGAGGAGACCCTCCATATCCTCTGCTGAAAAGAGGTGTCCCCCAGATCTGGTCTCTACATGGCTATCCTGATCTGAGTCCTCCCCCTCCTGGGAACTCAGGTCAGAGCTGCAAACCTCCTCCTCTGAATAGTATGGGGCAGGTTCCTGAGACCCTCCTGTAAAGGTAGATCTATCTTCCTGTGAGGGAGAGCTTTCCCTTACTGATCTGGCATCCCCCTGACGCTGATCAAGTACGGCTTTAAAAGACTGAAGGGTAGCTAGCATCTCAACCTGAAGTGCTCTGCATTCCTTCGCAACTTCTGCTGTCTCTTTGCCTGCCAATTTGTAAATACATTTGTAACAAAAAGGCTTGCTGTGGTCCTGTGGGAGTTTAGAGCTACAAGACCCACAGCGTTTAGTTTTGGATGTGGCTTTCCCAGACCTACTGGCTCTCTCCTGAGCAGGGCATTCGGTCTCTGTAAGAAAGGGACACCCCATTAGCCACATCACATACACATACAGTGTGGGGGACAAGGACAATAGGGCCACCCCAAATGTCTGCCCCCCCCTCGCTCCAGCCGAGTCACTCACCCCCCTGTGGCGACCTCTGATGCCGCGAGCTCTGGTCCGCCTTCCATCCTCTGCCTCTACACCGGTAGATGGATCGACTGTGAAGGCTGTGGACCTTGGGCCCCCTCTTTCCAAACAGCCGCCTCGTGCTCTGACCGCCGCGCTCGCCGCCATTTTGTTGAAGCCCCGGCGCGCCGGATATGACGTCACACCGGCGCCCGGCGGCTTCCGGACATGCGCACTAGCGGCTACAGACGCCGCTCTGCGCCGCGGTCTATCCCTAAGGATGGCACGGCCCCCTAAGGGGAAGAAAACGTTCGGCCATTGGAGCCCAGCTTCCGGCCGACGTGGGGTGTATCAGCGGCCCCCCCCAACCGTCCACCACTGTCAGGTATGAGGGGAGGAAAAGAGGGAAGGTTAGGTGGCCCCTGGGGTTATGGACAACTCACCTGTCCTAGTGCCCCAGCCTCTCCCATTCAGCTTTCTAGGGAGAGCAGAGGGAAAACCCCTTAATTTAATGGCATTTGAAAAATGCTTGAACAGAGAACCCCACAGGCACCACTGACTGCTCTGGGTTTGTTCATTAAGGGGGCGACCATGGTCCCAGACCTGAGGTCTTAGAAAAAATAACAAACGGTTTCGCAGCCATCAGCGTGTGGGAAACACAATCAATAACTGAGGGTCAGAGGGAGGGGTGGGGCTTTTTAAACTTTGTTAATTGTGTTTCCTGCCAGGTGTGACCAGTCATCCTCTCAGGTGTGCCGTCCTGGAAGATGACTAGAGAAAAAAAATTCAATAAACCTTACCTCAAATTTTTTTTTACAGACACCTTTCCATTAAATAACCATAGACAAGAATGTAGTCACATAGGAAGCCATGCCTGATCTACAGAGCTGTGAGTTCAAACCACCACACATATATAAAACAGTGACAGTATTTTACTTTTAGTCATACAGACAGGAACCTGTCTGGCAAACCTTTTACCCATTTCCCAGCAAATCAAATTTTTAAATAAATGCCCAGGAGGGAAGGGGGGGGGGGGGGAGAGAAAAAGACATATTTTCAACCATCGGTGACAAGACATCATATGCCTGAAGAAGGATTTATTAAAATGTATTTTCATGATAGGTTGTATCACTTCCAAGTCAACTGAGTGATGCCTATATCTAGGAGGAAAAAGCTTCCTCCCAACAAACAGCACAGTCTTTTACAAGCTGAGGTTATGAATACGAGGCCTTCACTCCCAGCCAGCTACTGTACACAGTCCATGTAAATCAGATCTATTAACAAGACACGTTGGCAGACCTGCCAGATCTATTAGCGCCACCGCACTTTTGTGGCAGAAATTTTTTAAAGTAAAATGGGCCCATTCCCAAAAATTATGAAATCACTGTTTTGTTTTGCCAAACCTGCCTACTTTGCTGCAAAACTTTTACCAGCTTTACTTCATTTCATAACCGTTTAAAATAAAAAAAAAAAAAAAAAAGGACACTGACAAAATGAGGTCTAAGAAAGCAGTTCTACAAATACACTCACCGGCCACTTTATTAGGTACACCTTACTACTACAGGGTTGGACCCCCTTCTGCGTTCAGAGCTGCTTTAATTATTCATGGCATAGATTCAACAAAAGGTGTTGGAAACATTCCTCAGAGATTTTGGTCCATAGTGACATGATAACATCACAGTTTCTGCGGATTTGTCAGCTGCACATCCATGATGCAAATCTCCTGTTCTACCACATTCCAAAGGTGCTCTATTGGATTGAGATCTGGTGACTGTGGAGGCCTTGGGGTACAGTGACCTCATTGTCATGTTCAAGAAACCAGTGGTAAGATGATATGAGCTTTGTGACATGGTACGTCATAAAGGGATGGACGTGGTCAGCAACAATACACAGGTAGGCCGTGGCATTTAAAACAATGCTCAATTGGTACTAAGGGGGCCCTAAGTGTGTCAAATAAATATCCCCCACACCATTACACCACCAGCCTGAACCATTGATACAAGGCAGGGTGGATCCATGCTTTCATGTTTACACCAAATTCTGACCCTACCATCTGAATGTCGCAGCTGGAATCGAGACTCATCAGACCAGGCAACGTTTTTCTAATCTTCTATTGTCCAAATTTTGGTGAGCCTGTGCGAATTGCAGCATCAGTTTCTTGTTCTTAGCCGACAGGAGTGGCACCCGGTGTGGTATTCTGCTGCTGTAGCCCACCTGCTTCAAGATTCGATGTGTTGTGCATTCAGAGATGGTATTCTGCATACCTTGGTTGGAACGAGTGGTTATTTGATTTACTGTTACTTTACTTTCTATCAACTTGAACAAGTCTGCCCATTTTCCTGACATCAACAAGGCATTTTCATCCACACAACTGCAGCTCACTGGATGTTTGTTTTTTCTTTTTTTTTGGACCATTCTCTGTAAACCCTAGAGATGGTTATACGTGAAAATAGTAGATCAGCAGTTTTTGAAATACTCACTTAAATTCCCTTTCTTCCCCAGTCTGATGCTCAAATGCATTGAGTTACTGCCATGCGATTGACTGATCAGCAATTTGTGTTACCAAGCAATTGAACAGGTGTATCTAATAAAGTGGCCCACTGAGTGTATATAGAAGTACAAAAGAAAGTTTAAAAAAAAAAAAGACAAAAAAATAAATAAAAAAAAGCTGCAGGAATGTGTCAAGAGTGAAAATAAATAAATAAATAAAATACACCAAAATTTGAGGAAAATGTCCATTTCAGTTTTCCTTCCTTAAAAATACCGGATTACACCTGAGTTAGGGAGGGTATACAATTATGAAATCTGTGAAGTTTCTACTTCCTGCAACACTGCTTACATTCAAACATCCAGAGAGGGTTGAAATTGGATTGGTGCACAATTTTTTAAACAAAGTTTTCTGTATAGGAGAGACAGCAAGAGATCTGCAGTGGGTGTGTTTGGGACCACATGCTCAGCACGATCAGAAAATTGTACGAAAAATACAGATTTCGGAGCAATTGTACGATAATCTGATCGTTAGTACAGAGCTTTAGAGAGCCAATCAGGACATTTCATCCAATATTATTTGATGGGACATGCACAATTTTTTTTTGTATGATGCAAGATCGGACGGTTTTCGTTTAATCAGAACAGCAATACAAATGCATTACAACACGACATCACTTCCAAATTTTTATTTGTCTAACGCAAATTTACATGACTTTAGCAAACTCATCAGCTTCCATCTGGGATTAGCAAGCAAAAAAAAAAAAAATGGGCAATCATTCGTCTGATAATCTCGTGTGTACCGGGCTTTAGCAGATATGTTGTGCTCCCTGTATGCATTTTAAAGCCTAATTTTTTAATTAAGCAGTATTAAAGCAAAGACACGAAAAACTTTAGGATACTACAACTTGCAGAAAGCGCACCAAAACTGCAGGACATAATAGAAGTCAATGGGAAAGCGCAGCCCAACAAATGCACAGGTATGCTGCGCTGCACCCACGGTGCGGTCAAACCACACCGCATCAGTGTGAAAGGAGCCTTAAAGTTGAACTCCAACTAACACTTATAAAGCAAAGCGCCCCCCCCCCCCCACACTTTTTGGGATATAAAAATAAATAAATGTACATGAATGAATAAAAGCTGACCATTGTAAGTACCCCTGTCAGGGGTAAATGGCTTTTCATACCTATAACTGCCACTTTTACTGGAGTGTGTGGTCTGTTAAAAGGGAAGTTGAAAAATAAGAGACTAATGTTGGCCATACACTATACGAAAAAAAATCTGCCAAACCCATTTTTCGAAAAAACGAACATTCGGCCGTGAGAGCAAATGATAGTGCCATCATGTAATGACCGTTAAATACATTTTTTGTTAGTTTTTTTTACATATACCTAGTGCAAACAGTTCGGACGGGAAGCACATTAACCTTTCAATTTATCGTTGTTCGGCAGAAAATTTCCAGACTTTTTTTGACTTAAAAACAACGATTTTGTGCTGAAAAATTAACCAACTGGCCAAATGACTGACTTTCGGCCGATCTTTCGTATAGTGTATGGCCAGCATTACTTGTCAAATCCTCAGGTAAAAATAAGGAACTAATGCAGCAACCACAACCAAGGATTGGAAAACTGTAATATACTGCATTTTGGGTTTAACACTCTACAGTGTAGCTTTAAGAATTACAGTTATTTATTTTCCATTTCAATCTACGGTAATGTGCAGGTTGTGCTTCTTTTAAATGCACGTTATACTTAAGCGGATAGCAATTGCACTTGACAATTTCTCTTCTAGCGCATTGACATGGTTCACTGAAACATCTTCAGATTCAGGCATATAAAGCCCGCTTGTGCCCCTATAAAAAGGGGCCAGTGTTTGTTTTCCACTGCTACACGCTGGGCTCATGCCAGGTTGGCCTCCTGCCACTCATACGATGACATGTCCAAGCACAACTACTATATAACAAGAGGGGATTCACAGCACTGTACTTTAGAAGATGAAAACTTGTTCTCATTTTGTCTCTGCACATTTCACTTCTACTTACTGGTACAAAGAGGAAAACTCCCAAGGACTGCCAAACCCTCGGTACCAATTAGGCCGACTAGATCCTGAGCGTTCATTGTGTTACCACGGACATTTATACTCTGATTAAATGTCAGTGGAAAATAGAATTACTGGAACAAAAGTATGAAAAATATTTTATCATAAATTTTACCTGTATTTATGCATATTTTCTCATAATGGGATGTGTGTCTATTACACAAATATATGCAATATAAAGCTGTATGGTTATGTCTTGCCAGAATTACTTGCCAGGTTAACAGTAACCTTTTATATGAATTTTAACTGTATATTTAGCTGTTGGCCTGGAATACCATTTAAACCGGGGCTCATAATCCAAAGTATCTGAGGGATAAGGAGACCTTGTTGACTGAGGTACAACTCCGATTCCTCATTAGTAGTGATGAGTGGTAAAAAAAAAAAAAAAAGGGGGGGGGGGGAAACGAATTGGTTGCTACAATAGCAGTTCTTCCTTAACCACTTCAATACTGGGCACTATTACCCCCTTCCTGCCCTGCCCAATTTTCAGCGGTCGCACGTTGGGTACAGCATTGCTTGCCCATGCAATTGTCATTCAAACAAAATTTGTATAATTTTTTTTTTTTAAAACAGATAGAGCTCTCTTTTGGTTGTATTTAATCACCACTGAGTTTTTTTATTTTTTGCTAAACAAATTAAAAAAGAAGATCGAAAACTTTGGGGAAAAAAAAATTATTAAAATAAAACAAAAAGGTTCTCTTGGTTTATGTCACAAAATTTTGTAAATAGGTAAATTTTTCTCCTTCACTGATGTGCACTGATGGGCACCAATATGCAGCACTTATGGGCACTAAAAGGTAGCACTGATGGGACTGCCCTGATTATCAGGGTACTTCCTATTTACACTGATCAGCTGTGACTAGACACAGTTTTCTGAAGGACATCATATGATGTCCAGTCAGAACAATGAAACCCCCCACCTGGCCATCATTTTGCTATAGGCAGGGTGTTACTTCAGCCATCGATGGAGCTAAGAAAAAAAAATTGCTAGATTTTCCCATCAACACAACCAGTGTGGATGGGAGAATCCCTCCCACTGAGCCATTGTGTTCCCCCAGCGGGTTGGAGCTGTGCCCGCTGGGAAAATACAGTGATTACTACTAGCGGCTAGAATAGCCACTAGAAATAATTGCATGTAAAGTCCGACAAGCTGGTTGTACCCAAGTTGATTGAGTAACTTGGGTACATTCAGCCTGCCCATACACAATTTGAATCTCTGCCGGTTCCTGCTGAACCGGCCGAGATTCAAACAAACAGTCTATGGCCGGCTTCAGACACTTTCAATAATAAGCCTAAAGTGACGTTTGCAGCTGATAAATGAGATGAGAAAACCAATTACAAAATGTTAACCCCTTCGATATGCAAGAGAAAGACCATAAGAGCTACACTCCTAGACTTTAATTTTAAGTCAAAAGTAAACCAAATATTACAGCTGAAGTCTGGTTAAAAAAGTAAATAAAAAAAAAATCCTCACCCAGGACAAAAAAGGGGGAGCTTTTGCTGAAAAACTTTCCTTCTATTCATAGTAGTCCATTGCAATAATTGTTTTATGCACCAGTATTTCCAGTCTTCTGGGTTGAATACCAGCCAGCGTCATTTAACTCACATCCTTTGTGTATCCAGGCTGCCATGGAGTTCCCTACTCTAATGACATTATTTGATACAGTAAGGGCCACCTAAAACTGCCTCTGACGAGAGTTTACCCCATATGGAGTGCTGCATTATATCTTTTTCACTCTCCAGTTACACTGCTATACATCACGGGCATCCAGGGTCACATTTCTCAACCACAGTCACCTTGTTACCTGAAGTACACAGACTCAGTTTTTCATCATCAGAACTTGTACTGCCAAAACACACAAAAAGCAGGACAAAGGAGCTTGAACAAGAACAATATAAAAAGTATAATTGGATACCTTCACGCTAGAAAAAAGGTAAAAGATTTATTGTCTCATGCTACTTTGCAGACTTCATGACAAATATTCTGCTTATTACATTGTAAAGAAGAGAAATGGCCCAACTTACAGAATCCTCAGGAGGCCTCTGGATTTTACCCCAGTCCACAGAAGGGCCCTTCTCTTGCAAAAACCGGTGAAACAATTTCTGGAAGCCTTCCAGGTCTTTCTGTATGTGCTGAAAGAAACAAAATAAATACTCAATTGAAAATATTCGGGTAAGACCGCAAACTGAATACAAATTGTACATTACATACTAGTGGATGTAAACCCACACATTATACCCAGTGAAGTGAACAGCCTGAGATTATACACAGGGATGAAACAATTCTCTCTACATAAATTTGACATGTATATCTGCTTTCTTCAGCTTTATATCCTGTTTAGAAAGTTCAGATCATGTTAGGAGAATTGCTCTTCCTGTTCAGCACTGCAGTGAAGTCTGGGCAAACAACCAAGACAGCTGATTGGAGGAAAGGCACACACCCCTTCTCCTCATTAGATAGACTTTCCAAGTGGATTGTTGAATAGTTCAGGGCTTTGCTAATCTATTTATAGCATCCTCCCCAACACAAAAGTCCGGCTGCTTTTATCATATGTGACAGAGAACTTGTCAGGAGTTATCAGGCAGATAACAGAAGAACGGAGCAGGAGACAGCTACGGGACATAGTGGTTTGAAGAGAGATAAGAAAACACTGCAAATATATGTGCCCAGATCAAAATTTCATGAAACAGGTTTGCATCTACTTTAAAAGGAAAATACCCAAATCTTTAAATTAGCCCAGACAAGGTTTTTTTTATTTTAAAGCAAAACTTTACCCATAAAAAAAAAATATATATAATGTTCTTTAGCAAGGAAGATACATCCCACATTAATTATTAGAATACCAAAATTTGTGCGTGCTGTAATTTGCCTCTGGCATTGTTCCCGTTTCTTCTTGCTGGAGGCTGCCAACTTGCTAAAGCCCAGAGCCCCTGAACAGCAGTAAATCCTAAAGCTTAACTAAACCCATTGATTTAACTGTTTCAAAAAGCGAGTTACATTCCTGGAAATACCAGGATTGCTAGCTGTCATATTTGCTTGTGTCCTCAACCAAACTGTCAAACCATCAAATGGCTGGTGTTATAACTGATCACATGTGCAGCATTATGGCAGTTACAGTTCAAAACAGAAGCAGCTTCCTTGGCCATACAAGATAGGAGGGTTTAACCACTTCTAGCCCAGGTCTATTCTGGCACTTCGCTCCTACATGTAAACATCATTTTTTTTCTAGCAAATTACTCAGAACCCCCAAACATTATATATTTTTTTTTTAGCAGAGACCCTAGGGAATAAAATGGCGGTCCTTGCAACTTTGTCACACGGTCTTTGCGCAGCGATTTTTACAATTTTTATTTTTTGCCCACAAAATGCAAACAGTAAAGTTAGCCCAATTTTTGTTGCATGTGAAAGATGATGTCACACTGAGTAAACAGATACCCAACATATCACGCTTCAAAATTGCACACGTTCATGGAATGGCGCCAAACTTTGGTACTTAAAAATCTCCATAGGTGGCGCTTAATTTTTTAATTTTTTTTTTATAGGTTAACCGTTTAGAGTAAGGCCCCTTTCACACTGAGGCGCTTTGCAGGCGCTAAAGTGCTAAAAATAGCGCCTGCAAAGCGCCCTAAAAGAGCCGCTCAGTGCACTCCAATGTGAAAGCCCTGAGGGCTTTCACACTGGAGCGGTGCGCTTGCATGACGCTAAAAAAAGTCCTGCAAGCCGCATCTTTGGAGCGCTGTAGGAGCGGTGTATTTACCACTCCTAAAGCGCCTCTTCCCAAAGAAAAAAAAAATGAGGCAGCGCTCCAAACCCGACTGCAAAGCGCCACTTTAGCGCGGTTTTAACCCGGCCGCTAGCAGGGGTTAAAACTGCCCGCTAGCGGCCGAAAAGCGCCACTAAATATAGCGCCGCTTTACCGCCAACGCCTCAGGGTGAAAGTAGCCTTACAGAGCTCTAGTGCTAGAATTATTGCTCTCGCTTCAACTTTGGCAATGATACCCAACGTTTGGTTTGAACATTTACATATGCGGGCTCGACGTACGTATGCGTTCTCTTCTGCGTGCCAGCACGCGTGCGCTTAAATCATTGTTTACTTTATTTACACACTGGGGAGGAGTTTTTTTTTTAAACATTCCTTGTAATAGGAATGGTGAGTGACAGGTCCTCCTTATGAAGCGATGTGGGGGTCTATAAATCCTCCAGGCAGGAAAGGCTGAGATCAAAAAAAATAAATAAATAAATCTCAGGCTTTTCTGCTGAGTCCCCGGCATGGTTTACTTCCACCGGTCCGGACGCGATGTCACAACGTCGTTTTGGGGCCTCAGAGTCAGTCAATGAGACTGCCGGGGACCATCTGTCCCTCCAGATTTATTTTTTTCATTTTTGTGCAGCGTTTTGAGCGCAGGGAAGGGGGCCTTCAGCAAATAGGTTGCCCTTGCTATTCTAGTGCATGTTCTGCCTTAATACACAAAAAAAAAAAAAAAAAAAGAAAAAGAAGAAGAAAGAAAGAAGAAAGAAAGAAAGAAAGAACCCCCCCACAAAACTGCACAGAAATTACATCCTTCAAGCTTCTTAGGACAGGTGAATTTTTATTTTCCAACATAAAATCTATTATTTTGCCTCCCCTGTAAAGGGTATACAGGAAATTGGATTTAATTTAAAATTAAAATATATTTCACAAAGCAGCAAAATTTGTTTCCCTAACCACTTGCCGCCAAATCACGTACCTGTACGCGATTTGGATTCAAGTGGTTGTACCGGACTGATGCCTGCAGAAGGCATCCCCCGGTACCATTTTTTAGAGCTGATGGCTCTCTTGTAATAATAACTGATGCGGCTAAGCAGCTGCTCGGCTGTCATTACAAGCAGCGGGAGGGCATGTGCCCCCGCCTCCTCCCGCCGGAAGACCCCATCGACCATTTGGAACGCCGGCTGCCCAGAGACCTGAACAAAGCCGGAATCGGCTTTGAACGGGTCTTAGCTATGGTAATCTGAAAGCAATGTCATGACATCACTCCTCACTTCAGGTTTACTCGGGAGCCAACGGCGCCGGTTTCAAAAATCAAAAGAATTAAAAAACGCTGCTCTTGGCGTTTTGAATACTTTCAAGTCCAGAGGAGGGGTTTGGGGTCCCCCCAGATCCCTAAACGAAGAGTACCTGTTACTGCCACAGGAGAGGTTTACATTCCTTGTGACAGCAATAAAAGTGATCAAAAATTATTATTATTTTTAAAAAGGGACAGTGTAAAAAATAAAAAAATAAAAGCCCCATCCATCCGTGCTAAAGTGAAAGGATACGCAAGTCGCACCCACAAATATAAACCGTGTTCAAACCACACGTGAGGTATTGCTGCGATCGTTAGGAGCAAGAGCAATCATTCTAGCACAAGACCTGTTCTGAATCGAAACAGGTAACTGTTAAAAAAAAAAAAAAAATGTAAACTATCTAACTCAATCAATCATTCTTTACTGTGTACACCTCACTACTCACATCATTGGATCATAAGAACCAAATGGGATAAACAATGAACTGGTGACCTAAATACATTAAATTGCCCATTAACCCGATTCCCTAATTGAAGATTGAAAGGCACCTCAATGGCAGATTAAGGAGTATCAGTTAATGACCCACATAAAATCCAACTACTAATAAAGAGATCTGAATATTTCTGTGGTTTTCCAAGTAGAACCTGTGTTAGACTTTGCTACCTGAGTCTTTTGCAGCCCCTGAGCAGGTTCGTTATTAGCAATCCACTGCCAAGGTAAGTTAAAGTGTTTCTTAAAAAATAAAGTAACATTTTTTCTTCATTAATAAAAAATAATAAAGTTATACTCACCTGCTCTGTATTGCACAGAGCGGTTTCAAACCTCCTATTCTGGGGTTCCACATCAGAGATCCTGGCTCCTCAACTTGTGTCTTCTCACCCCATAGCAAGTCGCTTGCTATGGGGGCAGAAGTGCAGGTTCTCTCCCATGCTGGGCTGTGTGCGTACATAGAAACACATTGTGGGTCTCGGCTTCGCCCCCCACTCTCTGCTCAAAAGATTTAACTGACAGCAGCAAAAGCCTATGGCTCTCGCTGCTGCCCGATCCCCCTGTAGTAGGAGAAAGACAGGGGAGAAGACCTGCAGACAGACACGGTGCTGGATCGATACAAGACTCAGGTAAGCATTTGTCAAAACTTTTTTACCTTAAAAGAACCGGCTCCAAGGCTGAGAACTAAGATCAAACACAGCTGATTGCTCCGTAAGCAGAGAGCTGATAATTGTCAGTCACCGCCGTGTTCTCTGCTTGCTTGGAGCCTGAGCCAGGTGCTGGTCCAGGGTTGTGGGCAGATCCCGATTTTATTATCGCGATCTTGTCCCGGCCTGAACCGGCTCTGTGACATCAGCCAACAGCGGGCTTCAGCCCCCCGTCTGCTGAAAAGGGGTCACAGGAGTGCAGAATGAACTGTGATCCACAAGAGAAGTACAACCAAATGAGCTTTGGCTGGACTTTTCCTTTATTGTAGGAAATGTATTAAGGTAAAAAAAAGTTTTAGCTTTAGTAAGCCGTGTATGCCGTCCAGAGTGCTATGCCCCAATTGTGACTCCTGTGCGCATGTGCAGGAGTTGTCCCATTGTGGCCCAGCTATTCAATTGCATGGAGCAAGCAAACCCAGAAGGAAGACCAGGTGAAAATCTAAGCCTTGTCAGCGGTGACAACGTACCAATGGAGGGATCTGCTTTACAAGTCAGTCTGTCATAATGTACTAGTATGCCGTGCATACTAGCACATTATGACATTAACCTGCAAGGGTGCCATTTATTTATTTTCTTTAAAGGGGCAAGTTCACCTTTACAGGAAATCTGTAAGGTGAACTTTCACTGGATCCACAATGTAGAAGTCCACCTTGTCCCTGAAGATAATGCTGATCACTCAGTAGTAGTAACAATTGGGTAATTTACTAGTTAACCAACAATTCTAAAACAAATGAAAGGCAGTATTATGGCAAGTCTCAGGGGCACACCAATTTTAAAGTAAACCTGTCATGAAAGAAATACCAAATCAGCAATTGTTGGCCTTCTAAAATCTGAGCCTATGTTCCAGTTTATGCTACTTTCACACTGAAGGCAGTTTTCAGGTATTTTAGAGCTAAAAATATCGCCTGTAAAGCACCTGAAAACCGCCTCCCATGCCACCCCAGTGTGAAAGCCAGAGTGCTTTCACACTGGGGCGGTGCGCTTGCGGAACGAAAAAAATAAATAAAAACGGTTTGGGGGCGCTGTATACAGCACTCCTAAACCACCCCTGCCCATTGAAATGCATGGGCAGAGAAGCGATTCTGAAGCGCCGCAACACGGGCATTTTGAACCCTTTCTTCTGCCTCTAGCATGGGTTAAAAGCAAACTGCTAGCAGTCAAAAAGCGCCACTAAAAAGGACAGTAAAGCGCTGCTTAAATGAGCGCCGGGGCCCCCGGTATGAAAGTAGCCTTAAGCTAATGACATTTGCCCAAAGTTTCCAGTTTCAGAGTGCCTTGCTTCTTTTGCAGTGTCCTATGGAGCTACCCATGCATGCAGGGACTAGATTTGTGTCTCCCCACACTGTGTGTATCAATAGAAACAGATCCCCCTAGATAAAGACGACAAGGCACTCCCCCTGGTCCTCCTTCCCTCCTTTCCCACCCCATCTCCAAGCTAACAGACTGGCATGAGACTTCACTGTCTACAGTTAACTCTTTCCTGTAAAGACCAGAAGTTCAGGGAAGCAGCACAGAGAGCAGGAACCAGAGGCACGTTGTAAACTGCCGAGCCAAGGTCCTGCGGGCACAGTATGCACTGTGCCCTGCTGGAGACAAAGCTTGCTGCTGATGTGGATAATGTGAGAAGAGGGCAGAGCCTGTTTCCCAGGCAATCTGATGCCAAGCATCAGGTCAGACGATCGCACCCTGGCTCAGATAAATCTACCTAGGCTGGGGGGAAAACTGAATTTCCTCTCTGCCAGTCTCCCTGGATGCTATTATAAGAGTTATCACACAGTCCATATTCCACCAGCTCAAAGAAAAGAGCAGTAAAGTGAGTATCCACCGTTTATTAAAACGGAAATTGTGGGGGTCTATTTATTTAGGAGAATACAATAAAGAACGTTCTTGAAAAAATACTCATTAGGACAACCATTGCAAAGCTTACTCTATTTTCATACTTTTGCATGTGAAGAATTTTTAATGTAGCGGGGAAATTGAATAAATAAAAAGCGTGCGTATCTAACAAAAAGCAGACCAGCTTTTCTTTTGTTTTACCAACCACCACTTAAAATCTAAAAATTTCCCACATCCCTGGAGAGATAACGCCAGAGCAGGGAAGTAATCCTGAAGCAGCAGTGATGACCTCATCGGGGTCAATCACTATGTGTGATGAGAAAGTTCTACATTTGTTTTGTCCTTACCACCCACATGGCCCTTTAAAAAATTAATGATTTACAGCAGATCATAGACATGTATTACAAAAAAAAACAAAACAAAAACAAACAAAAACAACCCTACATACTGAATGCCCTGTGTATTTTTCCTACAAAAAACAGGGACTGTTCTGTTAGGCCTCATGCACACGAGACGCAGTTAAACGCGCGTTCAGAGGCAGTTGGACACTTTTTTCAACTGCACCTGAACGCATGCAATGTTATCCTATGTGTCCATGTACACAGTCTAGTTTTTTCCCGTTTTTATGCAGTTGCGTTTAACCTCGTTTTTCCAGAAGCAAAAAAATGCGTTCAGACACTTTGCTTTTCCGCGTTTCAGACGCAAAACGCAGCTAAACGCGGCTAAACGCAGGCACCTGCGCTTAGCCGCGTTTGCGTTTATAAGCCTTTTTAAAAGGAACCCAATTTTTTGGACCAGAAAACTCAGAAATATGATGGTAAACCATAAAAAATACTAAAAAAATTGGTTTAAAATGTCGTAATTAGTTTAGAGTTCATAGAGCATATATACTCACTAATGCATACATGTTTGTGAAATATCCAACGGACATTCGCTGTGCCATCAACGGATGGGTCCAATATCGACAAGCTCTGATTCTGGACCTCTCATGCAAATTTGCGACGACATTGCTGCCGCATCAAGAGCAACATCAGGAGCATTTCCTGACATATATTCAATATGGGATCCATTTAAAAAAAAAAAAAACACAGAAAGAGGCAAATGCAAGTGTACAACTGCTCTGTCTGCTGCTGCTGCTCACTCTGATCAAAATGGCAGAAATAGTTAATAATACATGCTTTCTGAGCTTGGGGAGGGTCTATATGATGTTATCTTTACAAATGCTTATAGACGCAAACGCGTCTAAACGCGGCATGAAAACACAGCAAAACGCGCGTTTTTAAATGCAGGTTTCTGCTTTTTAAAACACGCGTTCAGCAGAGTTTGCATCTGCGTCTCGTGTGCATGGGGCCTTAGAAGTCCGATTTGAACCAAGCAGATAGACATTTGATTTTATTTAGAGAACAAAGAGTACGTTTTCTTAGACGTGCCCCTGTCATGTAGGACTCTTGGGATATATCCAGCTCAGCATTCCTTTTCCAAGAAAAATCCATGACTACACTATTAACCAGGAGAGATGATCACATCTCCAATGGGAGTACAAGCAAGAATTTTAAAAAGCTCTGCCCCACCCACCACACTAACATACACGCCGATTTTCCCGGGACATTCACGGTATTCAGACCCTTGTCCCGGGAAAAGTCACAGGAAATTGGCTGTCCCAGAGTATTGCCAGAGCCGCCGCTAGAGGTCCGGGGCCATCACTGGCGATTTGATCTCTGCCGCCATTTTACAGAAGACCAGCTCTCGTGGAGGCCGAGGGGAAGAAACAAGAGGCGGAGCCCAGTGGCTGCCAATATAAATGGCGCTGCCCCAACCCACCACCCTACTGCTGGTCCGTGACCTGTTGTAGAAAAGGCCGCGGGCGGGGGGTTGGCGGCAGCTCCATTTCTTTTGGCAGCCACCCGGGCTCCGCCTCTCGTTACTTGCCCTTGGCCTCCATGAGCTGGTGTTCTCTGTAAAATAACGGGGAATATCAAATCACCAGTGTCGGCCCCTGGTGACAAGTGAGGTGCTGCATCTGGTGACAAGTGACGAGGCAGGTGACAAACTGCATCTGGTGGCAAAGGACATGGCAAGTGACAAGTTGCATCTGGTGGCAGGCGATGTGGCAAGTGACACGCCCAGGGCTCCCACCGTTTCTGCATTATGGGGAACTATTTAAAGCGGAGTTTCACTGGTTTTTGAGTTTATTAAAAGTCAGCAGCTACAAAAAGTATAGCTGCTGACTTTTAATAAACAGACACTCAACTCCCACGGTCCAGCGATGCGGCCACCCGAAGCCTGCGTTCTTTCCCCCTCCTATTCGCGGCGCTGACATTGTGAGTGTGGGTGCCTGGCTGTGACAGGTTGCAGCTTCACAGCCGAGCACACACTGTGCATGCGTGAGCCACACTGCGCTCCGCCAATGGCCAGGCAATGTTCTGGGACCTGTCCCAGAACATTGCCAGGAGGGAGGGGGCCGCCTAGGAGTCGCCTAGGCAGCCAGAACTCGGGAGGAAGTGGACCAGGAATCCCACTCCAAACCAGGTACCCAGCCCCCCACCCCCAAAAAAATGACATGCCAATTGTGGCATGTCAGGGGGTGAGGAGTACTTAAAGCGAATGTTCCACTTTTGGATGGAACTCAGCTTTAAATATTACAATGTAATAATAGAAATAACACGCTTCAATCATCCTGACACCATATCAACCATGGTACCATGATGATTGAGGCGCTGACACCAGGTGTTTGGAGTATCTTTATCTGCTGATTGTTAAACTTGCTGGAATACAGATATTGCTATTGTGGTGCAGGATCTGGGCCTGTTGTCCCTCCATCCGTATTTCTTTCCTTCTCTCTCTCTCTCGCTCTCTCGCTCTCTCTCCTTCCCTCCCTATTTCTTTCTCTCTCCCTCGTTCATCTCAGATTCTAACCACACACACACACCCTTTAAGCCACAGCCAATATTTAGTTTAAACCACGCCCATTTTTCATTGTGCAGCGCTGCCCCCCTAATTATAATAAGACTCTGCCAAAAAAGTGTCCCTGTCAAAACATTTATAATGTTGGCAACTATGCACTTACCCAAGGGTAAGTACCCAGTTATGAAAAACCCTGAAAGCTAAAATGCGTTTCTGAATATTATTAAGAATAAAAAAAAAAAAATCAGCAATGCTCCCCACCACAAAACTTTATTTGGGGGCCATACCTAGAAGTTTGGTAGAACGAAAGTACATATGATCTGGTAGAAGTCAAAATCGTTTTGAATCATGGGAAAACGTCTAGAACTCAGAAAGTACGCTTAATTGAACCTATCACACCAAAATTAGCCTTTTTGATTGGCTATGAGACATTCGTAGACATAATGGGTGCGTATGATCTCAATCGCCTCTGATAAGTTGGGAATTACATTTGATTTTCACCACCTTGTTATAAGTATCCTAGTTGTCAAAAAGATACGCGTTACTATAGTGCCACAAAACGGTGGGAATATTTCAATACCCAAATTTAGTATTGCTAGATCTGGATTAGGAGGGGTAAGGGAGACCCGTAATATCAGTAACTGCCAAGACTCAAAAGGAGAGTACTCACCAAGATAAACCACAGTTATTTAAGGACTGGGTGCTTACTTAAATGTACTTATTTGGAAAATTTTATTGATGCAACTTTTACAGGTTTCCTTCCATATTTGATCTATTATAATATACATATGGGGATTTGTACATTAGCCACAAGAGAGTGCCCCATATTATAAGGCAAGGCCCTCTGCCTTCTTGCTTGTTGAGATAAGATAACTGGCCACATAAAAAAATTCTTTACACCTAGCTGATCTTTTATACATACTGTAGATTGTAATGTTTAAACACCGGCATAAATCTATTAGTTTAGGATTAGCTAAAACTGCACAGGACATAAAGGAAACACAAATAAGACATGCCAATTTAGCATACGTATTAAATTAATCAAACATAAGAAAAAGCTTGATTGGACCTACAACCCGAAGGAGTGGCTGTTCTGATCAGCATAACCTCTGCTGTTGATAGTGTGAATAAACTCCAGCTGTCATGCCAGCCCACAGAGGGGCCAGAGAGAGCTGTAACATTCTGATGACGTATGATGCAATGAATGATGCCAAGAAAACCCACTATCTGTTTATACCTTTCATGGCTGCATGGTTTACTGCATGCCCGACTGAACAATAGTGTGCAACCAGATACAATGCGGTCCTTCTGTGGCACAGAGAACCATGAGCTGGGAGAAACAAGTTTGAACATAAAACTGCAGATGCTGGCTAAATACTGTATATTTGTTCTCTGCTCTTGATGGGGGATCGTGCATTGGAGTTTACAAATACCTATACGAGGTTACTACTTTGAGCAGTTACGCTCATGTATTTGAATAGGAGCTGCATTACAGTTCTGAATTTTAGTAACATGCAAAATACGGAATATTACGGCACTCCTTGGTATCTTTATTGAAGTCACATCACAGGTATGACAGAAACGTAAAAAAGGTAACATGTTTCACGCTAAAGTCAGCACTTACTCAAACCTCAGATACACATACATTGCATGAAATATACAGCATCTCACAAAAGTGAGTACACCTCATTTTTGTAAATATTTTATTATATTTTTTATGTGACAACACTGAGGAAATGACACTTTTCTATAATGTAATGTAGTGAGTGTACAGCTTGTATAACAGTTTACATTTGGTGTCCCCTCAAAATAACTCAACACACAGCCATTAATGTGGCAACAAAAGTGAGTACACCCCTAAGTAAAAAAATTCCAAATTGGGCCCAAAGTGTCAATATTTTGTGTGGCCACCATTATTTTCCAGCACTGCCTTAACCCTTTTGGGCATGGAGTTCACCAGAGCTTCATTAGGTTGCCACAGGAGTCCTCTTCCACTCCTCCATGACGACATCACAGAGCTGGTTGATGTTAGAGACCTTGCACTCCTCCACCTTCTGTTTGAGGATGCCCCACAGATGCTCAATAGGGTTTAGGTCTGGAGACATGCTTGGCCAGTCCATCACCTTTACCCTCAGCTTCTTTAGCAAGGCAGTGGTCATCTTGGAGGTGCGTTTGGGGTCGTTATGTTGAAATATTGCCCTGCGGCCCAGTCTCTGAAGGGAGGGGGATCATGCTCTGCTTCAGTATGTCACAGTACATGTTGGCATTCATGGTTCCCTCAATGAACTGTAGCTCCCCAGTGCTGGCAGCACTCATGCAGCCCCAGACCATGACACTCCCACCACCATGCTTGACTGTAGGCAAGACACACTTGTCTTTGTACTCCTCACCTGGTTGCCGCCATACAAGCTTGACACCATTTGAGCCAAATAAGTTTATCTTGGTCTCATCTGACGAGAGGACATGGTTCCGGTAATCCATGTCCTTAGTCTGCTTGTCTTTAGCAAACTGTTTGCTCCCTTTCTTGCGATTCATCCTTAGAAGAAGATTCCTTCTGGGACGACAGACATGCAGACCAATTTGATGCAGTGTGCGGCGTATGGTCTGAGCACTGATAGGCTAACCCCCGCCCCACCCCTGCAACCTGTGCAGCAATCCTACGTCTATTTCCCAAAGGCAACCTCTGGATATGACGCTGAGCATATGCACTCAACTTCTTTGGTCGGCCATGGCGAGGCCTGTTCTGAGGTGAACATGTCCTGTTAAACCACTGTATGGTCTTGGCCACTGTGCTGCAGCTCAGTTTCAGGGTCTTGGAAATCTTCTTAAAGCCTAGGCCAGTGATGGCGAACCTTGGCACTCCAGATGTTTTGGCACTACATTTCCCATGATGCTCAACTAAACTGCAGAGTGCATGAGCATCATGGGAAACGTAGTTCCAAAACATCTGGGGTGCTAAGGTTCGCCATCACTGGCCTAGGCCATCTTTATGTAGAGCAACAATTCTTTTTTTCAGATCCTCAAGAGAGTTCTTTGCCATAAGGTGCCATGTTGAACTTCCAGTGACCAGTACATGAGAGCGATAACACCAAATTTAACACACCTGCTCCCCATTCACACCTGAGACTTTGTAACACTAACGAGTCACATAACACCGGGGAGGGAAAATGGCTAATTGGGCCCAATTTGGACATTTTCACTTAGGGGTGTACTCACTTTTATTGCCAGAGGTTTAGACATTAATGGCTGTGTGTCGAGTTATTTTGGAGGAGACACTCACTACTTTACATTGTAGCAAAGTGTAATTTCATCTGTGTTGTCACATGAAAAGATATAATAAAATATTTACAAAAACGTGGAGGGGTGTACTCACTTTTGTGAGATACTGTATATATGCATGATACAAGTGAGCATGGTTTGGCAATTAAGCAATTGAACAAT
The DNA here is from genome assembly GCA_028564925.1 of Lithobates sylvaticus. NCBI lineage: Eukaryota > Metazoa > Chordata > Amphibia > Anura > Ranidae > Lithobates > Lithobates sylvaticus. The sequence continues at coordinate 94,293,995 of CM053028.1, forward strand.
TATCCAATAAATCAATTAGAAATACACTCCCACCACACTAATGAGAGATAATGCTCCTTGCCTGCCCATACAACACATAAATCCGAAAAAAAAAGAAAAACGGAACCAAAACAAACCACATAAATCTCCTCAAACCCGTCACCCACTAACGCAGATCAAGCAACCACTGCTTGATGACCATGCAGGCGAGCACAGGGAAGGAGAAAGTCAGCCAACTACAGCAGCACACCCTCACAAACTAAGTGCACATAATGTCACAATATGAGGGATACACATAATGTCGTTTCCGCCTATGACAGGCTGTGTGGGGGAGGAAGGAAGAAAGTGCCCTGGGAACTTTATACATAGAAGGTACAGTTGGACAAAATAAATAACAAAAAATAAAAAAAGCCCCAATTTGCATTTGGTCGATGATCTGTAGGAGCCCAGAAAAGGAGAGGATAGGCTGTTCTATACTCCTCTAAAAGTAGTCAGCAAAAAGCAAATATGCAAAGCAGCACCCAGGTCAGGGTGTATTTTTTCCCTATCAGAATCCAGGCATTGGGAAATAAAAGTTCCCTGAAGTCAATGAATCAGAAAATACCTTCCACAGAGTGAAATGTTATCATAGGTAACCTGCAGATTTCAGCCCCTGTTCACACTGGTGTGACTTGTCATGAGATCTGACAGGTCTGCATTGGTGCAATGCCGATTTTGGGGTGCCACACCGATTTGAAAAAGTAGTTCCTGCACTACTTTTGCAGATTTCATGTGCAACTTGCAAAGACATCTGTGCATGAAGTCACACAGATGTCAGCCAAGTCACACCTGAAGTCGCACTGACATGCAGCTTTAGTCATGCCATTTCAAGTGAAGTTGTACAATTTCAAAGCCACATTCAGTGTGAAGCTAGACTTCGCATCTGGAATCTACAGGATCTAGCAGGTTGGATTGGTAAAGAAAAAAAAAAAAAAAAAAAAAAAAAAAAAAGCTACAATTAGGCCCCTTTCACACTGTCACACTGGGGCGGGGAGCCGCGGTGACGGTAAAGCAGCGCTATATTTAGTGCTGCTTTACCGTTGTTTTAACCGCAGTTTTCGGCCGCTCGCGGTGCGGTTTTACCCCCCGCGAGCGGCCGAAAAACGGTTAAACACCCCCCCGCAGAGCGCCGCCGTAGCAGCGCTTTGCGGCGGTATTACCGCGGTTTCACCGCGGTGTCCCATTCTAATCAATGGGAAGGAGCGGTAAACACACCGCTCCTATCCCGCTCCAAAGATGCTGCTAGCAGGACTTTTTTTGTCATCCTGCTAGCGCACCGCTCCAGTGTGAAAGCCCGCCGGCTTTCACACTGGAGTTAAAGGGGCCGGATTTTTTCATGCGGTGAACAGGCGCTATTTTTAGCGCTGTACCGCATGAAAAACGCCCGGTGTGAAAGGGGCCTTATATTTTAAAAAGGGAACAAGATTGCTGCACCATTACCTGTAGTTCATCCTCAGGCGCAGTAGACAAAATCTTTTCCAGGTCGGCCTTCATGGCCTCTTCCAGTTCTTGTCTGATGGCTTCCTGGAACTGTGACATCTCGCCAGTCATTGCTTTACTAAAATCTAAAAACAAAATGGAAATGGTTTAGGCTTGTCACCACAATGTTCAATCACAATCTACTATGAAAAGACACCTAACCCACAAAACTGCCAACTATTTGATTTTTTTTCCCCTCTAGATTTTACCTGAGGCAGTCATTTCATATTGCTGCCTGAAAAGAAACGCAATGGGCAAATATTTCACACTGTGGTATTTTTTTGGTAGTCAAGGAGGATACAAAAAAAAATAAAAAATAGAAAATTTTCTGGCTTTCGTTTTAAAGCAACACTTTGCATTTAAAATGATATCATGGGTGCACCTAAAATGGTCTAAATAACCCAACACTTCCATACCTATACATGGTCGCCTCTGCTAGCCATGGGTGGCCATAGAGGAGCAAAGGACCATCTGCCCAGCCTGCATTAGAAAAAAAAAAAGCGATTACTGGGCTGAAGGTCTGAATATAGGATGCGTTAAACTTGGCATATTAACGAGGACCCTTGTTTTTTTTTTTTTTTTGGTATAGATCAGGGATCCTCAAACTATGGCCCTCCAGCTGTTACGGAACTACACATCCCATGAGGCATTGTAAAACATTGACATTCACAGACATGACTAGGCATGATGGGAATTGTAGTTCCTGAACAACTGGAGGGCCATAGTTTGAAGACCCCTGGATAGATGCTTAGTTGTCCTGCTTTCATAGTCAATGTTGGAGATTATATTTTGAATGCGTGTCCATTGAATCAAAGATGAAGACGTTGTTCTTTGTATCCTGTCTAAACTTGTTTTGCTCTGGACCTTGTAATGCCCATTTTACTTTTGTTCAATAAAGTTTTTTTAAGATAAAATAACTTGGCATACGATTTGTAAAAACTGGAGCATTGAAAACCTAAGCAAAAAGTAAAGTAACTGCCCCTGGCTACTTACCAGGTTTTAGCTTTCAGTCAATGAAAAAAAAAAATGGAACAGAAAGGAACTCCATTGTGTGAAATAGCTATATTTAATTTGTGCTATTTATTTCCTCTCAGCTTTTCTACAACACTTCAGTTAGTCATTCACTAGCAGAATTTCAATAGAAATGTTTAGTTCATTCACTTTTCCCCATTCGTGGGGGGTCACACCAACATTTATTTTCAAGCACAGAGATGAGAAAATTTAAAGAAAGATGGAAACTTTTTCTTGAGCAAGTTCATTTTACAGTGAAAGTTGTTTTTGTTCCAGAAAGACCATGCGTTTCAAAAATCAAAATGTTAAAAGCGAAAGACATTTTGAAGTACCATTGAATGACATCTGTCTAGTCAACAAATGTACTGAGAATTTTCATACAGACACACAGAGGGGGACCGGGGGGTAGCCACACAGAAGGGGACCGGTTTGGCAATGGAGGGAGTTACAAGCACCAATCTCCTTTTATAGATTTCAATAAAGCAGCTGAAGACCGATAAGGGGGAGAGGTGGCTGTCAGCTGCTTTATTGAAATCTATACAGGGAGATCGGTGCTTGTAAACTCCACCCACTGCCGCACCGATCACCCCTGACTGCCCAGGTATCGGGTCAAGCATCGGAGCAATTGCACAAGTACAAGTACTCATGCAAATGGTCGGTAACGGTGCAATCCTAGTACAGACTTTTGTACAAATGTTTGTTTGAAAATCTACTACTGTATGGACAGGTTTAGTTTCAGTTGTTCACACTGCAAATGACCCAGATCAGTTTTACAGTTTAAATATTCTGTTTACCTGGGCTACTACTGTATTTAATTTAAGGCTACGTTTCAACTTGTGCAACTTGTCCTGCGACTTGGGACTGCAAAGTCGCATGACAAGTCGTACCCCATGATTTCCAATGAGTACCATTCATGTCTGTGTGACTTCAAAGTAGTCCCTGCACTACTTTAGTCCCACGTTAACGTGACTTGAGGTCCATAGCCCTCAATACACCAGCATTGCTTCAAGCCGCATCAAAATCGTGCGACTTTGTCGCAATAGTGGAAACCTAGGCTTGAAGAACGTAGCTTGCATTTACACAGCACACGCATTCACAGAAATTGTGCTGAGATAGCAAAGTATGATCTCAGTGATAATAATATATATATATATATATATATATATATATATATATTATATATATATATATATATATATATATATATATATATATATATATATATATATATATATATATATATATATATATATATATATATCACACACACACACACACACTCTCTTCATACCCTCCTCCGATCTGTAGTTGGACCACAGAGAAAAGTGCACATACACAAAAAAAAAGGTTGCTTTGTAAATCTTGCAAGGCTACTTAAACATGTAGAAAAAGGGTAAAGAAAGAGGCGCCTTCTAAGTAAGATAAAAGGGAAAAAAACTGCGCTTAGTCAAACAATGGATTACAGTAAATAAATCAAAATGATAAAAGTCCAATGAGCAGCAGCTTATTGTGAGATATGCAAAAAGTATAAGAAAGAAGCTGCGCTGCTTGAAGGTTTTGTTCAAACAATTGCTTGTAGATAAAACAAAATAAATGACAGTTCAGTTCTGAACGGAAAAAAACACCAAAGTGAGCTTGATCAAACAAATCGTGCCACCACCTTAAGAAAAAAACTTGCTTACCAGCTGGCAAGCAAAACCGGGCAGATGGCTTTAACCCAGCCAAGGCCTTTGCTTGTGCGGAAGATCTTCTGGCAAGCTGCAATTTGAATGGCTGAAAAGTTTTTCCAAACGCTCCTGGCGCCGTACGACTCGAATTTAAAAGCTCAGTAACCCAGCCATGCATAAGGAAAAAAAGACCATCCATAGTGTAATATTGCCTCAAACAGTATTAATATATAATATAAACTATTGCACTTGCATATAAAAAGTTGAAAATCGCGCATATACAGCAGAGCCGGCTACAAACAAGAACCCGTCCTAACGAGACTGCGTGGTGACGTCAGCACGTATCCTCCTCCAGACACGTTTTGTCATATGTGACATTGTCAATGGGGAATGGGTAGCATGCTGATCCACCACCTTATAAACAAAAACACCAGACCTCGTTCTGAGTGCCGTAGGAAGAGTCACAAAACGCCATCTTAGGTGTGGGCAACTAATCCATAATTACAAGCAATGTGTTGGGGAAAAAAAAAAAAAAAATAATAAAAAACTTGCATTTAAGAAGCCAATATTAAATCTGTCCAAATACAAGTAATACTAATATAATCCAATTCAGTTGAAAACTGACTTGTATTAATATTGCTTAACCATGGTGTAAATTTTCGGAACAAAAAAGGTGATATTCAAGATAACCCAAAGTGTATTTTCAATCAACAAACAAATTTAATATATATATATATATATATATATATATATATATATATATATATATATAAATAAAATCGTATTTGCCGGCGTATAAGGCGACCCCCTATTTTTCCAGTGAAAACTTAGGTTTGGAACTACAGTGTATACTCGCCATATAAGACTACCCGAGGCAACACCATTTACAAAAAACAAATCAGAAACAAAACAAAAAAAAATCAGACTTAACATCAGAAAAAGGAAACTGGTGAACTACAAGTCCCAGAGATCCCACAATTGGTAGGCAGCAACAATGATTCCTCTCCTCCAAAGCACCATAAATCATACCTGTATTTTAGGGGAGATCTGGAGCTGGATGTGCAGTACAGGATGCTTTGTCAATATGTAAAGCACCAAGTACACACAGTATATGATGCTGTGTTAGTACAGTAGCGCCAGGTACACTTCAGAATAGTGTGCAGACAGTGTGCACCACTGAGCCAATCATGGCAGGCATTGCATTTTACTAATCTGTTGATGGATACAAAGCCTGATTGGATTGGCAGAGGCTGTGACATCAGCCCGCGCCGCTCTGACTCATGTAGCCTGCTCGGATTGGCAGGAGGTTGTTACCCAATCCGAGCAGGCTTAGCAGGCTCTGTATTCATCAGAGTGCATCGCCCGCCGGGATTGGCTGAGCGGCGCATACTGTATACATATTACAATTTTACAGAGGGCCCAGCGGACTGAAAACCATCTGGCGGCTTCGTCACCCGGCGTATAAGACGACCCCCGCTTTTTGGCTGTGTAATTTCGGTGTAAAAGGTAGTCATATACGCCAGAAAAAAAAATTTATATGTATATGTATGTATGTATATTATATGTATAGATATATATATATATATATATATATATATATATCTATATATATATATATATATATATATATATATATATCTATCTATCTAATGTGTGAATTCTATCATTGTTGACAATGTGCCAATGTCTCCAAATGATCTGTTTTATACTCTTATGTTGAAGGGAATATGTAGTCACAAAAGGGATCCCTGAATGAAAAACGCATTAGATCGAGGGGGTTTCTCTTTGAGTAAAGACTCCATATTCATCCCTTGTAGATCATTAAGCACAGGTGCTAGAGAATCCATGGCATACCCCTTCTCAAGAAATCTACCAGTAAGGATTGCAGCTTGTGTGGAAAACACATGCGGATCAGAACAATTCATATGTAATCTCATATACTGGCTTTTAATTATTGAGTTAAGCCAGGGACGATGACGACAACTATCCATTGAGATGTAGGAATTGCGATCAGTTGCCTTTAAAAGAGTGGACATAGACATAATGCCATTATTAATAGTCAAAGTAAGGTTCAAAAAATGTATCTGTGACTGACTCATTTCATAACTCAAATGTATGTCGTCACGCTCATTTGAGTTCAAAAGAGGACATAAATTCTTGCAATTCCTGGCCATCACCATACCATAGGAGGAGGATGTCATCAATATACCTACCCCACAGGATCAGCTGGGGTCTCCTGTGGGCAGTGTTGGTCATCTTAAAGTTACAAATTACTTCTCCCAAAAAGTAATTGTGTTAGTAACTCAGTTACTACATTGGAAAAGTAATTAGTTATGCAGCAAAGTAACTGACTTTTTTTTTAAATATTCTATACGTGTAACTAAGGGGCGGGTCTAGTATTACTGTAACCAAGGGGCGCATTTATTATTATTATATATCGTGTAACCAAGGGGCTGCTATATTACTCTAACCAAGGGGCGCATTTATTATTATTATTATATATCGTGTAACCAAGGGGCTGCTCTATTACTCTAACCAAGGGGCAGATCTGTTATAGCGTGTAAGCAAGTGGCGGGTCCATTATTATTATATTGTGTAAGGGGCGGATGGCTACAGAAGAGGGCGAATGTTAAATTAACGGGCAGAGCTCGATATATAACTATAATAATAAACACGCCCCTTGGTTACAGTAATACTAGACCCGCCCCTTACTTACACGATAGACGCCCCTTGCAGAGTAGCACGAGCATCAGGAGCGTGCGGCATCGCCTCGTACAATTACATGTTAACTGCACCTGCGCGGTGTAGAGTTCACTCAGAGCTGTCTAGGTTCGGCAATTTTCAGAAGCTCCGTAGTCCTTCGTACTGCGCAAGCCCTGCGCAGTACAGGGGGTCCTTAACCGGCGGGGGAACTTTTTCGGCAGGACACTGGAATTACACTACTGCCATCTAGTGGCGGTAGATGCAATTGGGGTAACTAAGCCAAAGTAATGGGAACTGAGTTACCATGAGGGGAAAAGTAATCAGTTAGATTACTCTTTACCCTCTAAAGTAACTGCGTTAGGTAACTCCATTTATTTTAACTTACATCACTGCCTGTGGGTATAGATGACATCCTCCTCCCATCTGGCCATAAAAAGATTGGCCAGGCTGGGAGCATATTTTGCCCCCATAGCCACTCCACGGCTTTGACTAAAAAAACGATTACAAAAGCCAAAATAAATTATGGGAAGCCGCGTATTCCAGAAGTTCCATTATGAAGGATACCTAGCAAGCTGGAAGCCACAAATCTTTCAAGGAAACCTTTTACCGCCTCCAGACCCAAGACATGGGGAATTTTAGTATATAAAGGAGGTGACATCAGCGGTCACCATCCATGTATCTGGTTTTAAATCAACCCCTGAAAGGAGATTTAATACCTGTCGAGAATCCTTTATAAAAAGAATGGCATTTGGTGAACTAAAGGCTGTAGATATATTGATTTCTATCTGCCCACCCGGGATGTGATTGAATCTATGCCACTCACAATTGGGCGTCCCGGGGGGGGGGGGGGGGGGGGGCAGACAAGACTCTTATGAACCGTCGGCAGGTAATAAATTGTTGGCGTCCTTGGTGCTCTAGGCACGAAAAATAGGCTCTTTTTTTTTTTTTTTTTTTTAAGATACCCGCTGATAAGCCTTTAGATACAATTTTCTCCAAATCTTTTGTGTAACTTATTTTGGGGTCAGAGGGGAGTGGGATGTAGGATTCGACATCACCAAGGATTCTACCCATCTCTGCCATATAATCCTTGCGGTCAAGAACCACAGTTCCACCCCGCTTTATCCGCTGGTCTAATAACTAGATCCTTATTTCTGCACAGCAAATCTAGACCCTCTAGAATGGTCTTATAATACCTGGCTTACTTAATCTCTAATGTTTCGAGATCTCTCAAAATAACATCCCTAACAACACTCAAAGATGGTGCAAGAACGCCAGGAGGGTTAAATAGAGATGCATTGGCCAGTCCAGAATGAAGGATATCAGTAGACTCCAGACTATTACTTCTAATAGGATTACTGGACATGTACCTCTTAATATTTTATTTGCGAGCAAATTTATGTACATCCATACAAGTCTGGAATTTATCAAGACTTCTTGGAGTTGCAAATTTAAGACCTTTGTCCAGTATTACTTTCAGGGTCAGTACGGGTTTGCGTGCCAAGGTTAAAGATCCCTCTATTGGTTACATTTTTGATCTCTTTAGCTGCTCGCTTTTTTCTACCGGCCTTTTTAGGCCTTGATTGGGTTTGGAAAAACCCCCAACTCCCCTGCCCGTTAGGGGCCAGGCGCCTACGGTTGGGTGTATTCCCACTTAGGGACTGATATGGTATTTAAGAGGGAAAATTGTCTCTGTTGATATTCCTGAGGTCTGACTTGATTATAGTCCTCAACAAAGGCGCTTTTATCTCTTAAAAAGGGAAAAAGTTATTATGCATGGGTATATTATATTCCCAACCATCATGGAAATCTTGATATGGTGATTCATAAAGGAGGATCACCATTTTGGCCATATCTCCACCACTCAGAACTCCCACTACTATGTCCATGTCCTCTATTGGTAGTTTGATAGCCACATCCTCTCACCACAGGGGATGACCTCGAACCCAAAGCGGAGGGATTGGGACGAAAACCACCACTCCCTTCATAGTCCATAGTTGGGGCGAGGTGGCCCAGAAGGCTGGGAATAGCTATGTGGTACAGAGTTTAGTTTACCAGCCCCAGAATTCCTATATGGGGACTGGTAAGAAAGATGCTCTCCCTCTTTAGGGTTTACCGACAGGAGGGGCCTTTTTAGGCATATTGGGCTTAGATTGCTGTAACAGTCGTGGCACTGCGCCTGAACTCTTCAATAACCTGTGTAGACACTTCCATTTCAACGTTGCCCTGATTGGCCAATTCATCTATTTCTTTTGCCACTCAAAGACAACGTTGTTTTGGTAGTCCATCAAGTCTTAATTGTATTTTTTCCCCTTTTTCTTTACCCTCTGTTCCTTATCCTCTGAGGATTTTAAGATCTCTCCCTATAATCATCACTCTTTCAATCAAAAACTGCAAAAATGATACACCAGCTTTGTTGAAATAATTAAACCACTCTTCCAACTCAGTGTCACCCTTTTGGGGACAAAATTTCCTATCTTAGACTCCTTGGGACCATTGAATTTTTAATATAGGCCTCCAAATAGGCTATATCCCACTGTGTGTGGGTTTCAGAAACCATGAGGTTTTTTAACCTCATAAATGACCCGCCAAGATCATTTTCATCCTCTCTAATTCAAAGACACCAACAGTATTAACCACCTTAGTGGCCCTAAACTCAAAAATATCCTTATATTTAGTCAAAGATATAGAACATTGCTATAAAACAAACAATGCAAAATACAGCAGCAGTAATATCAAAAAGACAAAATAAAAAAAAAATAAAAAAAAAAAAAAAAAAAAAGGGAAAGAAAACTGCGCTTAGTCAAAAAAAAAAAAAGATTACAGTAAATAAATCAAATGATAAAAAATAAAAAAAGTTCAATGAGCAGCAGCTTACTGTGTGATATGCACAAAGTATAGGAAAGAGAAGCTGCACTACTTTGGTCCCACTTTAATGCGACTTGAGGTCCATAGACCTCAAGAATACACAGGCATTGCTTCAAGCCGCATCAAAACCGTAGCAAAAAAATCACGTGACTTTCATGTCACAATAGTGGAAACCTAGGCTTAGATAACGTAGCTTGTGACTCGCATTCACAGAAATTGTGCTGAGATAGCAAAGTATCATCTCAGTACTGTATGCATACATACATTCTTATGACCATGTGTTCCTAGTTATAAAGCTTCTTTGTGGAATTCATGAAATGTTTCAAATGAATTTCCAGTTGAACAGTAACACACACACACAAACACACACACACCTCTTCCCTTGTAGGCCCCTTTTTTGCATCTACTCAGAGGACCATAGACGAAAGCTATCCCGACATTCCCCTCTTGAACCCCAATATTAGCTAATGCCTCTAAGAGCTTGGCTCTTTGCACTCCACTGTGATATGTCTATGATGCTATTAGAAGTTTACTGTCCACATGTTAAATAATAGTTATACATGGTTTTATTCATACCCGCCTCCGATCTGTAGTTGTACCACAGAAAAAAGTGCACACATACACAAAAAAGGGTTGCTTTCAAATATCGCAAGGCTACTTAAACATGTAGAAAAAGGGTAAAGAAAGAGGCGCCTTCTAAGTATGAACTGTAGAAATTTTATGGTAGAATAAAAAAAAAAAAAAAAAAAAAAAACTCACATTGGAGGTCAAAAACGAACTGCATGGAGGAAAATCGTGCAGCGGTGCGTCTCCTTGCTCGCTGGTTCAACAGGCTGTGTCACACAGGAACCCATAGAATGCCATCCGCCAGCTCTGTGGCTCAGATGATAACACAGAGAAGAGGTCTGAGGCGCTCGTGGACCGCAGCAGTGTCTGACGTCACCAGAAGTGTTTGCAACGCCGTTTCTGAGCCTGCGCACTGTCAGTGGAATGGCCAGGCGTGCTTTGTCAAGCTTGACAAAGGAGCACGCCTGTCCATTCCACAGAGTGTACAGAGCCGGAGGATGACTTTCTAAGGTTTCCTAAGTGACACAGCCTATTGAACCAGCGAGCAAGTAGATGCACCGCTGCAGGATTTTCCTCAAAAATGTTTTTAACCTCAAATGTGAGTGTTTTTATTTTATTGTACCATAAAGTTTCTACAGTTCATACTTAGAATGCGCCTCTTTCTACATGTTTTGGAGTGTGCTTCTGCTACCCTGAAGAGGACCATTTCTTCTTCACCCCTGGATATCGCCATCCATCTCGCACGGTTTGTGCTCTCCCCTGATCCACACCCATTACAAATAACAGACTCAGGTTCTCTGGCATCATTTGAACTACAGTTTGCGCCAGAACCACCTCCATTTCCAAGGCTACTTAAAACACCTGATCTTAAAGTGGAGTAAAAATAAAAAAGTTAGTAGCTACCGACTTTTAATAACTCGAAAATGCACCAGCAATGCAGGCTACCGAAGCCCTGCTCCTCTCCCCCTCCTCTCCATGGTGCCATCATTCTTACTGTGGGCGCCCAGCTGTGGCTTCACAGCCGGGCACTCACTGCGCACGCGCAAGCCGCAAGCTGTGAATGGCCAGGCAATCTTCTGGGACCTGTGACATGTCCCAGAAGATTGGAGGGAGGGGGGGGGGGGGAGAGGTGATCTTCCTTCCGGTGCCGCAGAGCTCCGGGGAGGAAGTAGGAGCTGGATACCTCTAAAGAGAGGATATCCGCTCCCCAACAAAAAAAAATAAAAAAATTACATGACAAATGTGGCATGTCAGGGGGTCACCTGACTTAATGTGGAAGTTCAATTTTTGGGTGGAACTCAGCTTTAAATATGGGGATTTAGTCACTCCATATGGCCATACCATGCTTAAGCCCACCACTGCATCAAAGTATCCAATTTTCATTCTTAGAATGAAAGATAAAGCCCACTTCTCAAAACCATGGGAGAAGCGTGCTAGCTGCAGATTCCTCTGCTTAAACTGCACTATAAAAAAGGGACTCCTAGAACTATTTACTGGTGGACACTGATAATAAAGTACTGGTATGGAACAGTGGGGTGCTCCACCCAGGAAGTCCGATCAGGACTCAATATGTAACAAAGGGTTGAAAGGGGGGGGGGGGGGGGCGGGCACACCCTAAACATACATTTCTAGTGTTGGGGCTGCTAAAAAAGTGCACCAACCTTAGGCTCGCCATACATTATACAATTTTCTTATTCAATTTAGTTTAGATTTACCTTCAACTATGTAGTGCAAGGGCCTGCCTGATTGCATACAAATTGAAAGGGTTTAGGTTTGACCTCATATTATATGGTTTTGGTAAATCTAAAAAGGAAAGTTAAACAAGAAAATTGTATAGTGTATGTCCAGCCTTAGAAATGTATGTTTAGGGTGTGCCCCCCCCAACCCTTTGTTTGTTGCATATTGATTTCAATTGCTTGGCATCGCAAATTGCTAATCAGCCAGTCACATGGCAGCAACTCAGTGCATTTAGGCATCTAATGTGTTGACAACTTGCTGAATTTCAAAAGAGCATCAGAATGGGAAAGAAAGGAGATTTAAATGACTTCGAACATGGCATGGTTGTTGGTACCAGGCGGGCTGGTCTGAGTATTTCAAAAACGGCTGATCTACTGGGATTTTGACAACCATCTCTATGGTTTACAGAGAATGGTCTGAAAAAGAGAATATCCAGTGAGCCACAGTTGTGTGGACAAAAATGCCTTGTTGATGTCAGAGGAGAATGGATCGAGATGATACAAAAGCAACAGTAATGCAAATAATCACTTGTTACAACCAAGGTATGCAGAATACCATCTCTGAACACACAACACGTCAAACCATAAAGCAGATGGGCTACAGCAGAAGACCACACAGAGTGCAATAATGTGGGGGATATTTTCTTGGCACACTTTGGGTACCAACTAATTGTTTAAATGCCACAGCCTACCCAAGTATTGTTGCTGACCAGGTTTATCCCTTTACGACTACAGTGTACCCATCTTCTACTTCCAGCAGCACCACGTCACAAAGCTCAAATCATCTCAAACTGGTTTATTGAACATGACAATGAGTCCACTGTACTCCAATGGCATCACACATGGTGCCCAGAGAGCTGGCCCATAGAATCGCAGAGCGTCAGATACAACTAAACGTATACATACATACAGCCCGAAGAGCAGGCAAAGGGCTGGACAAGGACACAATCTGCAGAAAAACTCAATGCTGCTTATGCTATGCAGCAAAATAGAACTACATAAAAAGGGGGGCGAGTATGTGCTTTTCCCAATGTTTCAGCAGAAATTGCATTTTTTTTATTTCAACTGCGAATTTAGCTGTTTGGTGAGCCGTTTATTCTTTGTCTGCCAATTACAGAATTTTCTAAAAAAAAAGTGGACGGACTGAAGCCCTTTACAAATAGATTGGATGGCAGAGATATAAATGAAAATGCTGTAGAGTCAGCACAGCCAGAAGAGCCTTACCATTGTTACATGGTCTGTACAGAACTGCAGTTACTGGCGATACATCAGGCTTGTCAATCTAGCAGGCAGTTAAAGTCTGTATTCGTTTTTGTAGTCCCTGTGGACACTGACAAGGTGAGTATTGAGCACACAAGTGTCAGCCACGGTGATAAGGAAATTACTTGTTTGGGGAACTGAATGCAGGCAGCAGACTTTGTTTCAGATTGACGTTTAAATTAGAATTGCACAGACCACAACCACAACAGAAAGACAATCAAGCCTGGTGCTTATGTGTTAAGATATGCATATGTGGAGGAAGAAAAAAAAAAAAAAAAATAAATAAGAAGACTTTAATATGAATGATTGCAGTTATTTCAGATAGCTACCAGACATTAAAGAAAAGATGAAATCAAAGCATGGTAGTTGGACAAACCACTGAACAGATTAATAAGGATTTTTTGGAGTATGGTGTTATAATCTGTTGAAAAATGCATTCTCAAGAAGGTAAAAAAAAGGAAGCAACCAGATAGGACAGTTTACAATAAACACAGCTTATGCATGAATTGACACCATCAAGTAGGAAGTGATATCTGACCGCGATGGTGTCACCCCCATCAGAGCCGAATTAACGTAGGGGCTGTTGGAGCTGCAGCTCCAGGCCCCTCCCTTAATATAGGCCCAGCCACCCAAAAACTTCTACCTGGCACTGCCACTTGCTGCCCCACCACTGTCCACTGCTGTGAAAATTATTGGTTGCTAAGAACGCCTAGCATCCTAGCAACCTATCAAGTGCAAGCACAGGCTGCGGCAGAAAAGGATGCCTCCTCCCTGCTCCACCTCCGAGTGCCACGCCTCCCGGCTTCCACCCTGCAGACAGGGGGACCGGCTGGGAATCGGGACTGAGGACACGTCCCTGTCCGGTAAGGAGAAAGTGGGAGAGGTAGGGCACAGACTTTTGCAGTGGCGGAGTTTGTGCCGCACTGCAGCAGCCAGGGAGAGAGGATGTGCTTTCCTGTAGTGCGTCATGCTCGGTCATATTGTGTGGGGTACTGGTGAGTAGCGGAAAAATGGGATCCCAGCCTGCAATGCTGGGATTTGTAGTCCCATGGAAGGGAGGGCAATGCTCTCACATACTGGGGGGGGGGGGGTCTGGCCATATAAAAGGTAAAAAAAAAAAAAAAAAAGACTCCTCTGTGAGGGGGCCGACATCGCCGACCTGCCCCCTTCTAGGAATTCTTATTGTCTGGCACACTGTTTTAAAGAGATCTCTGTGGACCAGAGGTAACCAGAGACCCTCTAACATCAGATTCCCCCCAACATCACAGTCTGCAGAGATCCCCCTTAATTATTGTGGGGGGGGGGGGGTTACACCATGTTTTACCGCACCAGGTGACTTCAACAGAATATCTCACACTATCCATTTCCGATAAGACACCAAATTCCCTCATAGGGTATGTTAAATAAGCAGATAACAAGAATGTTTCTAGGAAGAAGTGTTGCCTCTGCACTGAGAACTGAGTGATCAAACACTGCTAATCACTCAGTTCCCCCCTCCGCTCTGAGCCGAAAGCAGTGACTGTCAGTCACCGGCTCTCTGCTCTGGCCCTCCAGCAATCACTTTGATTGCAGTGCATCAATCTGTTGTGAGAAATGGATGATGCCATTTCACATTGAGGCACAAGGTTCAGAGATGAAAAATGAACTGGAAAAAAAAAAAAATCAAGTTAGGACAAGAAAAAAAAAAACAAACACACACACACACACACACACACACACACACACTTAGCAATATAGATGTGTAAATAAAAGGTTCTTCTTAGGCCTCATGCACACGAGACGCTGTTAAACGCGCGTTCAGAGGCAGTTGGACACTTTTTTCAACTGCACCTGAACGCATGCAATGTTATCCTATGTGTCCATGTACACAGTCTCGTTTTTTTCCCCCGTTTTTATGCAGTTGCGTTTAACCTCGTTTTTCCAGAAGCAAAAAAATGCTTTCAGACACTTTGCTTTTCCGCGTTTCAGATGCTAAGCGCAGCTAAATGCAGGCACCTGCGTTTAGCCGCGTTTGCATTTATAAGCCTTTTTAAAAAAGGAACCAAATTTTTTGGACCAGAAAACTCAGAAATATGATGGTAAACCATAAATAATACTAGAAAAATTGGTTTAAAATGTCGTAATTAGTTTAGATAGTTCATAGAGCATATATACTCACTAATGCACACGTTTGTGAAATATCCAACTGACATTCGCTGTGCCATCAACGGATGGGTCGACAAGCTCTGATTCTGGACCTCTCATGCAAATTTGCGACGACGTTGCTGCTTTATCAAGAGCAACATCAGGAGCATTTCCTGACATATATTCAATATGGGATCCATTTCCAAAAAAAAAAAAAAAACACAAAGAGAGACAAATGCAAGTGTACAACTGCTCTCTCTGCTGCTGCTGCTCACTCTGATCAAAATGGCAGAAATAGTTAATACATGATTTCTGAGCTTGGGGAGGGTCTATATGATGTTATCTTTACAAATGCTTATAAACGCGGCATGAAAACACAGCAAAACGTGCGTTTTTAAACGCAGGTTTCTGCTTTTTAAAACATGCGTTCAGCAGTTTGCATCTGCGTCTCGTGTGCATGGGGCCTTAGAAACACTTAAAATGCATTTTGCCGTTTATATAAACTGTAGGAATAGTAAAAATGTTTCATAATCCATTTTCACTATAGTAATGGATGATTATTTTTTCAGACCTGGAATAAAGGGCTTGTTCACACCAGAACGCTGTGTGGGAAACCTGTACTCCGTGCACATTTCCCATAATGCTTTTAAAACGCACTGGGTATGTGATCTGCTCCGGGTGTCAATGTAATTCTAAAAAGACACCCCCACCTCGCAAACATCATGCGTCTGCCTGTACTGGGTTGCATGGTACTGCTGTCCCATGCAATCTGGTGTTTTTTTAAAAGCAGTATATGCACAACTTTTGGTGTGATCCAGTGCAATTTCAGCCCATTCAAATGAACAGTCTGAAAAAATTTGCATTGCACACATGTCCAGTGTGAACCGACACTAAATGCATCCTGTGACTTACCTGGATTCCTGGCCACAATCTGGGGATGATAAATATTCTTAGGCCCCTTTCACACTGGGGCGGGGAGCCGCGGTGATGGTAAAGCAGCGCTATATTTAGCGCTGCTTTACCGTCGTTTTGCCCACGGGTTTCGGCCGCTTGCGGTGCGGTTTTACCCCCCGCGAGCGGCCGAAAAAAAGGGTTAATATCCCCCGCAGAGCGCCGCCGTAGCGGCGATTTGCGGCGGTATTGCCGCGGTTTTACCGCAGTGTCCCATTCAAATCAATGGGAAGGAGCGGTATAGGAGCGGTGAACACACCGCTCCTATACTGCTCCAAAGATGCTGCTAGCAGGACTTTTTTTGCCGTCCTGCTAGCGCACCGCTCCAGTGTGAAAGCCCGCCGGCTTTCACACTGGAGTGAATGGGGCCGGATTTTTTCAGGCGGTATACAGGCGCTATTTTTAGCGCTGTACGCCTGAAAAACGCCCCAGTGTGAAAGGGGCCTAAGTCATACTTGCTTAGCTAAAATGTGCCACGATAAGTGCCAGTCACCAACCCACCACATTACTATTCAGCCAACAGCTGCACTAGAGGTGCTGTAGTGACCCCACACTAATAAACCTTGGGGTCTCATAAGTGGTGAGGAATCACAGAAGAGACTCAGAGAGCAACAGTGCTTGTCTTTCGCTCAGCGAACACATTAATGCTGCAACTTTTCAATTTAGACATATGTAAAAGGAAAATAATAATAATTAGCTTGGGGACCAGCTGGGGAGGAAAGCTGGTTTTCTATATCCTACGAATCCCTAGAGGTAGCAGCCTGAATACGTACATTCCAGACCTACAGCCAACATATGCTTTACATATAATATGAATTTGCTCTCCTGCAAATACTTAATCTAACACAACCTTCATCCAAAGAAATGTGCCTAATCAGAAACAAAAGCTATTCCTACAGTTATCCTGTATGTAAGTGTTCCTGTCACCATGGCCATAATTGGTTTCATGCGTTATTGGACCATTGGCTAGGGCAGCAAGAAAAGTGTGTGTGTGCGCGCATGCTCATGTTTAGGGGGGTTGTGCAGCACCGTTTAAAAAAAAAAAAAAAAAACACATTTTTATTTGCCTAATGTTATCCCTGTGACATGGGGTTCAAAGTTGCACAAGTGGACTTCTACACAAAAAAAGTGAAGATTTAGCCTCTGTACATACTAATTAGGCCTTAATTAGGCATGCGCATGGGAGCCGCCACTAACGGCATATCGCCGTTAGCAGCGGCAAGCTCAGTGCGCCTGCGCCGTAGACAGCGGTGCCTGTCTTTTTGCACAAGCTCAGTGCGCCTAGGCGCAGACAGCGGTGCCTGTCTTTTTGCAAACATCTCCTAAACCGTGTAGGTTTAGGAGATATTTCTTGGACCTACAGGTAAGCCTTAATCTAGGCTTACCTGTAGGTCAAAGTGGTCTGTAAGGGTTTACAACCACTTTAACACAGTATCCAGAAAAATCTATGGTCTTGAATTCCTTCTAGGAAAACAGTAGTGCACATCTTTTAATTTGAGTCTCATGGCTGTACATCTCTAGTGTGAGGCACCATGACTGTAACAGTATTTTTCACTCCATAAGATGCATCTAGGTTTTAGAGGAGGAAAAAAAGAAAAAAATAAAATAAAAAAAGATATTCTAAAACCAAATGGTGTACTATAATAATATTTACCAGTGCCCATGAGAAGCCTTGCTCCGAGTTACCTCTGCTCAAGCTTCTACAAACGAGTTCTGGGAAGATCACTTAGATCGAGCAGAAGAGACCTCCTCCACATCTCTGTGCCTAAGACCCAGCGTGGTGGCCGAGCTGTGGAACAGCCTCACTGCTGAGCTCCAGGAGGCCCCTACCATCTTGGTCTTTCGCAGGAAACTGAAGACTTGGCTCTTTACACAAGCCTTTCCTGCGTAGCCTCTCTTGTTCCATCTTTCATGCTACTTCCGTGCTGCTGTTTCCTCCTAGCCACTGGGTTTTTTTTTTTCAGGGGCCAAGCGCATCGGGACCCTACGGGGTAAATGACCGAGCTATATCAAGGTGCCACTCAACTCCAGCCAGACCTGTGCCAAAGAAATGCAGCCTGACGTCATCACATCCGTCTGACAGAAGACAGCAGCCGTACTCCTAAGGCCACTCTGGCTGCTCTGTCTTCCGTCTGAGTGACAGGCCCAGCCAGGAAATCGCCCGGCGCTCGAGGGGCTTGGGATGTCTGTCCTCCGCTCTCCTGCCTCTTTTGCCAGTACCAACTGACATTTTCCCCCATATTTTTTGGGGGAAAAAAAAAAGTGCGTCTTATGTTAGCGAAAATTACGGCAAGCTGGCCATAGATAGGTAGAATTTCACACAAAAATTCTTAGGAAATTAAGGTTCTAAAGCTTGTTAATTTTTCTAATCATTAGTGGGTCAAACTGGCATCTATAAGATGAGAAAATGTGAAGGAGCAGAGTGGAACATTTTCTTCACGAACAAGTGAATTTCTTACAGTTTCGTTCAGGAAAGTCCATTCAGTCCAAGATTTAATTTTCCTAAGAATTTTTACTGGAAATTCTATACATCTACAGCCAGCTTTAGTCCCATGAGATTGTACTTAAAGTTATCCTTGCTGGAGAGAAAGCTGCAGTGCAAGGATCTCCCTACTCTGATTACATTCTGTGGATTTATGCATTCTGCACCTCTCCTGCTGCTCCTTGATTACCAACCTGTCAGTCAGTCATCAAACCTGCAGTCATCATTTGACACGAAGAAGCAAAGCACTGCCTCTACAAAAGATGGCCACCTCTATACAATGGTAAGGAAGTAATGGATAAAATAATCAACCGCAGGTGCCTCAAAGCTATACTGTTATATAGTGTCAAATCACAGCCAGCGAGCAAATGAGAGTAGGGGCGGCGACAGGGCCGAGCCTCGCTTTCTGTATGAATGGACACAGAGCAGCGGCTCGGGAGTGAGCCTGCTTGAGTGCCCCCAGAGAAAGATGCTTGCTATGGGGGTTTTTGGCATGAAGAAAGGACCAGGAACGTCAGCAGGGGACCCGAGAAGGAGGAAGATCCGCGCTGCTCTGTGCAAAACCACACAGAGAGCAGGCAAGTATAACATATTTGTTTTTTGTTTTTCCTTCAAAAAAATTAAATGAGCCTTTAATATCACTTATTATACCCATATTATGTTCTTTTATCAGAGAACTGATGTGTATTCAATTCAGCATACAGAGCTGCATGCATCTGTCTGGGAGGGTGGTCCACTTTAAGCCACAGAAAAACCATAATGGAAAATGGTCATCTACATTTTCTGTAAGTGATCGTGAAAGGGAACACAGCAACTTTCTCAGAATTCTTTTCATGAAAATGATGCAGCATAAATCATGTCATTTTTTAAAAATTCAATCTATGTAAATTAAACTATGCACTAGAAAAGGCTCCCGCTGCAGTCAATCTATCCAATGAAAACAGACAGACAGCAGCTAGAACCGCTGAGCTTGTGCACATCGCTGGATCGTGCTCAGGTAAGAAAGGGGGGGGGGGGGCTCCGGAGGCAGCAGCAGCAAAGAAGGTTTTTCACCTAAATGCATTAGAAGGTTAAAAAAAAAAAAAAAAAAAAAACAAACACACACCACACGATACTTCACGATCCCTTTAAATATATTCACCCAACTCAGTGCTACAGAGATATAGATATTATATACACACACACACACACACACACACACACACACACACAATAATATTCATACAAAATGTGCAAGATCACTGCAGCCTTCAATTCAATATACGCAGCACAATACAACAATAAAAAAGATGCTGCGAACATAAAATATGCGTTATATAAAATAAACACCACTGTCCAAGCCCAAGTGACCAGGTGTATGACAAAAAGATTAGTCCATCCTGCAACAGTTCTATACAAACTCTTCAAGAAAGTTCAATCTCTCCACCATGAATAAAAAGTGCGCCAACATCTCTCCCTAGCAGATTAGGACTCACCACACAATGATGCCCCTCTTGTTACAGATTGGCATAGAACACTTATACGGAGAACATTCAACCCCTTGACAAAGTCAGAATAGACAAAACGTTGGGGCGCTGGTTGAGCAGCAACCGCATGTGACATCTGCAGTGGAAGTGACGCAACAGACATCGAGTGAGCGGTTTAATGTTCCATCTGGCACAATACATCATGCAGGCCGAGTTATTTTAGTAGATGATAGATCGCTTAAGCTTCTTGTGTTTTTAATACAAATAAAGCACATTTCAGTATAATGGTTTTATACTATTGGTGCCCCTTTTTCTCTCTCTTGTTCACTATATGGGGAGTTCCAGAACCGGAAACCATATTAGATGGAAGCCACCTGTATAAGCATTACTGCCAATCTGTAAAAAGAGGCACTGAAGTAGGTTGAGGAGGAGGTGTTGGAGCACTTTTTACTGAACTTTATTGAGAAGAGTTTTAGAACTTTTGAAGAATGGACCAATTCCAATTTTTTTTTATTTCTTCGTCATACACCTAGTCACTTGGGTTTTCATAGTGGTGTTTATTTTATATGACATTTTATGTTCGCAGCAACTTTGTTTGTTATATTGTGTTACAACTTTCAGAGGTTGCGATTGCGTTCACTGTGCACGGAGATGTATATTACAGTAAATAAAACTATTTTCACAATCTCACTCGTACAAAAGCCATTATAATGCTCCAAAGATTTAAAGTATTAAAAAATAAAAATAGACCAAGGACACCCTTTCTGCCATAGCATGGTTTGGAAGTGTAACCTACATCTGTCTGTGGATAGTAAAGCTCCTGGAGTAGTAGGAGGCCCATCTGTAACAAGAGAAGGATTATGTGCAGGGGAACATTTCTCTGCCCTTTATGGACTGACTTTTGCAAGAGTTTAATAGAGAACAGATACTTCAAGCTAGCAAAACAGCTTTACACCCAGGACTTTCAGAAACACGAGTTATCCGGAAATTCCCCAGTAATATAAGGAATTAAAAGGGCCAAGCAATTTAAAAAGGAATATTTCAATAACGTGCAGCTGCTGATAGACTAGAAGAACTTAATTATCTAATAACTTCTTAGATTGCTCCAGTAACAATTTCTAGTCTTGAATATTTACAGCCGTGGCCAAAGGTTTTGAGAAGGACACAAATTAAAATTTTCACAAAGTCTGCTGCTTCAGTGTTTTTAGATCTTTGTCAAATGTTACTATGGTATACTGAAGAAGAATCGCAAGCATTTCATAAGTGTCAAAGGCTTTTATTGACAATTACATTACGTTTATGCAGTCTATATTTGCAGTGTTGACCCTTCTTTCTCAAGACCTCTGCTATTCGCCCTGGCATGCTGTCAATCAACTTCTGGGCCACATCCTGACCGATGGCAGCCCATTCTTGCCTAATCAATGCTTGGAATTTGTCAGAATGGGTGTATGGGGGGGGGGGGGGGGGGGTTTGTTCTCTCGCCTCTAGAGGATTGAACACAAGTTCTCAATAGGCTTGGAGTCTGGGGAGTTTGCTGGCCATGGACCAAGAATTTCAATGTTTTGTTCCCCAAACCACTTAGTTATCAGTTTTGCCTTATGGCAAGGTGCTCCATCGTGCTGGAAAAGGCATTGTTTGTCAAACTGTTCTTGGATGGTTGGTAAAAGTTGCTTTCAGAGGATGATTTTGTACCATTCTTTATTCATGGCTGTGTTCTTAGGCAAAATTATGAGTGAGCCCACTCCCTTGGAAGAGAAGAAACCCCACACATGAATGGTCTCAGGATGCACTCACCTTTTCTTCCCCAAAGTTGTTTTCCGGATGCCCCAATCAGAAAGGAGGTTCAGAGAAAATGACTTTACCCAAGTCCTCAGCAGTCCAATCTCTGTACCTTTTGCAGAATATCAGTCTGTCTCTGATGTTTTTCCTGGAGAGAAGTGGCTTCTTTGCCGCCCTTCTTGACACCAGGCCATCCTCCAAAAAAAACACTTTGCCTCACTGGGTGTGTAGATGGACTCACACCTGCCTGCTGCCATTCCTGAGCAAGCTCTGCACTGGTGGTGCCCCGAACCCACAGCTGAATCAACTGTAGGAGACGGGCCTGGTGCTTGCTGGGATTTCTTGGGAGCCCTGAAGCCTTCTTCACAAATGCAGTGGAAATGTTTTTTTATGGGATGAAGTTAGTTTTCATGGCAAAGAGGGACTTTGCAATTAATCTGATCACTCTTCATAACATTGTGGAGTATATGCAAAATTGCTGTCTTAAAAAACCGAGGTAGTAGACTTTGTGAACATTTATATTTGTTTTGTTCTCAAAACTTTTGGCCATGGCTGTAGCTATGCTAACTTGCCAAATCAGGGAACCTCAGAGCTGTTGATCAACTTCCACACTGCCCATCAGGGGCACAATGGGCAGATACTTGTTACCCAACAAAGTGCTTGACCAAGGACCCTTTTGGCAGGATCACACTGTATGAGAATTGTATCAGCTTTTGTAAATAGTGCAAAAAACTATAATTACAAAATTACTAGTTTAAAAAGACCACTTTGCTCATCTAGCTATTACCCTATGACCATCTGTGTCTGAAGGTGTGTAAATTTATAACAGTTGCCTATCCAGAGCCAGACTTGCCTAATTTTTCCACTCTGCTGCCTTTTTTCCTTATATTGCTGTCTAAATTGGCAGAAAATATAGTACTTTCTCTCTACTCGTTCCAATGCTGTGCTACATATGAACTGAGCCAAACATAGGCAGCTGTTATTCTTACAGGTCTGATGTTTTAAGCGCTATAATGCGGTCATTGAGCTCATTCTACATCCAGACCTGGCACAAATATTTAAAAAAAATTACTGTACTACACATTTTTAGTTACAACAAGAGCATGGCTTTATAGATATTCATACAGATCAGACATTTCTAATTTTCCAAAACAATAAAATATCACATAATTCCTTGAGTTGAAAGAAAACAAGACATCAGAAGGCAGCCATGCCAGACAAACTATGTTCCGCAGCAACGGGTAGTAGCGGAAAGCAGTGTTTCTCAGTTATGTACCCCCCTCCAGAATGTCATTGTCAAGTTTGTCACTTTATGTTCAGTCTTACTTTAAAAGTGCCCCAAAGTTCTGTAGATGTCCTACTAGCTTCCTACATATTTCTTAGATCAGGCTTAAAAGTAATTTGGACCTGACCTGGCCTACAAAGTCCCTAAAGAAACACTTTTGAAGGACTTGTTCCCTCAGGTTGAAAAGCTGGTGACATCAGGTGCCCAACAATTGACATGCCAAAGACCAGATGCCTAAAATATGGTGGCTGTAAATCACCTGTCACTCACAGCAAAGGGGAGTTTGACAAATTTTTCAAGACTGTCAAGATTTCTCTAACTGAATAAAAGAGGATTGCTCAGGCCTCGAGTAAATCTGTGTGGCAAGACTCAAATGAAAGGAAATCTTATTCTCTACATTGCGACATCAAAAAAAAAAATTCCAACTGGGCAACAGATTCCCTAGCTTCTCAATAGGGAACAAATATGATTCTCATTTTAAACAAACCCATGATTGTTGTAACAAGTCATCAGAATCCCCAACGAATCACATATAAGGCAAAAAATAAAATAAAAAAAACTTTCCATTTAAAACCCCTTTCCAAAAAACCCAGAAACAATGTAATATTGCATCTTTCCAACCCTTAAATGTGATAGTTGCATTTGTTTTTTCAGGCTTTTTTTCCTGCTGATCTGGCCAGTAACACTTATGCTGTCTCCACATCGATGGAGGCATAATGGAAACATCTTTGGACAGCAGCATTGACTATGTGGAAAGAGGGCAATTGTTAGAGGCACTAGCAGATGTAGATGGACTTTGCAAATAAATTGAAATCAATCAACCTAAGGCCCCTTTCACACTGAGGCGCTTTGCAGGCGCTAAAGTTCTAAAAATAGCGCCTGCAAAGCGCCTTCAAACAGCCGTTGCTATGTCTCCAGTGTGAAAGCCCGAGGGCTTTCACACTGGAGCAGTGCGCTTGCAGGACGCGGAAAAATGTCCTGCAAGCCGCATCTTTGGTGTGCTGTAGGAGCGGTGTATTTACTGGCTCACAGCATGGGGTCTGGTGTGGTCTTGTTCACCGATTAACCACTTGCCGACCGCCCCCTATATATACGTCGGCAGAATGGCACACATACCACCCCCCTGTCACCCCCAGATTTCACCCCCCCCCCCCCAGTCACAGTGTCACTAATTGCAGTGATCATTTATTTACTGATCACTGCATTTAGTGTCAGTGTGACTGTAATAACTGTCAGGGCAGTTAGTTTTAGGTCCTAGGTAGCCCCCTACCCCCCCTAATAAAGGTTTAACCCCTTGATTGGCCCGAGTTAACCCCTTCACCCCTTTTGCCAGTGTCACTAAGCGATCGTTTTTTCTGATCGCTGCATTGTGTCGCTAGGTAACCATTTTTTTTTTTATTTTAACCGCCATGTTTTATATAGGTTCATAAATAGTTTTATAGGTCAGGTACCCCCATATTACAACCTAAATAAAGGTTTTAACCCCCTGATTGCCCCTAGAGTTAACCCTTTCACCAGTAATCACCGTATAACTGTCACTGGTGACGCTGGTTAGCCAGTTAGTTATTTCGTTATTTAGGTTCCCCGTCAGGTTTTTATATAGCGTCAGGTACCCCCCATATATTACCTAATAAAGGTTTAACCCCCTGATTGCCCCTAGTTAACCCTTTCACCCCCTTTTGCCAGTGTCACTAAGCGATTGTTTTTCTGATCGCTGCATTAGTGTCACTGGTGCCGCTAGGTAGCCAGTTTTTTTTTTGTATTACTGTTACGGGTGACGCTGGTTAGTTAGCTTGTTTTTTATACTGTCAGGGCACCCGCCATTTATTACCCAATAACGGTTTAACCCCCTGATCGCCCGGCGGGTGATATCAATTAGGTTTTAGGGTCAAATAAGGTCTGCATCGCCCCAGGTTAGTGCCCGTACCGCAAACACCCACGCGCAAAGCATACACCTCCCTTAGTGGTATAGTATCTGAACAGATCAATATCTGATCTGATCAGATCTATACTAGCGTCCCAGCAGTTTAGGGTTCCAAAAAAACGCATTGTTAGCGGGATCAGCCCAGATACCTGCTAGCACCTGCGTTTTCCCCCTCCGCCCAGCCCAGCCCAGCCCACCCAAGTGCAGTATCGATCGATCACTGTCACTTACAAAACACTAAGCACACATAACTGCAGTGTTCGCAGAGTCAGGCCTGATCCCTGCGATCGCTAACATTTTTTTTGTGGTAGCGTTTTGATTCAGTCGCTAACAGTCAGGAGCTTTTTTACCTGTGAATCTCAAAAAAAAATAAAAAAAAACAAAAAATAGTTGTCGTTTTATTGTTCTCTCTCTCACTCTATTCTCTCTCTATTGTTGCTCTTTTTTTACTCCATTCTATTCTGCAATGTTTTATTATGTTTTATCATGCTTGCTTTTCAGGTATGTAATTTTGTTTTACTGTGTTTTAGTGTTCAGCATTTTTTTGTTTTCAGGTGCGCCATTCAGTTGCAGCGCGGATTTATTTATCTTGACAGCAACAGCGTTTGCTCCCACGATACATAAAGCCGCGACTCCAACGCTGTAGGAGGTGATTTCACCACCACAGTTAAAAAAAAAGAGCATATGTGCCGAAGCATGGGGGCAGCAGGGGGGGCGGAGGAGCGATTGGCTCCTAATGCCACGTACATACGGTCGAAATTCCGACCGTGTGTACACGGCATAACTTTTGCGGGAGGATGCCCCCATGCATCGGCATATATAAATGGTGCATGTATGCCCATCATTAGAAGTGGGTGGATGAAGGGAGGTATTCTAATGGTGGGCATACCCACCAATCAATCTCTTTTTTTCGTTCAGCCAAGAGGCTGCATGAAAAAAAAAAAAAAGATTACAATATATGTCCAGTATGTTGCTGGACTTTGAATGGTTATACCAGAATGATGCCTGCAGGTTTAGGTATCATCTTGGTATCATTCTTTTCAGCCAGTGATCGGCGTTCATGTAAAAGCAATTCTAGCGGGTAATTAGCCTCTAGACTGCTTTTACAAGCAGTGGGAGGGAATGTCCCCCCTCCCGGATATAAACCGCGCCATTGGGAAATTGGGAAAGCATTTTATCACACCAATCTTGGTGTGGTCAGATGCTTTGAGGGCAGAGGAAAGATCTAGGGTCTAATAGACCCCAATTTTTTCAAAAAAAAGAGTACCTGTCACTGCCTATTGCTATCATAGGGGATATTTACATTCCCTGAGATAACAATAAAAATCATAACAAAGAAAAAAATGGAAGGAACAGTTTAAAAATAGAATAAAAAAGCTAAATAAATAAAAAAAAAAACTAAAAAAAAAAGCACCCCTGCCCCCCCTTCTCTTGCGCAAAGGCGTACACAAGCGTTGGTCTGGCGTCATATGTAAACAGCAATTGCACCATGCATGTGAGGTATCACCGCGAAGGTCAGATCGAGGGCAGCAATTTTAGCAGTAGACCTCCTCCGTGAATCTAATGTGGTATCATGTAAAGGCTTTTAAAAATGTATGTAGTTTGTCGCCACTGCGTGTTTGTGCGCAATTTTAAAGCATGTCGTGTTTGGTATCCATGTACTCGGCCTAAGATCATATTTTTTATTTCATCAAAAATTTGAGCAATATAGTGTGTTTTAGTGCATTAAAATAAAAAAAAGTGTATTTTTTCCACAAAAAATGCGTTTGAAAAAATCGCTGCGCAAATACTGTGTGGAAAAAAAAAATGCAACACCCACCATTTTAATCTGTAGGGCCTTTGCTTTAACAATATATATAGTGTTTGGGGGTTCAACGTAATTTTCTTGCAAAAAAAAAAAAATATGTTTTCATGTAAACAAAAAGTGTCAGAAAGGGCTTTATCTTCAAGTGGTTAGAAGAGTGGGTGACGTGTGACATAGGCTTCTAAATGTTGTGCATAAAATGCCAGGACAGTTCAAACCCCCCAAATGACCCCATTTTGGAAAGTAGACACCCCAAGCTATTTGCTGAGAGCAATGTTGAGCCCGTTAAATATTTTTTTTTTTTGTCCCAAGAGATTGAATAATGAAAAAAAAAAAATATATATTTTTTTTACAAAAAGTTGTCACTAAATGATATATTGCTCAAACATGTCATGGGCATATGTGGAAATACACCCCAAAATACATTCTGTTGCTTCTCCTGAGTACGGGGATACCACATGTGTGGGACTTTTTGGGAGCCTAGCTGCGTACGGAACCCAAAAACCAAGCACCGCCTTCAGGCTTTCTAAGGGAGTAATTTTTTTATTTCACTTCTCACTGCCAATCACAGTTTCGGAGGCCATGGAATGCCCAGATGGCATAAAACCCCCCAAAATGACCCCATTTTGGAAAGTAGACACCCCAAGCTATTTGCTGAGAGGTATTGTGAGTATTTTGCAGATGTCGCTTTTTGTCACAAAGTTTTGAAAATTGAAAAAAAAAAAATTTTTTTCTTTACTTTCTTCATTTTCAAAAACAAATGAGAGCTGTAAAATACTCACCATGCCTCTCAACAAATAGCTTGGGGTGTCTACTTTCCAAAATGGGGTCATTTGGGGGGGTTTTGTGCTATTTTGGCATTTTATGGCCTTCGAAACTGTGATAGGTAGTGAGGAGTGAAATAAAAAATTTGCACCCTTAGAAATCCTGAAGACGGTGCTTGGGTTTCGGGGCCCCGTACGCGGCTAGGCTCCCAAAAAGTCCCACACATGTGGTATCCCCATACTCAGGAGAAGCAGCAAAATGTATTTTGGGGTGCAATTCCACATATAACTATGGCATGTGTGAGCAATATATCATTTAGTGACAACTTTTTGAAGAAAAAAAAAATTCTTTTTTATTTTTGTCTTTATTCAATCACTTGGGACTAAAAAAAAAAAAATATTCAATGGGCTCAACATGCCTCTCAGCAAATAGCTTGGGGTGTCTACTTTCCAAAATGGGGTCATTTGGGGGGGTTTTGTACTTCTCTGCCATTTTAGCACCTCAAGAAATGAAATAGGCAGTCATAAATTAAAAGCGGTGTAAATTCCAGAAAATGTACTCTAGTTTGTAGACGCTATAGGTGCGAATGAGGTCCGAATTTTTGCCTGAATTTGCACCCGAATTGGAACCAAAAGAGGCACAGGACCCTTTTTAAATGCGGATCGTGGTCGCCCCAGACCTGTGTGTGAGCCAATCACACTCTGTCATGCGAATTGGATGCAGAGAAACATGCATCCAATTTGCATGGGTGTGAACCCGGCCTTAAAGCAGGTTATAAACCCCGTTTGGTAATTTTTACCTAAGGCTTACCTGTAGGTAAAAAATTAATATCTCCTAAATGTGCGCCGTTTAGGAGATATTCGCTCTGCATGCAGCCAGTGACATCACTGGTGCATGAGCTCTGAAGATCCGGCATTCCTTGCCAGAACGTTAGAGCTTCATACCGGAACCGAGGGCTCTCGCGTGCACACGTGGGAGTGACATAATCCCGGCTCGGGCCAATTACAGCGTTTTTAGCTGCTCACGTACCTGAAAGAAAGACGAGGAACATGTCAGCCCTCTTAGTAGTGACTTTACAGCACTGGAGGGCTTTGTTCCAAGGTGAGCATTTCATAATGTGCTAGTATGCGATGCATACTAGCACATTATGCCAGTGCCACAGGTTTTTTTTTGGAACAGCAGTGGTTTACAACCGCTTTAAGCAGTTGCAGCAAAAGTCTCTTTTGGGATAAAGGTTTACATAAAATTATTAAAAGCTGATCATTGTACGCACCCTTATGATAAATAGCTTGTCTCAACTCGCCAACTGTTATTTTTTTAGCAAACCGAGCTGTCCAGCAAAAGTAAAAAAGACTTACTGGAAGGATCACCAGGTCCCAGAAGAATTTACCCCCCTTCCTGACCAGGCCATTTTTTGCAATACTGCACTGCATCGTTATAACTGACAATGGCGCAGTCGTGCGACGTTTTACCCAAAAGAAAAATGCAAGTCCCCCCCCCCCCCCCCCCCCCCACAGATAGCACTTTCTTTTGGTGGTATAAGCATTTTTTATTTTTTGCAATATAAAAACAAAAGAGCGACAATAAAAAAACAAAAACCACACAATATTTTTTACTTTTTTCTATAATAACTATCCCAAAATTGTAACTAGTTAACGACCACGCCATAGCTGAATGACAGCTACAGCAGGGCTCAATAACTCTGGGAGGGAGTACATTGACTGCCTCCCAGAATCCCACGCACACCCTGGGAATATCCGTGACCGCCGGGTCCTGCATCATGGATCACGGTAAATGGCCGCACACAGCGGGCGTTTTCCCACGTGATCACTCCATCAAATGACAGAGCGATCACTTGTAAACAAACCGGCATCACGTCCGGTTCCTCTCTGTACAGTGTGAGCACAGAGGGGAGAGATCAGTGGCAGCAGCGCTGTATCTGTAGTACCCACAGCGCTGATATGTGCCCATTGCAGCCTCATCCATCCAT
Source organism: Lithobates sylvaticus (assembly GCA_028564925.1). Taxonomy (NCBI): domain Eukaryota; kingdom Metazoa; phylum Chordata; class Amphibia; order Anura; family Ranidae; genus Lithobates; species Lithobates sylvaticus. Next base: position 94,323,871 of record CM053028.1, read on the forward strand.
CCTCAGTCATCCCATCCATGCCACTACAGTGCCTCACAAAGTGTAATAGGTAGTCAAATTAGATTTGGAACTAATGTCCCTAGAACACCTGATGGTGCTCCCTGCATGTTGGGCCTCTCCATGTGGCCAGGCTGACATGTGTAAAAGTCTCACACGTGGTATTGTCGTACTCAGGAAGAGTAGGAGAATTTATTTTAGGGTGTAATTTTTGGCATGTACATGCTATGTGTTAGAAATATTGTATACATGGACAACTTTGTGTAAAAAAATTAAAAAAAAAGCGTTTGTTTACACATTTTCCAAAAACTTGTTTTTTTTTTTTTTTTTTTACATGTTCAAGACTCATTTTCTCTAAGATTATACACTGGGTTTTCTTCTTTCTAAAAACGGTCATTTTTGGGGCGTTTCCATTGTCCTGGTGCTCCAGGGCCTTCAAAAGTGTAAGAGGTAGTTAAGAAATTATATGTGTAATTTATACTCCTAGAACGCCTGAACGTGCTCCCTGCATGTTGCGCCTCTGTATGTGGCCACGCTGTGTAAAAGTCTCACACATGTGGTATTGCCATACTCAGACTCATCCTCCCCAATGTGTTTTGGGGGTGTAATTTGTGCTATGCATATGCTGTGTGTGAGAAATAACCTGCTAATATAACAATTTTGTGGGGAAAAAATAAAAAAATAATCTTGATTTTGCAAAGAATTGTGGGAAAAAAAATATAACAAAAAAAAAATTTAACTCACCATGCCCCTTACTAAATACATGGGAATGTCTGCTTTCCAAAAAGGGGTAAAATGGGGCATTTGTACTTTCCTGGCTTGTTAGGGTCTCAAGAAATTAGATTGTACAATGCTGACGGACTTTTATTTTATTTTTTTATGCACGTTATTTACCTGTAAAAGTATACCTGTAGACATTCAAAAACTCAAGTCACACTATAGTATTCCCCTCCCTCCATCAGTGGCTACATAAAATGTAACACAGGAAGGGGCTGAGGAGTTGGACCAGCACAGAGGGCAATTAGACACTAATTGGACCAAATAAGAGGGCTATGATGCGCGAAAAAGGAAAGGAAAATTAATCATCCTAAAAAAGTAGTCAACTTTATCTAACTAGTTCAAAGGCATGTTGCAGGTGAACAAATATATGAAAAGAAAAATACTGCAAGTAAGCATTTAAATTACATTTTCATTCTGTGCTTTTTACTGTGCAATTCTTTAAGTTGGTGTTGAAGTCTTTTTTAAGACAAGTTGACAGGTCTAAAGATGTTCCTCTCTGAGCTATGTACCCACAGGCACTAAATACAGAGGAACATCCAGCATCTAAGTTAAATGTCCTCTTTGGAATGTCCACATAGCACACTCCTTGGCAGGGACACACCGTGAGCCTTAAAGGGCAAAACCATTGACTAGATTGTGGCATATTTACACGAAGCTCATTTCTGAATCCCAACCAAGCCTAGAACTAATCCCAAGTATCATTTGACCAGTTTAACTTGTTTGTTTTCAAAAGGCCCTTACTATTCCTAAATCAAAAAATATATAAGTTTCAACTGGCCATCAGGAAAATGTTGTGGAAAGTGGAAAGATAGCACTGGATTGGTAGGGTTATTTTATTGGTATTGTTAAAGTGGATGTAAACCCAATGATGTCATAATGTAGAGAATAAGATTTCCTTTCATTTGAGCCCAGTCTTGCCACACAGATTTACTCGAGGCCTGAGCAATCCTCTTTTATTGTTCAGTTAGCGAAATCTTGACAAAGTCTTGAAAACTTTGCCAAAAACGCCCCCTTGCTGTGAGTGACAGGTGATTTACATATCTCATGCACTAGCCCGAGACCGGTTACCATCAGATCACTGGATGTTCTACTCTGCCCAGCTCGGACTACATACATGTCCCCTAAATCACTTGTCTGTATATAGTCTGCTGACTGTTCACTGCATCCCATGATGAGAAACATCCAGTCAAAACACAGTAAAGCTGGGAGAGCTGGAGGGGGGGGGGGGTGTGAACTTTTTACACAGGATGTGCCTGTCTCAGGCTAGTGCATGAGATATGTAAATCACCTGTCACTCACAGCAAGGGGGAGGTTTTGACAAAGTTTTAAGACTTTGTCAAGATTTCTCTAAAATTGGGTTTACATCCACTTTAACTTAAAGTGGAAGTCTATGATAAAAGTAAAATCTATGCATCTTATAACCACCAGCATTCTAACACTAACCTCTCTAGCCCTGTAAAGAAAAAAAAAAAAAAAATGGGAGTATACATAACTTTTCTGAAGGCGATTCAAGGCAATCCGACCAATCCCACGCTGTCAGCCGCCGCATCGCTGTGGAGGTGGGTGCAGAGGACACATCCGCCAATGGAAGCCCCATAGTAATCTATGGGGGACGTCACTCCCCATTAATTTCACAGCCGTCGGTCGGCCATGTCCTCTGCAGAGCTTTCACGACAGGAGATCGGATTGGATCACCTGCAGAAAAGGATATGTACTGTATACAGATTTCTTCTTTACAGGGCTAGAGAGGTTAGTGTTAGAACGCTGATGGCTATAGGATGCAGGGATTTTAGTTTTAGCATGAACTTCTACTTTAAGGTTTCGATGTTGGTGTAAACAATCAGGTTCCTGTGCCCCCCCCCCCCCCCCCAGAGGATCTCCACAGTAGTGTAAAGTAATGAGAATTTAAATTGAAGCATCACACCACTGCTAAAATGTCCAGATACAACTTCCAAAAAAAAAAAAAAAAAAGAAGTCTAAAAAAATATCAACTAAAATGTAAAAAAATTTGTAGAGCGTTGACAGTTTTTATCACTGAAAACGGTTCAACATGAACAGGCTTTGCAATTCTTAATTTGTAAACAAAAAGTCCTTGTGTTGCCTTAAAAATAACTTTTGTAAAATAATTCCTAGGGATTTACCAGTTATCAGCTCTTCAACATGTCAAAAGCATTTTCTATTTATACTTCATAAAGCTTCAAATCTATAGCTTCATCCCTATGAATGGATATAATCTGCAAGATGTCCAAATCAGCCAAGCCAAGATTACATGAATGGCATATGAACACTGCCGCTATATGTCAATCTATTTTGAGCATAAAGCTTTGAGATAAAAATACTCATGTGCTCAATGTCAAAGAAAAAGGACATTAAACTAGGTCAACCTATAGAGACATTCAATTCCAAAGTCCTCATGTCAGACATGTCATCAGTTTACCATTTGTACCGATAGATGCCAGGTATCCAGATTGTGGCCCGAACTGGCCAGGTCTAAAAACAAGTCTTTTAATTGCATTGCTCACCATTCCCACAACAAAAGAAAACCCAGATCACAAGTAGGAGATAAAAGGAGTTGAGTTGTCTTCTCACTTATGAAAGTCCAAGTTCGGCTTTATACCCAGCCTACAAACACTTAGGAATAATTTCATCTTGAACAATATTATAATTCATACTTTTATAGTAGAACTGACCAAGTTAAAAAATAAAATAAAAAAATCCCCCAAATTTTTAATAAGATCCAGGGGAATCCACCTAAACTTGTAAGCCTAGGGTAGTCTAGCCCCACATGAAACAATGCTCATTTCCCATGTACCACAGCACTAGCTTTTTCCTTCTCTCCCCAAGATGCCAGCTACTACTCTAGGACAACGTCAGTCAAAAAGTGATTTGGTCTTCGCAAGTCTGGTGACCCTATGGCCTAAGGATCAAAGATCTCCAAACAATGGGGTGATCAGAGGGCCACTGTGTTGATTTACCAAGTAATGCTGTTCCTTCCACAGAAAGCGTTCAGATGCTTGGAGTATAATGGCTTCAAAGTCAAGGGAGGGGTTTGTTCGAGTCATAGTATGAGTAGTCCCTTTTAGTATAGTGGTGGGAATAATTGTGGGGGGGTTATTGGTGTGGAGTGGATAGGTTTTTCTCCCCCCCCCCCCCTTACTTTGCCAATCCTTTATGGACATTGTACAAAATACACATAGTAACTATCTTACAACGTACATGATGTTCCCCAGGGCCCCTTTCACACTAGCGAACCGATCAGGTCCACCCGTAGTTTTTTTTTTTTTTAGGCAGACCTGATTGGACCCTCCAGTCTCCTGTATGGAGCGGGGTGTATCTACAGACATGTGTCTGGATTCTTTTAATCCATGGAAGGTTGTCCTGGATGATAGAAGAACTCTATATCTCTTTCTGTATCACTAATGAGTATGGTGCCTAAATTGGTGTTTTATACCTAACCCTTCCACCACCCCGTATTCACTTCCAAAAACATACGACTGAACCCATACAAATAAATATTGGTTCACTTTCCAAAATGTTTCTGCAGGCAGTTTACCTAATCCAATGAAAAAGGGAAAAAAAAAATGAATAGGGAGTAAAATTAAATTCACATTAAATTGCAACTATAGTGAACCAAAGCTTTGAATACCTAAAGTGGAAAGTTCCTCCTAACAATAAAAAGGTGCAAAGAGCAATGAACTACAATAAACCGCGGCAGATATTTGCATGGTAAAACCACATTTTTAATAAGGGCAATAGTATAAAGTTATATTGGCAGCCATAATTTGAATCCTGGCACTAGAAATCTGTCGGTACTCCTCAGCCCATTTAAAAAACTTCATTGTGCATTTTTTCACTATCTGGTCACACATCTCTTTCAGAAGAATCTGCCATGCTGCCAATGCAGGGTAAAGTGACAGACCCTTATCTGTGATGCCTACCTTCCCTGTACTCCGTCCCTTGTCCCATAAGAGCCTTCAGTAATATTCTGATGCTCCCAGATATAGGGGAGCATGTGACCACCGCCCCCCCCCAAAAAAAATGCAAAGCCTAGCCTGAACAATCACCATGACCAACCGGTTATACAAGAAGGCGGATGAAGAAACTACAGGTTGTGTAAGCTTGGACAGGGAGCTTACAGCAGCGTTCTATTGGAGAAGCAGCAGACGGAAGGATGCAAGGGAGGGGAGAATCAGAGCATGAGGCGTTTTTTATTTTTAGGTTTTTCACACACACACACACACACACACACGACAAACTGTCACTTTGTCAACCCAGACTACAAAGCGTAACTTTTAAGTAGTATTAAACACCATTTGGGTGGCTCCCGACCATTTGGTTGCAATCTTTCCCCAGCCTAGACCAGCTCTGACTTCAGCCCACTCTCTGCGGAAAATGGGTCACAGGAGTGTAGAACGAACTGCACTTCTGTGATCCACAGGAGAAGTACAGCCGACCAAACTTTGGCTGTACTTCTTTAAGCTGACCATACGTTCTATGAATTTTGGCCATTCCTGATGAACTGGCTGAAATTCACTGAAAGAGTGGCCCCTACAAGAAACCTCCTACCCAGCATCCCTCCATTGAAAAATCAGAGGAGCCAGGCAAAAAACTGTCAGCCATACAGGGGCTTCAGCCAATGCTCAGGTATGTCGATAGCTGGCCAGGAATGCAATTAGTAGCTGCACTTTGCATAATCACTTTGCAACTGCAGGTAGCAGGTCAAGCAGTGAAGGAACTGCTATCATAAAAGCTATATAGCTGCTCTGAAGTCCAAGGCCACTCAAATTTTAAATGCATTCTGAGGTTTTTAAAACATAACTTGTGGGCAGTACAAACAAATAGCAACCACCCCAACCTATAACTGGTCGTTGCAGCAAGGAACACACGGAAGGGCGACGCTTGTCATAAAACCAGGGTAAAACCCCAGCTCACTTACCAGCCAGCCTACAACAAACAGAATTATCCTAACAGGAGGGTTTAGTTTGCACTCACATAGATTTGCAAATGTGTGCAAACTAAACCCCTTGGTTTTAATGTGAACCATTAGACAGGACAATTCAGTTTGTTGCAGGCTGGTAAGTGAGCTGGGAATTTCTCTGTTTTTGACATGCGTTGCCCTTCCATGTGCTCCTTGCTGCACAGGCCAGTTATAGGTTGGGGTGGTTGCCATTTGTTTGTAGTGTTGGTGAAAGGATGCACTGGATTCCTTTGCTGCCATTGCTGGGTGTCCAGTGCGTTCCTATACTTTTAAGGAGGGCTCCCTTCAGGCATACACCTGCCCTATCCATTTTTAGGCCTCATGCACACTGGACCTTTTTGGACGATTTTACAGCAGCTGTTTTTGGCTTCAGACATTTTTTTCTACAGTCAAACTCCCCATCATGTTATTCTATGTGTCCATGCACACATAGGCTGTTTTTTTTTTTTAAAGCCAAAAACTAATTAGTGGGTTCTGAGAGGAGTTCCTTTTTTTTTGCCGTTTTCAGCTGTAAAAATGCTCCAACGTTAAACGCTGATAAACGTTCAAAAACACGGCTCGCCAGCATTTTTGGATGTTTTTGATCCGTTGAAAAAATAAATAAATAAAACAAACACTATTGCAAAAATGTTGAAAAACTCACTGCAAAGCTACTGGCGTTTTTTTTTTAGTGTCCAGCGTGCATGAGGCTTTACACGTGTTCAACTTTTTCTTTGTTGATTTTTTTATATAACTTGTGGGCAGTACTGTAGTCTCTAGTCACATCTTTCAGTTCTGTGTAACCTTCCTCTCATGCTCCTTTTCCTTTAAGGGAAACAATTTAGACCGACTAGTCTTCCATCCCTACAATACCGCAGTGGCATCAAAAGCAGACGGAGAAGGTTCCTTTGTCTATAAAAAGTACCGTATCTCCTAGAATTTAAGCACGTGTTTAGACATAACTCACAGATACACTTCAAGCTGTGTAGCTCCTAATTATATATTCACATACAAGGGATAGCAGCTAGGTCTTCTCGGCACATTAATTAAAATCTTTTCAATACAACAAGCTACTGTGAGTGATTCACACCCACTTTAGAGAGGTGCCTTTAATTCCTGCTAAGTAATCAAATGTTTTCTTCCTTCGATTTACTTTCAGTAATTAAAGGTTCATTAGATGTGCATTCCCATAAAAACATGCAGTTATTTTGAGGAACCAACCAATACCGGCTCAAAATAATACCGATGCATCGATTTTTCAGTTATGAACACCTAGTTCTCCTGGAAATACAATGGGGGAGATTTACTAAAATTGGTGCACACAGAATCTAGTGCATAGGTGCAGGTATTCCCCCCCTTCGAGCCACCCTCGTCTTTGTCCCCTACCCACCTCTGAACATGATCATCTGCAGCCAGCAACAGAAGACCCCCCCTGAGCAACAATAAATCCCCCAGCAACAATAGACCACCCCTGAGCAACAATAAATCCCCCAGCAACAATAGACCACCCCTGAGCAACAATAAATCCCCCAGCAGCAATAGACCTCCACTAGTAACAATATAGTAGTTCTCTCAGCAGTCAGCAACAATAGACCCCTTCCTCAACAGTAAATCCCTTCCTGCAACAATTGACCCCCTAGCAACAACCCCCCCCAGCTAAATTAAATCCCCCACCAGCAACAACTGATCCCCCCCCTCCCAAACGACAATAGATCCCCAGCAGTCGGCATCAATAGACCCCCTGGCAAACCCAAGCACCCCCTTCAGTGCTGGGAGGTGGCGGTAGTATGCTCCCCCACATTCCTGCTGAAAAAAAAAAAGCCCTGAGAGCAGTGGCCCCAAATCTACATGCAGGGCGCCGGACGCATGGATTCCAATGGGTTTTTATTTTTATTTTATGTTTATTTTTTAAGCACGCGATTGCCACTGTCTGAATCGGCGCGGTGCAGGCTTTCCAATGCCGCACCGATTCCCAAAAGTAGTTCCTGTACTACTTTTGGCGACTTCGGGGGGGGGGGGGGCGATTTGAATAGACATCTGTGCATGAACCCGCACAAATGTTTGTCAAAACGCCCCCGAATTTGGACTTCATTGCCGGTTTGAAATTGTGCAAGTTCAGCAAAAAAAAAAATAAATAAATAAAAAAAGAGATATTGGTGCTGTAGGAGGAGAGTGCCGTGGGAGGGTGAAAGTCCACTTTAACCCCTTATGGACCAGCTGCCGTCGTTATACGTTGGTACTTTGACGTAGAATACCGGGGATATGCCATAACCCCCCGTATTTTCTTAAAAGGCAGGCAGCCTGCTTTCAGATAAAAGTGGTCTCCACGAATTTGCCACAAGGTCACTTTTAATCAGCAGCGGGAGAGGTGCCCCCCTCCTGCCGTCTTGGCCACTATCCGATCCCCTCAGTAGCATGGAGCCGAGTGATGGAAAGATGGCCCCCACTCAGCACCATAACATTGGATGACGGAAGCGACATCAAAATGTCACTTCCGCCCAATGGTCTTAAAAGGAAATAATAAAAAAAAAATAATTAAGTGTCCCGTCCCGCCAAGCTTGCACACAGAAGCGGACGCATACGTAAGTTGCGCCCGCATATGAAAACAGTGTTCAAACCACACATGTGAGGTGTCGCTGTGATCATTAGAGCGAGAGCAATAATTCTAGCAAAAGACCTTCTCTCCAACTCAAAACTGGTAACCTGTACACATTTTTAAAATGTCAGTTTGTTGCCATCCCATGAGTGGGCGCAATTTTGAAGCATGACATGTTGGGTATCAATTTACTTGGCGCAACATTATCTTTCACAATATATATATTATATAATAAATATATATATATATATTGGTATATATATATTTATTAAATATAAATATATATTGGACCAATTGTCTTATTTTTTTTTTTTTTATTCAAAAATTAGTTTTTCTAGAGCTGCCCGATTCTGGCTTAAATGAGAATGACTATTTTTTTGCTTAGAAGATAGATCACAATTCGAGGCGTAACATCTTTCACAACAAAAAAATAAAAAAAATTGGGATAACTTAACCATTTGGTTTTGTGTATTTTTTCCCCTCCCCCCAAAAAAAAAAAATTGTGTTTGAAAGACTGCTGGGCAAATAACTTGAGAAACAAGTGTCAGAAAAAGATTTAGACTTAAGTGGTTAAACTTCCTGCATTTACACTTCTTAAAAACTTGGCAGACTGCCTGGATTTTCTCTTTACACACACAAGTTTATCCCTTTGATCTAAGAAGGAAGAGTTAGTTACAATGTTTCATGTTAAAAACTTGGAAGACTGCCCAGATGTTTCTGAGTGAGCAGATAAGTCTCTCCACTTGTTATATGAAAGAATCGTCAAACTCTGCATTAGAGATAGTGGGGGGGGGTTGAATGGAGATCATGATTTTTTAACGATTAATTGTACAGCTCTATTCCCCCCCCAAAAAAAATTGAGCGTGTAAGATCGCTGCGCAAATACAGTGTGCCAAAATATAGCAACCAATGCCATTTTATCCACTAGGGCGTATGAAAAACGAAATATAATATTTCATTTAATTTATTTTTTTAAATGGGCCTGGTCCCCTTTAGTTATATAGAGCTGAAATATGACATTATTCTTTAACCAATTAAGGGGGGGGGGGGTTACCACAAATATATAAATAAATAAATACATACAAAAACCGCACAAACTGCAGAAAGCTAAAGAAATGTGCAAAACGTTGCAGCACTTTCATCTCTTTCAAACGTTTGCTGTGTGATCATTGAATGCTCGTTACCTGATTATCCCAAGCAACGTTTGAACTGCTTATAAAAAATTCCATCTTGTATACAGCATGATATTAGTAGATGGAGTGGTTACCGCCATGACACAAAAATGTATCTGTGCACAAACATAAAAGGGTTGTCGCAGAGTTTAAGCCCCCCCAGTGACCTTTATTAACCTGAACGACAATGTGAGATCCCCACAGGGACACATTGTACGTTTATATTGTAACATTACTCCGAGACACAAAAATACCAGGAGGTCACCGTGCCATTTGTTACACACATGCCATCTTGTGTTCATTCAGCCGTATTTTTAAACTGAAGGGGTTTACGGGCTAAGCTAAAAGGTCGATTCTTTTAAAAAAAAAAAAAAAAAAAAAAAAAAAAACACACACACCTTAGGAGAATACATCCAATATACAAGAGGGAAAACGCACACAGACACTCCCTCTAAAGCCCCATACACACCATTAGATTTTTGTGTTCAGATTTACCAAAACCATGTAGTGCAAGGGCCTGCCCGATTGCATACAAACTGAAACTCTTAAAGAGGTGTGCCCATCAAAAAAAAGTCAGCAGCTACAAATACTGCAGCTGCTGACTTTTAGGAATCGGACACTTACCTGTCCCAGGGTCCAGTGATGCGGGGGGGGGGAGGAACGATGCCCCCCCTCGTTCCCCGCTCCGCTTGCGGCGCCGGCATCCTTACTGTGGGCACCCGGCTGTGGCTTCACAGCCGGGCACCCACTGCGCATGCGCGAGCGGCGCCGCACAGTCATCTGGGACCTGTCACATGTCCCAGATGATTGACTGCCGAGGGGAAGTGACGTTTCTAGCCCGGGCTGAGGAAGAGGCAGATTTCGTGGGACCACCTAGCAACAGGGAGAAATAGGTAAGTGAATTTTTTTTTTTTTTATCCAATTTTTTTTTTTTTTTTTTTTTTAAATCAGATTTTATTTAAATACACATAATGTTGTAATATTGGTGGAAACACCACTTTAAGGTTTGACCTCATATTATACGGTTTTGGTAAATCTGAAGACAAAAATCTTCAGAAAATCTAAATTGTGTGTATGGGGTCTTAGGCTGTGGCAATGACATATATGCATTTCTAATATAATGACGAGGTATGCAATGTTTTCCAATGGTGCAATTCACACTGTGCATTTACCTGGGTTTGCCATTACATGCCTGATAAAGGGTTCTTGCATGGTCTAGAAACATTGTCTATGTGATCATACAATAAGGAAGAGCTGTGCACTGAGACAAACGTGTCAGTGTGCTGCCACCATCTCTTATTCATGTTATGCAACCAGTCAGGAGACATTGCAGTACCCTCTTTACCATATGGCCGATTCCTGTATGGTGTGCGAAAGGCATATACTCCATGTCTGCGTTTGGGTGCATTCACTAAAAAAAAGCAGTGCCGGAAACCTGTGATCTGTGCGTGTTTCCCGCACCGCATCCAAATCACATTGCCCTTGCGATCGGTAGCAGATGTCAATGCAAGCTTAACACCACCCCAAACACAGTGGGTTTGCCTTCACCAAACCGCACCGTACAAAGCAACCATGCAATCTGGTTGCAGTGCAGTTCCAAAATTGGTGCATGCATGACTTTGGTGCGATGGGATGTCATTTGAACTAATTCAAAATGTATGAGCTGGGACTACTCTCCTCTGGTTTCCCCACCTCCCCCGTATCATTGGCTCAGTAATGGGCTATATTATCCACACATGATGCGTATCTATGCTTACATCACACTCACATCATTGTCCCATTTCTGGGCCAAGCAGGCCATCGGGATGCATTGGCTCCCGATACAATAAAATAGAACTTTTACAGTGCATTTCACACTATTTGTTCTGGGTCCTCCATGTAGATGCAGGTCTGTCTCCCCGACTCTACACCAGGGGTCTCCAAACTTTATAAACAAAGGGCCAGTTTACTGTCCTTCAGACTTTAGGGGGGGGGGGGGCCAGACTGTGGCTATTGGGAGTAGAAAAAGTCCTGATGTTAGTGGGAAAAAAATAATAATGCCCCATCACTGGCGTCACTCGGAGGACTAGTGCCCCATCACTGGCGTCACTCGGAGGACTAGTGCCCCATTCACTGGCGTCACTCGGAGGACTAGTGCCCCATTCACTGGCGTCACTCGGAGGACTAGTGCCCCATTGTTGGTGTCACTCGGAGGAGGACTCGTGCCCCATCGTTGGTGTCACAGGGAGGACTCGTGCCCCATCGTTGGTGTCACAGGGAGGAATTGTGTCCCTTTACTGGTGTCATTCACCGCATTGCTGTTCAGATCACATGCAATGCGATTGCAGCCATACAAACTGTATGGTTGAAATCGCATCACATTCGCACCTAAATGGCGCAGGACCCTTTTTTGGTCTGCACTGGAATCAGATCGCATGGGTGTTCAAACTTATGTGATCTGATTCCTGCACCATTTCACAGTTCGCACTGCGATCTGCTGACCAATCTGGGGGTGTTGTTAACTTACAGTACATTTACACCTGCAGCGGTTTGTAGATCTCAGTGTGAACCACGGCACGATTCAAGTGTAATGCGGGAACCCGCACTGGAATCGCGGGGTTCTCGCATCGCACTAGTGTGAACCGGCACTCCAGGTTGTTTTTTGGCAAAGCTTCGACAAAAAAAAAAAAAAAAAAGCCTGCAAGCCGATTGGTTTCTATGCAGACTTGCACTGGATTTTGCACTCTCCAGTTTTAGTAAATCAGCCTCAAAGCAACTGTAGGGCTCACCTGCACATCTGCATCTGACAAGCCTGCAGGGATGAGTACATAATCCCAAACCTACACGGTCTACGCTCGGGGGTCGTGCACTTACCCCTGTGTACCAGTAGAATTCAGATGTGCGGGTGAGTGCGTACAGCCATTACGAATCCACAGACTATCACAGGCCGCCTGATCGCAACTCCATACTGCTGCAGATGAATAAACAAACAGCTCTCGCACGCTTGTGAACTGACCTAATCATACATGCAGTCCCTGCAGTGGTTGTTCATGTTGAATCCTCTGAAGAGTACGCTGTGCAATACACACAAATGTACAGAATGTGAGCTGAATAGAAAACAATTCCTATTGCATTAGGGAATTAATAAGATGTGGTCAGATCACAAACAAGTCTGCGGTCAGTGACCTAGTAAAAGGCGCAGTAGAAGTCAGTGCTGCATCCATGGCCTTGTCCTTTGGGCTGTAGACCTTACTAAAGAACCTCCATAGAGACAGCATCTTCTATTTACACACAGACATCATAGCGATTCAGGAAACGTTGCCACTGGGTTTTTTTGCAACACCCACATCACATTTAATGAATAGTGACAAACACATTAGACACCAAATAAGAGTGTCAGAGAGAGCCTGTCAGTCACCTACAAGAAACAACCAACACTGCGTTTTTTTTTTTTTAATTTAAAGTGGAACTAAATGCATTAAAAACCATCGACCTTTATTTTCATCATCAGGATCACAAATATAATAAAACACACACAAACCACACTGCCTGGAAGGCCGGCAGCCTTGGCATTATGTGTGACAGTCTCCCTGCAGCCCATGTCTCACGCATGCGCAGGGTCATGCCATAGAAAATAATGTATGCATGGCCGAGGAGCTGCAAGGAGACTGGCACCACATGAATGAAAGGCTGCCAGGGAGGAAGCTTTTGTCTGCACCTGAGGCCTGAATCTTTTCACTGTATTTATCAAGATGACGAAGGTGGGGGGAACGAGTCGTGAGCACAGCAGGCTGTCACTAATTCAAACGGGAAATACTTAAAAACGGATCTTCACTGCACCTGAGCACCAAAAACCAAAAACACGATTTAATGCATTTTTAATATGCAAAGCAAACTCCCCCATCCATCCATGTCTCCATGCTTTAACTTGTTGAGAAAACCACTAGGAAAAACATCCCCTAGCATTTCTAGCCGTGGCCATTTTTAGTAAATGCAGAGGACTCATGTAGCATTTACTTCCTGGAATCCATCTGCCCTTAGCTTAAAAGAGGAAGTAAAGGCAATTTAAAAAAAATAAATAAAAAATAAATAAAAAAAATGCACCCTGCGAGGCAAAGGCATAAAAAGCTAGTATGCATAGCATACTAGCTTATTATGAATAACTTACCTAAGAACGAAGCCCCCGAAGCGGTCCTCCGTCTTCATCTTCACCGCTGCCATGTATCCCGAAATGACTTCCGGGTCTCGCTGCTCCGGCGTTGTAATTCGCTACAGCCGCGAAGACGTCACTCCCATGCATGCGCACAGGAGCTGCCACGAGTGGCATATCGCCGCTATCTAAGGCATCTAACGCATGCGTCATAGACAGCGGTGCCTGTCTTTTAGCAAATATCTCCTAAACAAATATCTCCTAAATCGTGTAGGTTTAGGAGATATTTCTTGGACCTACAGGTAAGCCTTAATCTAGGCTTACCTGTAGGTCAAAGTGTTTTGTAAGGGTTTACAACCACTTTAAAGTGATACTAAAGTCTTTGTTATTTTTAAACGGGAAAAAAAAAAAAATTATATATACATGTGTAATACTTACCTGCCCTGTGTAATGGTTTTGCACAGAGCCAGAGTCCTTTTGGTGCTCCTGGGTCCTCCCTTCTGTTGAATGCCCCCACAACAACCAGCTTGCTATGGGGGCACCCGAGCCGAGTCGCAGCTCACTGTGTCCTTTTAGACATGGAGCCACGGCCTGGCCCTGACCCCTTTATCTCCTCATTGGCTTTGACTGACAGCAGCGGCAGCCAATGGCGACACGCTGCTGCCTCAGCCAATGAGGGGGGAAGAGTCCTTGACAGCTGAGTCTCTTGTGCAACAATCGCTGGCTCTAGATGGGGCTCAGGCAAGAATGAGGTGGGCTGCTGCACAGTTGTTTTTTTATCTGCATGCAGGAGAAAAAAAAAAAAAAAAAAACCACCTTCTGCCTTTACAACCAGTTTAAGCATGCAGGCAGGAGAGTGCTTCGCTGAGAAAACCCTCCTCCCCTCTTGAAGCTTCCTGGAATGTATGGCATTATTTGCCTAGGCAAGAAAATAAATAAAGGAAGAACCACAGGAAGTAACTGAAGAAATGTAATGTTAAAAAAAATAAAAAAAAGTTTAAAAACACAAGTAAATATAGGATTTACTTTCCCATCTATTTACTAATCCTAGCAGCATGAGGATTAAAATAATCAATGTTGATTGGGAGTGTAAAGTTCAAGTTTTAAGAAAATACAGACCAGTCATACAACATACCAGCCTAGACTTTGGTTTTAATTCAGGCATATCTGCACAATAACAGATAATGTCTGTTTTTTCTGCTTTATTGCATTGAAGGCCCGTAGAGGTAGAAAAATAAAAAAGGCATCAAAATTCGATGCATTCACAAAAAGGTATTAACAGGTATTAGAATATTTGCCAACACATACTGACACAACGTGGCACCTGCTTAATACTACCAAAATTTTTGTATATATATATATATATATATATATATATATAGTCCCTGACAAAAGTCTTGTCGCTTGTGTAAAAATTGACCTGAAGTGCCGCTATAATATATTTCTAATCAAGATTTTGTTACAAGAAATGGGTCATTTTAATCCCA
Source organism: Lithobates sylvaticus (assembly GCA_028564925.1). Lineage (NCBI taxonomy): Eukaryota > Metazoa > Chordata > Amphibia > Anura > Ranidae > Lithobates > Lithobates sylvaticus. The sequence goes on from CM053028.1 coordinate 94,338,989, forward strand.
ACAGCTTTTGTAATAATATTTCAGTGCAAAATGAAACTGACAAAAAGTATTCTAATATTCACAGCTTGGTAAAGCCCATTGAGTCAATTTTGGCCAAGACATAAGTGTTGTCACCTTGTTATATGAGCTTCACCTGTGACTAATAATGGATCAATTAGGTCTCAGGTGTGTATAAAAAGAACACTAGACCTTCTCAACTGCAACTAGACCTCTGCAAACATGCCTAAGGCCCCTTTCACACTGGGGCATTTTTCATGCGGTGCAGCGCTAAAAATAGCGCCTGTTCACCGCATGAAAAAATCCTGCCCCTTTAACTCCAGTGTGAAAGCCGGCGGGCTTTCACACTGGAGCGGTGCGCTAGCAGGATGACAAAAAAAAGTCCTGCTAGCAGCATCTTTGGAGCGGGATAGGAGCGGTGTGTTCACCGCTCCTATACCGCTCCTTCCCATTGATTACAATGGGAGACCGCCGTAAAACCGCGGCAATACTGCGGTTACCGCGGCTACGGCGGCGCGCTGCGGGGGGTGTTTAACCCTTTTTCGGCCGCTCGCGGGGGGTAAAACCTCACCGCGAGCGGCCGAAAACCGCGGTGAAAACGACGGTAAAGCAGCGCTAAATATAGCGCTGCTTTACCGTCACCGCGGCTCACCGCCCCGGTGTGAAAGGGGCCTAAGATTCACCCAGAGACTAAAGTGTTGATTATCAAGAGGCTGAAGACCAGATCCACTGCTGATGTGGCAGACACCTTAAGGCCCGGTTCAGACTGCTGCGGTGCGGGAACGCTGCAAATCCACTGCGGGTTCCCGCACCGCATGTCTCCCGCTGGCAGTTCACACTGCCCTATGCGAGCTACTGGGAGTGTCAATGAAATGTTAAGGACACCCCCATAGCAGCTCGCATATCGCAGTGCGATCTGCAAACTCGGACAGGAATCGGATCGCATGGTGAGAACACCATGCGATCCGATTCTGCAACGGACCGAAAAAAGGGTCCTGTGCGAGTTTGGGCCGAATGCGATGTGAATTCAGCCATACTATCTGTATGGCTGAATTTGCATCGCACAGAGATCGCATGTGATTTGAACTGCAGTGCGGTGCGAATCATATGCAATCTCCCGGACCGCAGCAGTCTGAACCGGGCCTAAATGTGTCTCAGCGTCAAGTTCAGAGGATTAAAAAAAAAAAAAAAAGATTTGAAGAGACTGGAGACGTTTTGGACAAGGCCAGGTCAGGCCGACCCCGCAAGACAACTGCTTGAGAGGACCGTTTGTTGGCTCGAAAATCCAAGGCCAGCTCATTTTCCACTGCAGCAGAGCTCCACGAGACCTGGTCACCTGAAGTCCCTGTGTCAACCAGAACAGTTTGTCGGATTCTGTCTCGAAAGGCCTCCATGGTCGAATCAGTGCCCATAAGCCAGGACTAAACAAAAGACAATTGAAAAAAAACGTGTGGCATTTGCCAAGGGCCACAGCCTGCTAAAAGGATGGACTCTGGAAAAGTGGCAGAACTTGGATTTTTCAGATGAATCTTCTGTTGAAGAACACCACAGTCGCCGCAAATATTGCAGGAGACCTACTGGAACCCGCATGGAGCCGAGATTTACCCAGAAAATAGTGAAGTTTGGTGGAGGCAAAATCATGGTCTGGGGTTACATCCAGCATGGGGGTGTGCGAGGGATCTGCAGGGTGGAAGGCAACATCAATAGTCTAAAATACCAAGAAATCTTAGCTACCTCTTATATTCCCAACCATAAAAAAGGCCAAATTTTGCAGCAGGATGGTGCTCCATGGCATACTTCCATCTTCACATCAAAGTTCCTTAAGGCAAAGAAGATCAGGATGATCCAGGATTGGCCAGCCCAGTCACCAGACATGAACATCATTGAGCAAGTTGGGGTGTAGGATAAAAGATGAAGCATGGAAGACTAAACCAAAGAATATTGATGAACTCTGCGAGGCATGCAAGACTGTTTTCTTTGCTATTCCTGATGACTTAATCAATAAATTGTATGAATCCTTGCCAAACCGCATGGATGCTGTCCTTCAAGCTCATGGAAGTCATACAAGATATTAAATTTGGATCTCACAGCACCACTACTTAATTTGCTGACATATTTTTGGATTTTCAGTAAAGTTGTTCAATTTCTGTATAGGCGACAAAACTTTTGTCTTGCCAAAATTTAACCTGTCTGTCTTGATTAAATGATAAATCTTTTTTCAATGAAACTAATTTATTTCAGTGCATTAAACATCATTTGGGAGGGCTTTAGCTTTTCATATGAGCCATTTCCAACACCAATTGATTAATTAAAAGTCAGGTTAATAGCAGGAGTTTCTATAAAATAGACAAGCGACATATACATATACACACACACACACACACACACACACACACAGCTAGATCTATCACACAGGACACACTTGTAGGCATAGACATAAATAGGCCATTCCTTACTTGGAGAATTAAGAAGGCACATTGTAGACCTCTCCTGTCATCCTCAAAGCCAGAGTGAGCCAATCAACATTTTTACATGACACAACTTATTAATCAAAAGAAAAAAATAGCATACAATAACTTTTTGGAAATGGAAACCCAAAACTAGTAGTGTTAGGCACATTACAGATGCTTGGCCTCTGTTCTTTGGGACTCCCTGACCGGGGAATGTGCAAATCGGGAGTTCCAACTTTACTTGCTGCATGCTTGTCACTAGAACTCTAAAATACTGAAGCCAAGGTCAGCCAGGCAACTAACATTTTTGAACAGAGGCCATCAATATCAGCCTCCTTCCCCAATCTAATCCTGAAATTTAAAGCGGGACGGTACTGGGGAAAAAATAAATAAATAAATAAAAGCCAGCAGCTACAAATACTGCAGCTGCTGACTTTTAATAAATGGACACTTACCTGTCCCTGGTTCCAGCGATGTGGGCAGCAATCGATCGGCTCTCTGCTGCTGCCGGCGCCATTCTCAGTGAGGGAATCAGGAAGTGGCTTCACTTCCCGGTTCCCTACTGCACATGCGCGAGTCGCGCAGCGCAATGAGAATCGTCAGCGCTGTCTGCCGGGACTCGTGTGTGTCCCGGCAGACAGCGCGCCAGGACAGGAAGTGGCGTAAACTCCCGTGGGAGTTTATGCCCGGAAGTGGGTGCAAATACCTGTCTTAGACAGGTATCTGCACCCCCTCCCCCCTGAAAGGTGCCAAATGTGACACCTGAAGGGGGGAGGGTTCCGAAAAGCGGGAGTTCCACTTTAGGGTGGAATCCCGCTTTAAGTCTTAACCCGACTCCAACCTTGCAGAAAAACCTGTGGTATGGAAAGTGCCTGACATTGCTGACCACCTTCTGAAAATGCTACTTTTTTCAATACTTTCTGAACTGCCAACCTTAAACAATTAGGCTGAACAGGAAAAAAAACAAACAAAAACAAAACAAAAAAAAAAAAATACAAAAAACAGAAAAAGTCCTTATCTGCCCTTTGCATGAAATACAAATTACTGGAGCAAAAAAGGAGAACAACAAGGAAACGTCATGAGTGCCAGTGACCGTGTTTTTCTCATGACAAGTAACTTTAAAGAGGAGCGCCCACTAAAAACATTTTTTTTAAAAAGTCAGCAGCTACAAATACTGCAGCTGCTGACTTAATAAATCGGACACTTACCTGTCCCAGGGTCCAGCGATGCGGGGGGGGGGGGGACGACAAAGCCCCCCCTCGTTCTCCGCTTCTCTCGCGCCCCCGGCATCCTTACTGTGGGCACCCGGCTGTGGCTTCACAGCCGGGCACCCACTGCGCATGCTCAAGCGGCGCCGTGATACGACGCTCAGTCATCTGGGACACGTGACAGGTCCCCGGTGACTGTGCGGCACCAAGGGGAAGTGATGTCAGTACCCGGGCACTGAAGGTGGCAGACTACGAGGGACCCCCTAGCAACAGGCATTTAGAGGTGAGTAAAACATTTTTTTTTTTTAATTTTTTATGATTTTTAAGCAAATGTATTTATTTTTGGTGGCAACACCACTTTAACCTAACGCTATCAAAACAGGTTTTCCTTGAAGGAGAACTGCAATAAAGAGCTGTATATCACTTTAGGTATGGTTGTATTTTCTGTAATATACACTTTCATTGAGGTTGCTGTGCTTCAGCTCTCATACACAGAAGCTAAACTTGTTCTGTGAATGGGCAAGGGGAGAGGAAGGTGGCTTTGGACTGACAACACTGCAGGTTCAGTGTATAAGAGCCACAGCAGTAATTCCTCTCCACCACTAGATGTCCTCAGACATGTGGACTGAATGACAGCCACTGTCATTGAGCCTATCCCTCAGGGGCCAGGCTGTCATGGACCCTGGGGGCGGCTTCATCAGCCTAAAACTCACAGCAATAAACAGCACTATCATTACTTCAGGGATATGCAATGCAGCAGTAAAGACTGTTAGAAAGTCCTCAGGGGTAAAAAGATTATTTTTTTTAAACTGGAGTTCAGCTTTAAATCTTTGCTTAACCACTTAAGGACCAAGCCTCTTTTTTTTTTTTTTTTTTTTTTTTACACTTGTTGCTTAAAAGTTAAAATTATTATTTTTTTGGCTAGAAAATTACTTAAAACCCCCAAACATTATATATTATTTTTCTAACACCCTAGAGAATAAAATGGCGCTCGTTTGCAATACTTTGTCACTCCGTATTTGCTCAGCGGTCTTACAAGCACACTTTTTTTTGGGAAAAAAATACACTTTAAACAAAAAAAAAAAAAAAAAAAAAAAAAAACACAGTAAAGTTAGCCCAATTTTTCTTTTATATTGTAAAAGATAATTTTATGCCGAGTAAATTGATACCCAACAATGTCATGGTTCAAAATTGTGCTGGCTGGTGGAATGACAAACTTTTACCCTTAAAAATCTCCATAGGCGATGTTTAAGATTTTCTACAGGTTAGCAGTTTTGGAGTTACAGAGGAGGTCCAAGGCTCCAACGATCGCGGCGGTACCTCACATGTGTGGTTTTAACACCTGGTTTCATATGCGGGCCCTACTCGCGTATGCTTTCGCTTCTGTGCGCGAGTTTGTCAGGACAGTGGCGCTTTAACAAAATATATATATTTTTTTTCTGATTTTACTTTTATTTTTAAAATAATAATATAATAATAATAATAATAATAATAATTTGGGTCCCTTTTATTCCTATGTATGTTTACATCCTTTGTGATAGAAAAAAAAAAAAGCATGACAAAACCTCTTAAATACGAGATCTGGGGTCAAAAAGACAAATTCTCTTTTAAGAGCTATGGCGTTTGACGTCGCTTCCACCCTCCCATGCCATGCAGCCGAGCAGGGGCCATCTTCCCCTCAGTCGGCAGCCAGGCATCCATCCACGGGAGAAGACGTGATTATCGGACCCGCCGGTAGCGGCGGAGACAATCGGTGGAGACAACCAGAGCACAGCGGGAGGAACCTCTCCTGCCGCCGAAAAAAAAAAAAGTGACCTCGTGGCGAATCCGCAGTGGAGACCACTTTTATCTTAAAGAGAAATTCATGCCATTCTCGAAAATACCAGGGTTATGGCAGCTAGCCCCCGTATTTAGCGTCAAAGTACTGACGTACGGGTACGGCAATTTGCATGAAGTGGTTAATTCTAAAATTAACCATAACCCTTAAAAAAAATAAAAAAATAAAATGAACAGTAACTGATTATGCCAAAATGCTGGCCTAGAATCAAACTAATTGGCAAGTGAAATATAACTCTGCTTCTAATATTTTCCTTATAATATAATATTTTACAAAGAGTTGCATGTAAAAATCCTTTATCTATTTCCCCCCCCCCCCATGTAAACAAATTATTCTTCTTTTATAACGAATGACAATATCTATAGTGTTACGATTTCAAAATAGATATCCTGTCTTTTCATATACCATTTTATATTCATATAATGCCTGCGAATGGAGATGATCTAAAGTCAGAATGATGCAATTTCCATTACCCATACACAACAAATGCTTGCAATAAATTTCCCTGAATTACAATATATTTTATGATGGTAATGAAAGTATTGTTTTATATTCTATAAACTTCAATAACTTTCTACTAGATGTTCAAACCAAGCTCAAGACTGAACTGCAGCTGTATTGCCAAGGTTGTGACCGGTCTTTTCTTCTTCACGTTTGCTGTAAAGATTAATTTCCTTCCTTCCCCTTTTCTGTGTTTTTACACATTTGATTCTAAAGAAACCCTATTAGGAAAACATACATAAGTTTTAAAGGTTTATGAGGTTATTACCCTTTATAATTTACACACAACTCACTCCCCAGAATCCATGCTACTAGTGAGATCTGTACTGTAGCACACATCTATATCCCCAGGATCCATGCTACTAGTGAGATCTGTACTGTAGCACACATCTATATCCCCAGGATCCATGCTACTAGTGAGATCTGTACTGTAGCACACATCTATATCCCCAGGATCCATGCTACTAGTGAGATCTGTACTGTAGCACACATCTATATCCCCAGGCTCCGTGCCACCAGTAAGATCTTTACCGAGGACCCCCCAAGCTCCTCGCTCCCCAGGATTAATTCCACTAGTGAAGTCTGCATGCTAACACACTTACTTCAGGACCAATGGCACTAATAAGATCCCTTATAACTCATTTCTGTGTACTGCCCTGACTTTCTCAGAGTGGCTTCCAGAATTTACATATACATAGATCATAGCAGAAGAACATAGGACATCCCTGCATGACAAATACTCAACCCAACTGTCCAGATGGAGTGCCTAGGTCAGGGGTGTCAAACTCAATTTCATTGCGGGCAACATCAGCATTATGGTTGCCCTCAAAGGGTCGGTTGTATTTGTGAATGTGAGAGGAGTAATGCCTCATGGTACATGTAGTCCTGGGCAGGAGAAGGAAGTGATTTAAAGTGAATCTAAAAAGGCAGAAGTTTATTACCTTGCTATAGGGGCTTTCTATACTATACTTTGCAGGTTGCTATTGGGGCACCCTGAAGGCAGGAGGAGCCAGAACCGCCGGTGGGGGATCCCAGAAGATGAAAATCATGGCTGCTTTGTGCAAAACTATTGTACAGAGCAGGCAAGTATGACAAATTTGTGAAAAAAATAAATAAAAACAAAAACAAAAACACACACACACACACACACACACACACACCACACACACACACACACGTGGCTTTGGACCCCAAAGTCGCATGGAAAGTCACACCCCATGTTTTGCAATGAGTATCGTTCATATCTGTGCAACCTAAACATGCAGGGACTTTAATCACGGAAGGTTTTACCCCTTTAATGACCAGGCCATTTTTTGTGAAACGGCACTGCGTTACTTTAACTGACAATTGCGCAGACATGCAACACTGTACCCAAAAAAATAAAAAATTTAAAATGCACTGATCAATGTATAAATGACACTGGCAGGGAATGGGTTAACTCTATGGGTGGGCAGCGATCAAAGGGTTAACTGTGTTCCCTGGGTGTGTTCTAACTGTTAGGGATGGGCTCGCTAGGACAACACAGATTGCGGTTCCTGATCACTAGGAACAGCAGATCTCCATGTTGTCCCCTGTCAGAAGGGGGCTCTATCTGCATTGTTTACAAAGGCATATTCTAGTTCTGCCTCTCTGTACTGTGATCATGGGTGGCCGGCGGACATACAGGTCCTTCTCAAAAAATTAGCATATTGTGATAAAGTTCATTATTTTCTGTAATGTACTGATAAACATTAGACTTTCATATATTTTAGATTCATTACACCCAACTGAAGTAGTTCAAGCCTTTTCTTGTTTTAATATTGATGATTTTGGCATACAGCTCATGAAAACCCAAAATTCCTATCTCAAAAAATTAGCATATTTCATCCGACCAATAAAAGAAAAGTGTTTTTAATACAAAAAAAGTCAACCTTCAAATAATTATGTTCAGTTATGCACTCAATACTTGGTCGGGAATCCTTTTGCAGAAATGACTGCTTCAATGCGGCGTGGCATGGAGGCAATCAGCCTGTGGCACTGCTGAGGTGTTATGGAGGCCCAGGATGCTTCGATAGCGGCCTTAAGCTCATCCAGAGTGTTGGGTCTTGCGTCTCTCAACTTTCTCTTCCCAATATCCCACAGATTCTCTATGGGGTTCAGGTCAGGAGAGTTGGCAGGCCAATTGAGCACAGTAATACATGGTCAGTAAACCATTTACCAGTGGTTTTGGCACTGTGAGCAGGTGCCAGGTCGTGCTGAAAAATGAAATCTTCATCTCCATAAAGCTTTTCAGCAGATGGAAGCATGAAATGCTCCAAAATCTCCTGATAGCTAGCTGCATTGACCCTGCCCTTGATAAAACACAGTGGACCAACACCAACAGCTGACATGGCACCCCAGACCATCACTGACACTGGACTTCAGGCATTTCGGCATTTCCCTCTCCCCAGTCTTCCTCCAGACTCTGGCACCTTGATTTCCGAATGACATGCAAAATTTGCTTTCATCCGAAAAAAGTACTTTGGACCACTGAGCAACAGTCCAGTGCTGCTTCTCTGTAGCCCAGGTCAGGCGCTTCTGTCGCTGTTTCTGGTTCAAAAGTGGCTTGACCTGGGGAATGCGGCACCTGTAGCCCATTTCCTGCACACGCCTGTTCACGGTGGCTCTGGATGTTTCTAATCCAGACTCAGTCCACTGCTTCCGCAGGTCCTCCAAGGTCTGGAATCGGTCCTTCGCCACAATCTTCCTCAGGGTCCGGTCACCTCTTCTCGTTGTGCAGCGTTTTCTGCCACACTTTTTCCTTCCCACAGACTTCCCACTGAGGTGCCTTGATACAGCACTCTGGGAACAGCCTATTCGTTCAGAAATTTCTTTCTGTGTCTTACCCTCTTGCTTGAGGGTGTCAATGATGGCCTTCTGGACAGCAGTCAGGTCGGCAGTCTTACCCATGATTGCGGTTTTGAGTAATGAACCAGGCTGGGAGTTTTTAAAAGCCTCAGGAATCTTTTGCAGGTGTTTAGAGTTAATTAGTTGATTCAGATGATTAGGTTAATAGCTCGTTTAGAGAACCTTTTCGTGATATGCTAATTTTTTGAGATAGGAATTTGGGGTTTTCATGAGCTGTATGCCAAATCATCAATATTAAAACAAGAAAAGGCTTGAACTACTTCAGTTGTGTGTAATGAATCTAAAATATATGAAAGTTTAATGTTTATCAGTACATTACAGAAAATAATGAACTTTATCACAATATGCTAATTTTTTGAGAAGGACCTGTAGAGTCTGCCGGACCCACGCACGCATTCCCCGCACGTGCCCACAGTATCCCATGCATGAAACGACGTAGAGGTACAATCATTACTTCTCTCTTTCAACCCCACCACTATAGACGAGGTTGCTAAACTACTTACCAACCTTACCACCTGCCCTATGGATCCTGTTCCCTCGCAAATGCTACATTCATCCTCTGGCTCTATTCTACACTCTCTAACCCACATCTTCAATCTCTCCCTCTCTTCTGGCATCTTCCCCAACTCTCTAAAACATGCACTTGTCAGCCCCATACTTAAAAAGCCCTCACTGGACCCATCCAATCTTAACCTACGCCCCATTTCCTTGCTCCCCTTTTTATCCAAACTCCTTAAACGTTCGGTCTACAACCGACTGAGCATCCACCTTGCTGATAATAGCCTTCTTGATCCCCCTTCAGTCTGGATATTGTCCTCAACACTCCACAGAAACCGTTCTCCTAAAACTAACAAACAATCTACTAACGACCAAAACCAATGGACACTGTTCTGTACTCTTACTCCTGGACCTCTCTGCTGCCTTTGATACAGTTGACCACCCCCCTCCTCCTCAAAAAGCTCCACGCCTTTGGTCTCTGTGACTGTACTCTTCGCTGGTTCTCTTCCTACTTATACAACCGCACCTTTAGCGTTTTACAACTCTACTTCCTCCTCTCCTCTTCCTTTCTCTGTTGGGATCCCCAAAGGTTCTGTTCTTGGACCTCTCCTATTTTCAATCTTCACCTCCTCCCTGGGTCAGCTGATAGCCTCCCAATACCACCTCTACGCTGACGACGCCCAAATTTCTCTACCCCTCAGCTCACTCCCGCCGTCTCTTCACGCATCATTTTACTATCAGATACATCAGTCTGGATGTCACACCACTTCCTCAAACTCAATCCATCCAAAACTGAACTTCTAATTCTTCCTCCCCATGTGTCCCTTCCCCTGATCTCTGTCAAAATCAATAGCACAACTATAAGCCGATCCCTGCATGCCAAGGTTCTAGATGTAGTCCTGGACTCTCCTTTAAGCCCCACGTCCAATCACTGTCCAAATCTTGCCACCGCAACATCTCCAAAATACGCCCCTTTCTAACCATCATCACTAGCCTAGTCTCCAATTACCATCCTACTCGTTCTCTTCATTACTCACAAGACCTCCTGCTCTCTAGTTCCCTCATCACCTACTCCCATGCGCGCCTCCAGGACTTCTCCAATCCTACGGAACGCCTTACCCCAATCTGTCAGATTATCTCCTACTCTATTAGCTTTTAGACGATCCCTGAAAACCCTTCTCTTCAGAGAAGCCTACCCTACCCACACCTAACAACTGTATTTTCATTTTCTCCATAAGCTCATCCCCCACAGTTATTAACTTTTGTTCCACTTGACCCTCCCGTGTAGATTGTAAGCTCTAACAAGTAGGGCCCACTGATCCCGCCTGTATCGATTTGTATTACAAGTGTACTGTCTGCCCCCATGTTGTAAAGCCCTGCGCAAACTGTTGGCGCTACATAAATCCTGCATAATAATAATAATAATAATAATAATATTTGCTGTACTGACAGACTCTCAAAATGCAGAGAGCCAGGAGTGTGCACCATAGGATGACACCATGGAATCCTGCAAGGGCTTGGAGCCACCCTACAGCAGAAAAGCTGGGGCAGTTATATCGTAAGCAGCTAAAAGTGGAACAAAGGAACACTTTAAAAGAAAAATAAATAAAAACGCAGGATACAGGGCAAATGCTGACATCACCTAAAATTACTAACAGAAGTTTAGGGTTTAATTACACTAGAATTATGTATTACAGGACTGCATTAAAATGTAAATAAATCTTTTATAACTGCCTAGCGTTAAGCTTTGATCAATGTTTTATGTGAGCCACTGTTAACATTTCTAATATGCGTGGCTGGTGGGTCTATTTCCCAAATACTACCATTTAGGACTTACTCTCTTAAATCAGATTCAGACATCTGATAGGGGGATGTAAAGAATTCTTAATGAAGTGGGCCATACACCGATAGATGTTTTCCTTTTAGCCTGAACGAAAAATCTTAAAAAGAATAGGTTCACACTTGGTAACATGTTACACTCATATTTAGGGTGTAATATGTTACCAGAGACAACCTGCCTGTGCCCCTCCAATACCTCGCTGTGACAGCGGGCGGGGGGGGGGGGGGGGATCTTCTCCCCACACTCACAATTAAAAGAAAAAAAAAAACACACACACACACACACACACACACACACACACACACACATCTGTAAATGAACTACAACTACCATCTTTCACTGTGGCAGACAGCTTGTAGCTCTCAATGAACTGCAAGGGCACTGGTGAGAGCTTCTTAGTTCATCCTGATCTCCAGTAACTGTCTGTCCATACAGGGGATTTGGGCATACAGCTATACTGGGATTCTGTACAAATATAAAGTAAAAAGCACTGCGCTGCCAAAAATGCCTGATAGCCACTAACGCAACAAATAGATACATTTTGTTTAAAGGTAAAGAAAAGTGCATAAAGTGTAGCGCTACACTTTATGCACTTTTCTATACTGGGATTCTGGCATTGCACCCGCTATCTGTTGATCATGGGTGCAATGCTCTTCAGGTTCCAGAAAAAAATAAATGTACATTTTTTACCTACAAAAATACATACATATTTTTTTTAAAAGGTGAACTTAGCCTTTACGATTTCTCCATCCATGTTATACAGCGTGGACAGAGGAATCTGCAGTACCGTCTATTGATTGTGTACGGTGGGGAAAAAAAGTATTTGTTTAGTCAGCCACCAATTGTGCAAGTTCTCCCTGTAATTGTCATCATAGGTATACCTCAACTATCCCAAACACACCGCCCGGGCAATGAAGGAGTGGCTTTGCAAGAAGCATTTAAAGGTCCTGGAGTGGCCTAGCCAGTCTCCAGATCTCAACCCCATAGAAAACCTTTGGAGGGAGTTGAAAGTCCATGTTGCCCAGCGACAGAACATGGACAAGGATTAAAACTGTCTCCAAATTGTGGCCCTTTTCTTGCCTTTATGTGGACATTGGGGCACTGTTCCTCTCACTGATAGAAGACAGTATTCATCCCAGTGACACCAACGATTGGGCACTATTCCTCCCACCACTGGCACCAACGAACGGACTTAGTCTTTTTGAAACAGCTGGAGGGCTGCCAGCTTGAGACCCCTGGTTTACATACACCAAGTGTGGCACACTCTTTTCAAGAATTCCAGGAACGCATAGATGTGAATGGGGTTTAAATGTCTAAGTTTTTTTTAAATAACTAATAAGCACAAGGGACATTACTAGCAGTGTTGTGTCCTTGTGCTGCTACCTCCTGGTTTAGGTGAAATCTTCTGGTGTGGCAGGAGTTATGAGATCAAGAGTGCTCTACTATATCTGCCCACCTCCTCCATTCATAGACATTGAAGCTGTACTAGAGTTTCCAAGAATAAAACAATCTATGAATGGAGGAGGATGGCGGATGATTGAAATGTCCACCCCTCCATTCATAGAAGGTGTAGTACAGCTTCTATGAATGGAGGAGCTGGATGGAAAGGACCCATGTGTGATAAAAAAAAAAAAATACAATGCATTGCACCTTTGTGCAGGGAATAACGTAATATATTATATATACATTTACATGCACACACAAAGCTGGTATCAAAAAGTTTCAAGACTAGCTCCGTTTACAGGAAAGTACTTTATGTTTACACATCTTCGAAATAGTCCCCTTGCACGGCAACACCGCACTCCCAGCATCCCTGCCACTTCTGGAATGTGTCCTGGAAATCTTTTTGAAGCGGTCAAGCACCTTCTACAATTTGCGCTGGATATCCGCAATGGTGTCAAAGCGGCGACCTTTGAGCTAGATCATCACCTCGGGAAGAAGATGAAGTCCGCAACTGCCAAATCTGGGGAGGAGGGTAGGTGCGGAAGTGAGATCATGTTGTTTCCGGCGGGATAGTCACATTTGTTCTAACTTGCTGTCTATGATGAAATAGACGTAGTAGCGCACATGGTCAGAAAAGCACCAGTTGCACACCTCCCGATGTACACAGGACAACGACTTATGAAGGCCGGTGCTCCCTGCGACTGTGTGCAGCCCTGTGCTACCATCTGTTGGCATGTTACAAAACCAGTCTTGAAACTTTTTGAGAGAGAGAGTTAGCACTGTGTAAATTTTTGCCACTATATAAAACTAACCTGTAATAAAGAAAAAAATAAACAAAAAAAAAAAGCTTAGGTGGAAAAATGATTGGCCAATCAGTAACTGCATCCTATCAGATGCAATCACTGTTCGAGTATTTAGGCAGACAAGGGTGCAGCAGCTGTCTGAACGTAATATCTAGCTGGTGGTGTAGATGGAGGAATTAACTGGATTTGAGAAAAATTGAACCATGTTGACCATTAAAGTATACAAACTATAAGCTTAGGATTATAGCTGAGCCAGTAGCATTTTCTAAAGGCAGCCTTCAGATTTCTTAGACAGGTTTTCTTTAAATGAACAAACTGCAATACCATATTTCATCAGCAAGTGGCAATGAAGAGAACATATATCACCGCAGAGACCCTCTCCCATTCATCACATGGGAGGGTCTGAATGATACTCCTGAGCCATTTCATCATGGAAAACCTCATTAGAACCTCTCTGTTCAACTGCAACACAAGCGGAACAGTTTATAGGACACGGGGAAAACTGCTATAGCCGGCCTTGTGATGGCGTAAGGAAAATAGAGGAGACCCCAAGGAAAACTCAGAGACGTTCTTAGTGTCATGGAGGAAGTAAACCAATTCCACGGATCAGACCATCACTGGCATTTATAAATCTTAGTATGTAATAGTCAGTGAAATCCCTCCCAACAACCAACTAGATCAATATGTGCTCATACCTATGGAGCCGAGGGATGAAAGGGAACACCATATAAAAAGTACCATTTGTAGAGAGCTAGTCCCTGCAGTGCTAGCATCCATCACAATGTCCTCTAAACACATACCTGGTACACCGCATTATTGTAGGATCACATGATAGTCATCCAATATCAACATGTACCTTCTATGACACTTGTACTGCGGAAAATGCAGCCCTGGCTGCCCCCTCCAGAAAATGCTAGCAGCCTGGCTGTCATGCCGACATTAGACTGACACTATCAGCCATTGAATGGAGGTCATCAGTTCTGACTTCACTGGCCACATGCTTATGCTGGGTTAGTAACTCCAACAACTGAAGCCACAGACAAGGAGCAGTCATGGAGTTTAATTTCTGGAGAAGCAATCCACATACTTATCAGCCATTTCCTTTAGGGCCCATTAAGACTTGTGCGTTGCGGCATCAGTGCATCTGGCCAACCAAGGTATCTTACACCCCAATGCACTGCACAATAGTGGCAAATGCACAACACACCATGACACATAGGGGTTTATTTACTAAAGATGGAGTGCAAAATCAGGCTCACTTCTGCACAGAAACCAATCCGCTTCTAACCTCAGCTTGTTCAATTAAGGTTTGGCAATAAAACCTCGAAGCTGATTGGTTTCTATGCAGAAGTGAGACTGATTTTGCCCTCTCTAGCTTTAGTAAATAAACCCCATAGAGTGCCCTGTTCTATGCTGCATTGTGTTCCTTTTCTCTCCATGGAGGCGTGTTCATCATATGTGTTACATTAAGGCAACCCATACATCATCAACTACCTTAACACAACGCATGTTAATGCACCACAAGAAGTATGAATTGATGGGATAGCGAAGCATCCAATGTACTTCTATCTTTCCTTTGCACTTTCCTCCAATAGGCACACAACATACCTTCACCAAGGACATCAGAGATGTTCAAAGGACCATACACAAGGTCACGGGCCAAGTGACCTTTACTAAAGTACATACAGCATCTGGCCATTTAATACTATAATACACACATTCCATCACTAATTACAGCGCCCCCTCTGGTGATCCAAGTCATCAATGTCAGTATAGGCTACCTGATTCCAACAACAGTCACCAAAGAGCCCCTGTGCTAAACAACGACTCCCCGTGTAACATCGCTGATCATCAGGAGAGACAGATACAGTGATAGATGGAGGCGCCATACCCTGAGCTCACTCTCTGGAATTCTGCATGCCAGGTGCCCATCAGGTAGGTAGTAAAAGGCTCACCAGCCTGACCCCCCCTGGATATTACAAATCGGCATCATGATGGACGATTCTCATGTCTCCCCCCCAACTTATCCCAGTGACCCCGAAACCTGCCTGACCCACATGTAGAGTAAATGTACCCCCCCCCCCCCACTATTTTCATAGTGATGTCCTATAAAGAAGAAGGTGTGACATCACACATACAAGGACCCCCCCTCCCCTCCCCCAGCACATAGTGATACTGACCTTCCAGATGACACCAGCAGTCATTGATGGCTTCTTATTACAGGTCAGACATCTGGAGTATTATGGGATGGCAGAGGACATCTATATATAAAGTGTATGGGGGGGGGGGGGGTAGTGAGGGCACTCAGTCCATCCATCCATCCTCTGCAGCACACATCCATGGCTCCAGATATGACAGCAATGCAGCACTCCCTCCCCTCCCCCGGGGATCCTCTATGACCTCCAGCACCGGGAATTAGTCCCTGACATCAGGACCCCCCCCCCCCGGGTTATGGTGACATGTTGTCCCCTGTGGGGGCCCCACCATCCAGGGGCGATCACATCCCACCCACTGCCATCTACAATGTACCATTTCTATAATGTACCGGGTAGATGACCCACACACAGCGATCACTTACCTTTCCTGTATGTAGACATGTTGGGAGGAGGAAAGGACTCTCTCCCGGTGAGACGTGTACACAGGAGGGGTGATCCCCGGACAGTGGATTGTGTCTCTCCGGTAGATTGGGGGTACAAGGGAACTAATCGATCTCCTCCGTGCGCCCCTCTCTGTACTCCGCCACTGCTCTGGGTTCTCTGGGTTGGGGTGAATACCTCAACATTTCATCAATGGGGGTGGGCGTGTCCCGCGGTGGCATGTGACCGCCCCCTTCCCAGAGGAGGCCTGTCCTGTAGTGCACGTCTCCTCGCCCCGCCCCCCCTCCTGACACATGAGTAATGGGGTTAACCTGTTCGGTGCGGGGAGCCCGGCGGAGTCCGTACACACAGCGCCTATACAGAGCCCTGCTGGATCAGGACACCATAGACACGGTATGTGCTGGCGACATCCAACCAGAGGAACACACATCACCTCCCTATACACTCCGATCACAGCACACACCTTAAGGGGAATGACACCTGTCAGTCTATGAGGACAAGACACACAGGAAGACTGACAGGGGGACAGGCTCCCATCAGGGAAGGAAGGGGGGGGGGGAGACTCCCATCAAGGATAGAAAGGGGGGGGGGGGGGGGAGACTCCCATCAAGGATAGAAAGGGGGGGGAGAAACTCCCAGCAAGGATAGAAAGGGGGGGGGGGGAGAAACTCCCATCAAGGATAGAAAGGGGGGGGGGAGAGACTCCCCATCAAGGATAGAAAGGGGGGGGAGAGACTCCCCATCAAGGATAGAAAGGGGGGGGAGAGACTCCCCATCAAGGATAGAAAGGGGGGGGGGAGAGACTCCCCATCAAGGATAGAAAGGGGGGGAGACTCCCCATCAAGGATAGAAAGGGGGGGAGAGACTCCCCATTGAGGATAGAAAGGGGGGGGGGGAAACTCCCATCGAGGATAGAAAGGGGGGGGGAAGAGACTCCCCATCGAGGATAGAAAGGGGGGGGGGGGAACTCCCATCGAGGATAGAAAGGGGGGGGGAAACTCCCATCGAGGATAGAAAGAGGGGGGGGAAGAGACTCCCCATCGAGGATAGAAAGGGGGGGGGAAACTCCCATCGAGGATAGAAAGGGGGGGGGGGAAGAGACTCCCCATCGAGGATAGAAAGGGGGGGGAGACTCCCCATTGAGGATAGAAAGGGGGGGGAAGAGACTCCCCATCAAGGATAGAAAGGGGGGGGAAGAGACTCCCCATCGAGGATAGAAAGGGGGGGGAAGAGACTCCCCATCGAGGATAGAAAGGGGGGGGGGAAGAGACTCCCCATCGAGGATAGAAAGGGGGGGGGGGGAAGAGACTCCCCATCGAGGATAGAAAGGGGGGGGGGAAGAGACTCCCCATCGAGGATAGAAAGGGGGGGGGGAAGAGACTCCCCATCAAGGATAGAAAGGGGGGGGGAAGAGACTCCCCATCGAGGATAGAAAGGGGGGGGGGGGGAAGAGACTCCCCATCGAGGATAGAAAGGGGGGGGGGAGAGACTCCCCATCGAGGATAGAAAGGGGGGGGGAGAGACTCCCCATCGAGGATAGAAAGGGGGGGGGGGGAAGAGACTCCCCATCAAGGATAGAAAGGGGGGGGGGGAAGAGACTCCCCATCAAGGATAGAAAGGGGGGGGAAGAGACTCCCCATCAAGGATAGAAAGGGGGGGGAAGAGACTCCCCATCAAGGATAGAAAGGGGGGGGGGAGGAAGAGACTCCCCATCAAGGATAGAAAGGGGGGGGGAGGAAGAGACTCCCCATCAAGGATAGAAAGGGGGGGGGGGAAGAGACTCCCCATCAAGGATAGAAAGGGGGGGGGAAGAAACTCCCATCAAGGATAGAAAGGGGGGGGGAGAAACTCCCATCAAGGATAGAAAGGGGGGGGGGGGAGAAACTCCCATCAAGGATAGAAAGGGGGGGGGATAAACTCCCATCAAGGATAGAAACTCCCATCGAGGATAGAAAGGGGG
Source organism: Lithobates sylvaticus (assembly GCA_028564925.1). NCBI lineage: Eukaryota > Metazoa > Chordata > Amphibia > Anura > Ranidae > Lithobates > Lithobates sylvaticus. Next base: position 94,357,009 of record CM053028.1, read on the forward strand.
GGGAGAGAAACTCCCATCGAGGATAGAAAGGGGGGGGAGAAACTCCCATCGAGGATAGAAAGGGGGGGGAGAAACTCCCATCGAGGATAGAAAGGGGGGGGAGAAACTCCCATCGAGGATAGAAAGGGGGGGGAGAAACTCCCATCGAGGATAGAAAGGGGGGGGAGAAACTCCCATCGAGGATAGAAAGGGGGGGGGAGAGACTCCACATCGAGGATAGAAAGGGGGGGCGGAGACTCCCCATTGAGGATAGAAAGGGGGGGGGGAAGAGACTCCCCATCGAGGATAGAAAGGGGGGGGGGAAGAGACTCCCCATCGAGGATAGAAAGGGGGGGGAAGAGACTCCCCGTCAAGGATAGAAAGGGGGGGGGGGAAGAGACTCCCCATCAAGGATAGAAAGGGGGGGGGGAAGAGACTCCCCATCAAGGATAGAAAGGGGGGGGGAAGAGACTCCCATCAAGGATAGAAAGGGGGGGGGAAGAGACTCCCATCAAGGATAGAAAGGGGGGGGGAAGAGACTCCCATCAAGGATAGAAAGGGGGGGGGGAAACTCCCATCAAGGATAGAAACTCCCATCGAGGATAGAAAGGGGGGGGGAGAAACTCCCATCAAGGATAGAAGGGGGGGGGAGAGACTCCCCATCAAGGAAAGAATCAGCTAAGGGGTGCTAAAGAGAAGACAGTTGCATGCTGTCACACAAGGATACATCAACCCAGGCCCAGCATGAGAACACAGAAGACAATTGTTTTCTATGTGCCTTGTGCACACCATACATATTCAGTGGCGTTTTCTGCTTAAAACTGCACCAGAAGCTTTCCTCCCAGCTTGATAAAGAACAAGACATGATCTGAAAAGTCACTATATGAAATGGGAGCGGACTTCGCTAGTACTGACATGCTTTTGCAACAAAGTGAAAACTTTTAATACAATGAGCCCCATAGTATGCATGCACATTCCCTGTACCTGGAGTCAGGAAATGCCTGTGTACACTGACCTTTCCACATGATCGCATTATACAGCAGGGGGGCCTATGAAATGAAAACAGCCTGAGGCCCAAGATACAGTTATTCCACCACTGCCTGCTGAGCACATGTAGAGCTGCCAGGCCCGCCGTACTAATCCGTGTGGCAGAGATGCCAGCAAGGTCAGCACCAACGGGCACAACAGGTGTCTGTGATCAAAGCTTCACTTTGTTAAAGCCTAAACAGAAATTGATAGTTTGTACTTCGCTGCAGCTCTATCAAGCAGGTAACTGAACAAAAAAAATATAAATAAATATAAATATATATATATATATATATATATATATATATATATATATATATATATATATATATATATATATATATATATATATATATATATATATATATATATATATATATACACACACACACACACACACACACACACACACACACATTTTAAGCAGTACAAAAGCCTAGTATACTCAAGCAGAAACTCATATGTATAGAATTAATCAGCGTATTAAAAGGAGAGGTAAAGGAGACTCCTACAATCAGGAAAGCAGGGGCTGCGATTATGGGGAGGGAAGGCCAGAAGAATAAGCATCTCACTTTAAGCAGTTGCTAAGCCGTAACTCCAGGCCAAACCACTGGAGAGATCTTCCCCATTTCCTGTCTCTGTGATCCAATGGAAGAAATAGAGGACAGGGCTGACATCAGGACAGAAAGGCAACAGGCAAAACATATTTAGACATCCTCGCCTTTCACCACCCTATTAAAAATGTGTTTTTGTGTTATTCCCAATGGAGACGGTTTACCATCATTTCCTATCCTGACAGGAAGTTAGGACAAATCTCTCCACAGGGTACACAGATGGAAAAACTGGATTAACCCTTTCCTGCTCTGTCCAAATCTTAAAGTATGACTATAGGCAAAAAAAAAAATTGTTTTGGATAGAGTGCAGAGGGATTAGAACATAGAATATTGCTGTCTGTGCCCCCATTAGGCAGATTCAACCTCTCTAATTTGTCCTGTTTACCATTAAGATGTTAAGTGAAAGTAAAGAAAAAAAAAAAAAAAAAAATTTTGGGTTGTCCCCAGAAAAGTAATAGAGGGGAAATCCATTGGGGACACTAGTTGCCGTGACCTGGGGGTCCCCAAAGTATTCCCTTATTGTGCAGGGATTTCCTTTCACTTCCTGTTATGGAACAGGAAAATGAAGGAAAATCTCACCAATTGGATAGAGATAGAGATAGAGATAGAGATAGAGATAGAGATAGAGATAGAGATAGAGATAGAGATAGAGATAGAGATAGAGATAGAGATAGAGATAGAGATAGAGATAGAGATAGAGATAGAGATAGAGATAGAGATAGAGATAGAGATAGAGATAGAGATAGAGATAGAGATAGAGATAGAGATAGAGATAGAGATAGAGATAGAGATAGAGATAGAGATAGAGATAGAGATAGAGATAGAGATAGAGATAGATAGAGATAGAGATAGAGATAGAGATAGAGATAGAGATAGAGATAGAGATAGAGATAGAGATAGAGATAGAGATAGAGATAGAGATAGAGATAGAGATAGAGATAGAGATAGAGATAGATATAGAGATAGAGATAGAGATAGATAGATAGAGATAGAGATAGAGATAGAGATAGAGATAGAGATAGAGATAGAGATAGAGATAGAGATAGAGATAGAGATAGAGATAGAGATAGAGATAGAGATAGAGATAGAGATAGAGATAGAGATAGAGATAGAGATAGAGATAGAGATAGAGATAGAGATAGAGATAGAGATAGAGATAGAGATAGAGATAGAGATAGAGATAGAGATAGAGATAGAGATAGAGATAGAGATAGAGATAGAGATAGAGATAGAGATAGAGATAGAGATAGAGAGATAGAGATAGAGATAGAGATAGAGATAGAGATAGAGATAGAGATAGAGATAGAGATAGAGATAGAGATAGAGATAGAGATATCTATCTCTTACACGGGTTGTAACCCTCCCTTACGCTATGTAAAATGAAAGAAAAAGTTGCCTATAGTTCTACTTTAATACATTTTTTTGGCTGGAGTTGGGCTAACGTGCAAGTTTGTCTTTTTTGGAATTACCCCCATTTAACCCCTTGTTTTCTTTAACTCTAATTTTTATCATAGGTGTATTTTAAATGAGAGAGACAGAAAATCAACCAAAAATCTAGAAAAAACACATGATACAAATGTTATAAATTAAGTTGCAGTTCATTGAGTAAAATAAGTATTTGATCCCCAAGCAACACAATACTTAGTACTTTGTGGAGAAACCCTTGTTGGCAAGCACAGAGGAAAGATGTTTCTTGTAGTTGATCACCAGGTTTGCACATATCTCGGGGGGGGGGGGGGGGGGGGGGGGGGGATTTTGGTCCACTCTTTACAGATCTTCTCTAAATCCTTATGGTTTTTTGTCTGTCTCTTGGCAACTCAAAGTTTCAGCTCCCTCCATAAATTTTATTTTGGATTAAGGTCTGGAGACTTGACTACGCCACTCCATGACCTTAATGTGCTTCTTCTTGAGTCACTCCTTTGTTGCCTTGGCGGTATGTTTCGGGTCATTGTCATACATTGGCCCCTCAGTGCGTCAAAGTCAGTCTGTACCTTTAGCATCAAAACAGCCCCAAAGCATAATGTTTCCACCTTCGTGCTTGACTGTAGGGATGTGTTCTTACTGTCATAGTCAGCAGCATTTTTCTTCCTCTTAACACGGCAAGAAGACATATTTACAGTCATGCCAATTAACATCTAAATGATTCAGAGAAGGATTGGGAGAAAGTGCTGTGGTCAGATGAGACCAAAATTTATCTCTTTGGCATTAACTTGACTCGCGGTGTTTTGAGGAAGAAAAATGCTGACTATGACCCTAAGAACACCATTCCTACAGTCAAGCACGGAGGTGGAAACATGATGCTTTGGGGCTGTTTCTCTGCTAAGGGTACAGGCCAACTTTGTTGCATTAAGGGGCCAATAGATGGGGGCCACATATTGTAAAATCTTGGATGAGAACCTTCTTCCCTCAGCCAGAACACTGAAGATGGGTCCTGGATGGGTCTTCCAGCATGACAATGACCCAAAACCTACTAAACCGAAGCACATTAAGGTCATGGAGTGGCGTAGTCAAGTCTCCAGGCCTTAATCATAAATAAAATTTATGGAGGGAGCTGAAACTTTGAGTTGCCAAGAGACCTTAAAGTGGAAGTAAAGTCAAAAATATAACTTTTACCTACAGGTAAGCCTATAATAAGGCTTACCTGTAGGTAAAAAAAATAATCTCCTAAACCTGTACGGTTTAGGAGATATTCCCCGTGCAATGCGCCGCTGACTGCAGCGGCGCATGCACACGGGGGATTGTCGGCTGAAGGGCCGGCAGAATCCGAACCCTGCCGGGAAGAAATCCCCTGTGCGCATGCGCGGGAGTGACGACATCGCGGCTCCAGCCACTCACAGCGCTGGAGCCGCGATACCCGGAAGACACGCCAAGGCAACATGTCAGCGACCTCGGCGTGGACCAGGTGAGTTACCGACGCTTTGTTCTAAGGTAAGTATTTCATAATGAGCTAGTATGCGGTGCATACTAGCTCATTATGCCTTTTCCTTTACAGGTGTTAAAAAAAAAAAAAAAAAAAAAAAGTTCAGCGGCTTTACTACCGCTTTAAGGATTTAGAGAAGATCTGTAAAGAGTGGACCAAAATCCCTCCTGAGATGTGTGCAAACTTGGTCACCAACTACAAGAAACATCTTACCTCTGTGCTTGCCGACAAGGGTTTCTCCACCAAGTACTAAGTCATGTTTTGCTTGGGGGGGGGGAATCAAATACTTATTATACTCACTGGAGTAAATTTTAACTAAATTTAAAACATTTGTATCATGTTTTTTCTGGATTTTTGGTTGATATTGTGTCTATCATTTAAAATACACCTATGATAAAAATGATAGACCCTTTATTTCTTTGTAAGTGGGCAAACTTACAAAATCTGCAGGGGATCAAATCATTATTTTCCCCACTGTACTTCTCTTATGTATTACAAATACATCTCTCCCAACCAATTAATCACTGGACAATGAATGAATATTTCCTATGATGCCTCTAAACACTCAATTTCATTCATTTTGCTGGCACAGCCTCCAGCTACCTTCATGGGGCCTCGCCGAAGTCTTGGTTGAGGAGCATGCACTCTGAGGGCTGGTTTACATGAGCTTCACCCTCTGCAGAGTGATTGACAGTGGACAGACAGTGAGGGGGTACTATGACACCTCCTGTTTAAACCTCTAAAAACCTGCACCACCGTGCCGCAGCTGTGTGCCCTGCACAGTTTTAGCACGACCCTATTTAGTAAAAGGGGTTTCCTTTGTGGGCAGTACTGTCCCACCAAACCCAACGTGGGGGAGGGGGTTTGGGGTACATTTTGTAGACATGCTGCAGCCATGATAGTTTGCATTGCAGCTGCTGCATGTCTAAACCCCCACCCACTAACTTTGCAACTTAAGGGCGGGGAGCCTCCGGACTGTCTGTGCATGTCAAACGCAATGCAGCGGCTGCTTGTATTCAGTGAGTGCATGCATAAGAGTGGCTCTGGTGAGGTTCCATAGGATAGGTGCAGTGAGTGAAGTGGTCCTATCCAATACTTCTAGGGGGGGCTTAATGCCGCGTTCCCTGCTGTGGATGTGGCTCCACTTCTGCCCAATGGCTGGCAAGAGGAACTACTACGGCATGATCTACATGCCCAGAGAATGAAGACTTCACTCACCACCCACTGGAAAGGCAAGTATACCATTTCCATTGTTACAAGATGTCAATAACCTGATTTATTTTATTTTATTTTATATAGGGCTCATCAAGAAGTGCGATTCTTGCCAGTGAATAAACTACCTCAGTGCACTCTCTATGAGGAAATGGCTGTGACCAGATTTGTACCGTCTACAGATCAATGGCATGCAGTGTCCAGATCTGCAAACTGTCCCCCAGTTTGCGTCCATGCCCAGCGTTCCTGGATGTAGCCAATCACCCAGTCTGTATGCAGCCACAGCTCATAGTGCTGCTAAGTCCAGGCACAGCTTTTAGCCGTATCTGAACAAAGCAGCATACTTGTCCTCATTTACCTGTATGAATGAGGTTTTAATTCAATGACAGGTCCACTTTAACCCAATATACTTTTTTTTTTTTTTTCTCTCTTTTTTTTTTACACCAATGGCAATCAATGACCTTGAATTGCGTGTGGCACCTTTGATCAGGAGACGCTCTGTCCCTGTTCGGGGGAGGGAGACTTTGGCAGAGGCCTCGGTTCAGGTTTATTTTAGGAACTGTCAGTGACCTCTGATTGCAATGTCTGCCTCCTGGCAGATGAGACATCCTGTCCTGACCTTGACATGTTACATTGATCCTGCACCAAGCACAAGCAAACACATGGCACTGCCAATAATCAGCCCCCATCCCAGGCATACCACTGTGCCCTACTGTGCTGGGCACACTGACAGGCCACAACACTGACTCTGCTCCAGCAGCTGTGCCTTTCAGTGCACAGGATAGTCATGCTGGGACTTGTAGTCCCACCACTGCTCAGCAGCCCCTTATTTGGAATAATGCAGCATCCCTAGCAACGTGCTTTGTTTATACTGTTACAAAGGTGCATGCACAAAGATGGTGAGCGGTGCCATCTGTGGAAACATGCACAGCCCCCCTGCCCTGAGGATGGACGCACACAGCATGGCGTTGCAGGTATCCAGCAGCTCCATTCTACACATGCAGAGAGGATACTGAGCCGCTGATACGCACCTGATAAGAGAACGACAACCTGGACTGACTGCCTAGAGCACTTCCGACACCCGCTGACATCACACACCTTTCCCAGACCTTATTAGGCTCTAGGGAAGCAGGAAACTGCGTCTGTCTTCAGAGCACCGTCCATTTTCCTGGAGTTCATTGCTTGTGTTTCAATGAGTAAATCACAAGAAACATGGCTGCCTACCATCTACGGGTGATTACAGAAACGGAGACTTCCTTATAGGCAGGGATCCTGTAGAGCGCGTTTTCAATAGCTTAGAGACAGCCAATCAAACGCAAAGATGAGAACAGCGCTGACCAATAGCGTGGCCCGGGAGTCTGTGTAGGCTGTAGCAGTGTGATGGATTGGTTGTGGCAGAGCAACCATACACTATGGACAAGGATGTTAGTAAAATCTGGCCATGGAGCTCTCTGGCTTGTGGAATTGTAGCTTCAAAGCCAACTTGGAATTGAAGGCTGCAGCTAACTCAGTGGTCATCAACGCTGTCCTCAGGGCCCACTAACAGGCCAGGTTTTATGTATTACCTTGGAGAGACGCAGACTAGAATACTGCAATCACTGGACAGCAAATGATATCACCTGTGATGTATTTCAGTTATCTTGCAAACCTGGCCTGTTAGTGGGCCCTGAGGACAGGGTTGATGACCACTGAGCTAACTGGGTATGGTTGCTGGTTTACCCGTCAGCTATTTATTACTCTGTCCCCATTGCCTGTGTTCTGCTGAGAAATTTCCCCCGGCGCATAATGACCCCCTCTGTACTGCGCAGGCGCAGCGCTTGCGCAGTACGAACCACAACGGCGCCGCCGAAAATAGCCGAAGCTGAACACCCGTGAGTCAGCTGTACACGGCGCCTGCGTGCCAACACTATTGTAAAAAAACACTTTGTAACAGGGCCCCTCACGGGCTCGCCACGCTTCGGGCACAGCCTCGCTTCGCTCGCCACGCTTCGGGCACGGCCTCGCTTCGCTCTGCATCTTTATATTCTAACTCTATGTCCACTTGGATGGTGGGGCTTGAACCTGGATTTAGGGCAGAATTTAGTGCGCATGCGCCGTGTACAGCTGACGATCAGCTGTTCATCTTCGGAACTTTCTCAGCAAGTTATCGGCACAAGGTCATCTAGACCCCAGGGCAACCATGCCAAACTATGCCCCCCCCCCCAAGATGTATGAGCATTATGTCAGCAAAACTCACCCCCCCCCCCCCCCCAAAAAAAAAAAAAAATTGAACACAAATCTGCATGCTTACCCCCTAAGCATTAATTACCATCCTCCCAGGACAAATCCACCTCCCTGCTGAAATACCCCCTCCCAGCACAAATATTTGCCCCTACCCCTCAAATTTCATTCCAAGTACACATCTTCCCACTCCAAATACCCCCTCTCAGTAGAAATCCCCCCTCCTAGCACAAATACCCCCCCAAAAAAAAATTAAATAGAATTGAACACATCTGGATGCTTACCCCCTAAGCATTAATTCCCCTCCTCCCAGGACAAATCCAACCCCCTGCCAAAAAAAAAAAAAATCACCCCTCCTAGCACAAGTCCTCTACCCCTCAAATTTCCCTCCAAGTACACATCTTCCCACCTCTCCACTCCAAATACCCTCTCAAAGTAGAATTCCCCACTCCCAGCACAAATACTCTTCCCCCTCCCAAACAAAAAAAATCCCTTACTAGCACAAATACTCCACAATCATCCTCACTAGCAAAAATACACCAACCTACCATTTCTCCTCCTAGCACTAGTAGCACTAATGCCCCCTCCTAGCACAAATCCTCTTCTCTCATTCCCCCTTCCAACACAAATCCCCCTAAATCACCATTCCCATCCACATTTCCCCCTTTGAACAATTCATACCCCTTTACCACTCCCTAAATTCCCCATCCCAACACAAATCCCCTCCTCCCGAATCTCTTCACAGCACCCCAACCCCCACCACCACCACCACCACTCCACATGATGCCACAGTGCCCAGTGCAGCCGCCCCTCCTGCACACCTCTTGTCCCAGCCCTGCTGGAGACAACCAGATTTCCCTCACTTTAGAGGGATTTTAATTCGCTTCCTGTTTTGACTATGGGACAGGAAATGAAGCCCTGGTCACCATAATGACAGGTTACCAGTGGGCACAGGTATTTGCTGCTATTTGTGCAGCCAGTGATTACCTGTGGTGATCGCGGATGGACGCACACAAAGTACACCCAGCGATCACCACAGGTAATCCTTGGCTGTGATGACCTGTCATTTTGATGAACAGGGCCAGCCCCTAATCTAGCCATTCAGGGCAACAGCAGCAATCTCTGATTCTTGCCGCTACAATTCGCACTGGCCTAAATCGCCGGTGTGACTGTAGCCTTATTTTTGCGTACTTAGGTGGTAAGATGTCTGCATTTGATTCTATTAGGGCTTGTTCACACTAGCGGTTGACCCATATTTTTGCCCCCAACCACTACCCCTTGTAGCTTCAGAGGCAGTGGTCGTAGGTGTGCACATGCCACAGCAGTAATTATCCCCCATGCAACTTTTGGTAGTGTATCTCCTGTCATGCCTGACCCATTCAAGTGAATGAGGTGGCTCTCCAACCATGTGCAGAGTTTAAGGGTCAGGTGCTCTCTGAAGAGCGATCTGAACACAGATCGCTCTTCAGAGACTAAAGCAAGTGTGAACAAGCCCTTAATGTAAACCTGATACATTCACCATACTCAGATGGTGAGATCTCTGCAGTTCAGTATTGCTATGTCCTATGCTTGTAAATCATTTGCAGCATATTCAACAGCCTCAGAAATATATTAATTAATTGTATATTCTGAACTGTATAGTAGAGACTAAGAGCTTATTGAAAAAAGGTGTGCAGACACAATATAGATCTACCATGAACTAAGCTAATTAATAACTATTTAAAGTGATAATAGTGAACCACATTTGGTTACTCATACATTACAACCATTATAATGTGAATAATAAAAATTGGTTAGAGTGTGTTTATACAAACAATAATAACACCAGACACCTAGCGTGACCCAGTGAGGTATAAATTAATTATTACCCCAAAGATAATTAACACACAAAATAGAGCTGACCGAGCTCTATTTAAATTAAATAATATAAATATAACAGACCCTGTACCTTGTATCACAATGTGTACAACGAAAGTTAATGATCAAGCACTTATGCCCAATCTAATATATAAAAAGTGCAAACCAACAAATTTGGCAAATATCCCAATGTCTTGGGTACATCCAAAAAACGTGAAAAATATTAATATAAATTAGACAGTGTTAATTGATATAACGCAAAGTTCATGTAGTATATAAAAAGTGCAAGCCAACAAAATTGGCAAATAATCCCAATATCTTGGGTGCATCCAAAAAACGTGAAAAATATTAATATAAATTAGACAGTGTTAATTGATATAACGCAAAGTTCATATAGTAGTCCTTGCTGCAAAACGCCACAATCACTCCTGTAGATATAGCTTGTGCACCATCACCAGACAAATTCTCGATCCACCCAATGTGAGAACCAGCAGTATTAAATGGCCTCTTACCAAATGGAGTTGATTACTTTGTTTAGAAGCAATCAAATGCGCTTTCACAGGATTGTGCCTGTACACTGAGTGACACACCCTCACTCAAGGGCTCTCTTCCCTCTATCAGACCAGCTCAGATGGAATGGATTGGAAACATATGTGGGAATATAAAGAGAGGCGCACCTCATAGCGTAATAACGTTTTATTTAAAAAATAGCATAAAAAAACACAGCAGCCAATTGCTCACTTACATTTTCCAGTGCCTACCCGGCACTGAGGCTACTTGCGATATGTTAAAAGATTCGATGGAGCAGCGGATCCTTCCCTCCTGGCGTGCGTCTCTAGCGTGCGTTCCACTCACCAGACAGCCGGAGCCAATATCACAGGAAGTCCAGCAATAGTGCATCCAAAGATACAAAGTGATCAGGTACCGCCTACCGACGTACGTTTCGTGTTTGTCACGTCTTCAGGGTGGCGCCACCCTGAAGACGTGACAAACACGAAACGTACGTCGGTAGGCGGTACCTGATCACTTTGTATCTTTGGATGCACTATTGCTGGACTTCCTGTGATATTGGCTCCGGCTGTCTGGTGAGTGGAACGCACGCTAGAGACGCACGCCAGGAGGGGAAGGATCCGCTGCTCCATCGAATCTTTTAACATATCGCAAGTAGCCTCAGTGCCGGGTAGGCACTGGAAAATGTAAGTGAGCAATTGGCTGCTGTGTTTTTTTATGCTATTTTTTAAATAAAACGTTATTACGCTATGAGGTGCGCCTCTCTTTATATTCCCACATATGTTTCCAATCCATTCCATCTGAGCTGGTCTGATAGAGGGAAGAGAGCCCTTGAGTGAGGGTGTGTCACTCAGTGTACAGGCACAATCCTGTGAAAGCGCATTTGATTGCTTCTAAACAAAGTAATCAACTCCATTTGGTAAGAGGCCATTTAATACTGCTGGTTCTCACATTGGGTGGATCGAGAATTTGTCTGGTGATGGTGCACAAGCTATATCTACAGGAGTGATTGTGGCGTTTTGCAGCAAGGACTACTATATGAACTTTGCGTTATATCAATTAACACTGTCTAATTTATATTAATATTTTTCACGTTTTTTGGATGCACCCAAGATATTGGGATTATTTGCCAATTTTGTTGGCTTGCACTTTTTATATACTACATGAACTTTGCGTTATATCAATTAACACTGTCTAATTTATATTAATATTTTTCACGTTTTTTGGATGTACCCAAGACATTGGGATATTTGCCAAATTTGTTGGTTTGCACTTTTTATATATTAGATTGGGCATAAGTGCTTGATCATTAACTTTCGTTGTACACATTGTGATACAAGGTACAGGGTCTGTTATATTTATATTATTTAATTTAAATAGAGCTCGGTCAGCTCTATTTTGTGTGTTAATTATCTTTGGGGTAATAATTAATTTATACCTCACTGGGTCACGCTAGGTGTCTGGTGTTATTATTGTTTGTATAAACACACTCTAACCAATTTTTATTATTCACATTATAATGGTTGTAATGTATGAGTAACCAAATGTGGTTCACTATTATCACTTTAAATAGTTATTAATTAGCTTAGTTCATGGTAGATCTATATTGTGTCTGCACACCTTTTTTCAATAAGCTCTTAGTCTCTACTATACAGTTCAGAATATACAATTAATTAACCTATTAATTAATTTAGTATCTCTTGTTGGTACTAGCGCCCCTCATTTAATTAAACTACCAATTAAATCATCTAGATTTCATAGGGAGCAGCTGTACTGGGTTTACATTATTGATATTAGTATAGACCTTTTTGAATTATCCTAAGCGCGGAGCTAGACAAGCCAATGTGAGTGGCCGTCTACAATTCTTCAGAAATATATTGCAGGATGTACTGACCATATGTTTGTCAAATTATTGCATAATGTGGATTTGTACATTCTCAGTCTACCTACTTATGTACTGTGAACGCTGATAATAAAATAAATGTTATTTGAAAAAAATAATTAGCAATTTGCTGATGACTTTTCTGCAGTTGATTCCATTGGGCCACATTCACACGGGCGGCCGAGTGCACATAGTGGCACAAGTAGCCTCTGGGTGTAGCAACACTCTGTGCTATGGCCCCATACATACAGTACTTACTGATTCCTTGCATTCAGTGTGTGGGGCCAGAAGGCTGCAGGAGCACCGCTGTCTGCGTTCAGGGTCAGAGGCTCTATTTGCATGTGTCTACTCAGATGACATGCACAGTGCCAGTGCCGGCCATTGATTTGTATAAAGTTCAAATTTGATCGCCACCACTGACAGCTGCTGCTGGTGTTAACAGGCAGTGTTTAGAATCTGGCCGCCCCTCTGCACCATGTGAATTTCCGTTAAAGCAAGCCTTTTACTTCATCCATACTCTGGTGGTGAATTCTCTGCACTTGCTTTCCCCTTTCACCGGCATTAAAGCGACCCTGTCCATATACTAAAGTTCTTCAGACAAGCTGCCCCTTTAAAAGAAAACTTACCCACAGTAGTCACATAGGGGTCAGCAGGAACCAGGAGATTGACATTTCCGGATATATCGCTTTCCCATGAATAGAGCGGCGTTTGGTGGCGCAGGATAGGTATTTACAGTCTTCTTTAACAGCTACAGCTTGCCTGAAAAACCTAAAGCAGAACTTTAGCTTTACAAAAACAATTGTGAGCAGGAAACCTTTTTATTGCAGAAGAGACATGCTAGGTCTCTTGTGCAAGAACTGCTTCTTGTTTTCCTGTTTATAAATATCATTGGAATGTACATTAAAGGGTTAGTTCACAGAAAAGCTGCTTATTCACGTAAGGGGCACCTGTGGATAAAAACAAACTGTGCAGCTTTGACAAAGTTAAATAATGCCATTGCTACAGGTGTAGGCCATGTGCATACTGTACCTCCCGAAGCCTGGCTAAAAAACTCCAAGAGATGGCGTCATGCCGTCCTGCCTTGTTGCTAAAACACTCCACACCAGCTGATTTAAACCCCCCCTCATACACACTTTCTCTCTCCTTGCACATTGCACTAGCTCTGAGCTCCTTAATGCTGAAACAGAAGAGATAGTGGGTCACACATGTGCAAGGGTTTGAAAGCTCACTTCTGTGATGGCGGGGATGAGCTTTAATGACTGGGAGTGTTATGAATGGACAGTCAGTGATCACTGACTCTGTGCTTTCAGAAAAGGAAGGAGTCGGTAAATGACAGATTTACCGGCTCCTTCCTCCACTCTCCACCCTGACAGATCCGGGACAGGGGGGACCGGAGGAAAACAGAGGGGGACCAGAGGAGCACGGAGGACACGGAGGAGGACCGGAGGAGGACACGGAGGGGGACCGGTGGACACGGAGGGGGACTGGAGGAGGACCGGAGGAGCACAGCGAGGGGGACCAGAGGAGCACACAGAGGAGCACAGAGGAGGACACAGCGACAGTCACATCAGTGGACAGTAAGGGATGATCGGTGCCGCGGTGAGGGGAGTTACAAGTACCGATCTCCCTGTATATCCTAGCAACAAGTCAGAATGGGATAATGCCATCAGTGGGAGTTTTTTGTCTGGTCTTTGGGATGTATGTAAATGGCCAACACCTGTAGCTTTTGCTTTTTAACACCTGTAGCAAAGGGCGTTATCTATGTTTAGTCAAAGTTGCATGGTTTGTTTTTATCTGCAGGCTCCCCCTACCAGCTTAGGCAGTTTTTTTTTGGTAAAGGCAAACTCATTTTTGAAGCTGCAACATGCCTTTGTGCCAGGATGAGGTCATTCCCATGTACATGCTTGGAAAAGAGATTGGCCTGGGCCAGCCAATCGAAATGGCCAAAGGTGCTGAACCCAAAAAGACCAGATGACAATGGTGGCAAAGGAGTTGCAAGCGTCACATTGCTACAGACCTTATTTCAGTTTTAAAGTGTATCTATACCCAGTGAGAAAAGTTGCAACCCCTGTCTGTTATCCATAACTACCCCTTTACTGCTTCCTGGGGCTTCAATAGAGAATTTCCCCTCACGTCCGGCTCTGAGGACAATCTTTTACAAGAAGCCAGGGAAAATCTGCAACAGGAAACAGAGAACAGTAAAAATACGCACCCATCGTTCTACTATGATATTGGTAATCTTTAAATAATATGATTCTGCAGGGTGAAAGTACTGGGTGCACAAGAACAAAAGGTACTAGTGAATTTGTAAAATGTGGGTGAAGATGTGTTTTCATTTAAAGAGGAACTTCACTTTTCACTATATATACACTCAAAATCAATCAAATACTACCCTTTGGCTTCAAACCAGCATCAATTCTTCTAGGTACACTTGCACACAGTTTGTAAGGAACTTGTCAGGTAGGTTGTTCCAAACATCTTGAAGGACTAACCACAGATCTTCTGTGGATGTAGGCTGCCTCAAATCCTTCTGTCTCTTTGTCAGACTCTAATGCCTCGTTTCCACTGAGCGGATCGGTTTGGTTCGGTTTGGTTCGGTACGCTATTTTCAGTGTTTCCATTATGAAAGCGGCCGATACAACCGAACCATACTGCACCATTCAGGGTCCTGCTTCAGATGTGGGAACATAGAAAATGGAACGGTTTGGTTAGGGCGGAGCTACGGTACATTCCACTGATTGGCGGACAGAAAAACTTCTGCCAATCAGTGTGAGGCCACGCTAGGCATTTTTTCTAAACCCCGTATGGCCCCTGGTGGTCCGACTTACAGTGGAAACGCTCACCTGAATAGGCCGGATCATTCTAACCCTTCCAAACTGAATCGACCCGAAACCAATCCGCTCAGTGGAAACGAGGCATATGATGTTGAGATAAGAGCTATGTGGGAGCCAAACCATCACTTCCAGGACTCCTTATTCTTCTTCACACTGAAGATAGTTCTTAATGACATTGGCAGTATGTTTGCGGTTGTTGTCCTTCTGCAGAATACATTTTAGGGCCAATCACCTGCCTCCCTCGTGGTATGGCATGATGGGTAAGTATCTGCCTGTACAGCACAGCATTGAGGAGACCATTAATCAAGCAACGTTGAGGACCATAGATTTAATATTTGGTCAAGGAAACAATGCAGCAGATGAAATACACATCATGCTTACTTCCGTTCGACATCAGAAGATGTCCAGCAGTGCCATCAGCACAAAAAAATTATGGAAACCAATCGGACCCAGGTACACCCATCTACTGTCCAGAGAAGTCTGGCCAGAAGTCGTCTTCATGAAGGAATTGCAGCCAAAAAGGCATAACTTTAACATGAAAACAAGGCTAAGCATCTCAACTATGCATGAAAACATGGTCAAAATTTGAAATATTTGGCTGTAGCAGGAGGCAGTTTGTTCAGCAAAGAGCTGGAGAGCGGTACAATAATGAGTGTCTGCAGGCAACAGTGAAGCATGGGGGAGGTTCCTTGCAAGTTTGGGCATTTCTGCTTCATTTCTGCAAATGGAGGTGGAGATTTGGTCAAGATCAACGCTGAGCAATACAGGCGGATACTTATCCATCATGTCATACAATTGGGGAGATGTGTGGTTGGCCTCAAACTGTGTGCAAGTTTATCTAGAAGAATTGATGCTGTTTTGAAGCCAAAGGGTGGTCACACCAAATTTCATTTGTTTCCATTTTGTTCATTGATAAAAATAAACGATTAACACTTCTATTTCTGAAAGTATTCTTATATTACTGCATTGTTTACACCTGAATATATATGCTGTATCAAATATGTGGTGATGTTTAAGATGTTTTAAAAAAAGTTACATTTTTAAATGCATTTGTTCTTGCTAATGTGCAAAGGTGGTGACTTTGACTTGGTTTCATTAACCACTTGCCGACCGCCTCATGTAGATATACGTCAACAGAATGGCACGGGCAGGCAAAAGCACGTACCTGTACGTCCCCTTTAATTTGCCTGCCCGGTCGGGCGCTCCGTGACCACGGCCGCGGGACCAGCGGACCCGATCGCCGCTGGTATCCCGCGATCGGGTTACGGAGCTGAAGAACGGGGAGAGGTCTATGTAAACAAACATCTCCCCGCGCTTCCTACACTGACTGTCAGTGATCGGCGGTTCCCTGTCATCGGGAACGCCGATCAATGACGTCAGACGTACAGCCACGCCCCCCTACTGTGAAAAAAAACACAACACGTCACACTTACTCCTCCCCGCCCCCTAGTGGTTAACCCCTTAACTACAACTGTCATTTACATAGGAATCAGTGCTATTTAAATAGCAGTGATTGCTGCATAAATGGCAAATGTCCCAAAAATGTGTCAAAAATGTCCGATGTGTCCGCCAAATGTCGCAGTCACAATAAAAATCGCTGATCGCCGCCATTACTAATAAAAAAAAGAATATTAATAAAAATGCTATAAAACCCCTATTTTGTAAACGCTATAACTTTTGCGCAAACTAATCAATAATCGCCAATTGCGATTTTTTTTTTACCAAAAATATGTAGAAGAATACGTATCGGCCTAAACTGAGGAAAAAAAATGTTTTTTTATATATTTTTTGGGGATATTTATTATAGCAAAAAGTAAAAAATATTGCATTTTTTTCAAAATTGTCGCTCTATTTTTGTTTATAGCGCAAAAAATAAAAACCGCAGGGGCGATCAAATACCACCAAAAGAAAGCTCTATTTGTGGGAAAAAAAGGACGCCAATTTTGTTTGGAGCCACGTCGCATGACCGCGCAATTGTTAGTTAAAGCGACGCAGTGCCGAATTTCAAAAAGGGGCCTGGTCCTTTGGCTGCCAATTGGTCCGGGGCTGAAGTGGTTAAAGTAAACATGATTTGTACTCATGTGGTATGGTTTCTGATTTTGATTTTCCATGTATGCACACCTCTCACAGACATTAAAATTAAGCCGTGCTTTGAAAATGCCAAGCTATTTACTTTCTCTTTGCTCCCCCACAGCTCTATTCACCACCAAAAGTAAAAATAAATTCAGGCTATTTCCGGGTAGGGGGATCATGTGACTCACTCCACTTCTTTAACGAAAATGATTGTGCTTGGTCCAGCCCTGTCAAAGTGGAGCAGGGCTCCTTAGTGACTTGACATGTATACATGGCTTCTTCTCCTTGCTCCCTATGGAATGAATGGCACTGGAATGCACGGCATCATGTATCACGCATTCCCACAATGCATAATGAGAATGGGCCTTTACGGTATGGAGAAGGAAACTAGTGAAGTGAGAACCCCACCTAGTGGATGTAAACACACAAAGCTCCAAGCTGGATAAGATATTACTGTACCACTAATTTCTCCATGCGTATTAGAAATAGGTCTGACTTCTGTCCACTAGATTTCAAATACAGGTGCATCTAAAAAAAAAACTAGAAAGAAATGCTTGAAATATATCACTCTGTGTGCAATGAATCTATATACTGTAATATATGGGTTTTACTTTTTGAATTGAATTACTGAAATAAATTAAATTTTTGATGATATTCACATTGTTTGAGATGCACCTGTATAACTGAAATTCCAATTTTGGGTAGACCAACCATTTACTTTCTAGGGACCATCTGGAGATTTGTACTTGGGAAATTGTTTTGCTTGGTATACTTACAGGTTTAAAGTGGTTGTATACCCTTAATTACAACTTGCACCTACAGGTAAGCCACGGTTTAGGAGATATTTGCAAAGAACGATTTACAATGTTGTCTCCGGCGCATGCGCGCCGTAGACAACGGTGCATTTAATGGGTTAATCCCCATTCCCAACTGCGGCTCACCGCAGTTGAAGTGCCCCACGCGCATGCGCGGAGCGACGTCTTCGCTGCTGTGGGCAATCACATCGCCGCAGCGGCGCTGTGATTGGCCGGAGCGGCGATACCCGGAAGAGAGATGGATGCGGCCGGAGGGGGAGAAGAGGACGGCGTCGGGGGCCCCGGTCTAAGGTAAGTGATGCATAATGAGCTACTATGCTAGTCATACTAGCTCAATATGACTTTCTCTTGCAGGTAGTTTTAAAAAAAAAAAAGTTTAAAAGGGTATACAACCGCTTTAACATTAACAGTAGGCTACAGTCATCTAATTCTGTGCATCAGCTAATATTTGGGTATGCTAAACTACAGTCTTTAAAGCTGGCAGTGTGGCCTGGCCTTCAAGTACTGAGGTACCTGATTGCCTTCACATTAGGTCAGCATTTGCATAAAGTTTAAAAGTCTTCCTGTGTGCATAGTATTCCTTTGGATGCCTACAGTATTTCTAAACGTCCCATTTTATGTCATATCTACTGTATTTGTAAAACTTAATAATACAAAAAGCCGCGCTGATACCTAAATTAAAAAAATTAAATGGTGCAAATACAATGATGATAAAAGCCTAAAGCAATATCATGTGGTGTGATCTAATTGATAACCATAAAAGTCCAGCAGGTAAGTGAATAGAAGCCTAAAGCAATTTCATGTGATATGATCTAATGGATAATCAAAAAAAGTCCAGTATGAAAACATAAATCCAAAGGTGACAAGGTGAAAATCCAATAAATAGTGACTGTCGTGATCCACCACCTTAAGTAGAATGTGCTTACCAGAGGGCAAGCTCAAATAAGCCCATAAATTGATGTCAGGATGAGTCACAGCCAGATGGACCACAAATGCGATCTCCGGGTTAACCAGGGACGGAAAATAAGCTGACAATCTTCCTTGGGACCAATGGTACTGAGGGCAATCTCCAGTGATGCCGAACCAATAATCTCTTAGTGGCCAATGCAAACATGTAGAAAAGAGAAGGATGCTCCCATAGTGTGATATCAGAGTAAAAAATGTATTCAGTAAAAAACGCTCCTACTTACATCAAAGTGAAAATAAATAGGCAGGAATAGAAGATAAAAACATGTGCCGGCCGGCAAATCGTACACTCGCTCAAACGCGGAACGCGATGACGTCAGCGCGTCAGCCTCCCTACGTCGTTTCGTCCAATGACGTCTTCTGGGGAACGGGCGACGCACTGACTCATCGCAAATTTATAGACAACATACAATCACGCCCTGATGTGACTCTCAATGGCAGATATGGTAAGAACTTAACAATGGAAAATATCCTACGGCAACAATTGTCACAGATGCCAATCATATGTGGGATATGTATATTCAATAATATTTATTCTAAAATTATAATTGTGTACCAAAACAAATTGGCACACAAACACTTATAAAACTGGTAATTTAGACTGAATAGAGAAATCACTATTGCTAAACCGCAATCAGCAGTCCGAGATATCGGCCTCCATCTTGTGGTGAAATCTCAGAATGCATTCCCAATAACCCCGTATTGGGCAGGAACTGGCAGGAACTTGGGCAGGAACTATGGAAATGGCACCTCCAATATGGTAAGGGTAACAATCATGAGGTTCGGATGGAACTCATAACAAACCTATGGATTAAAGTTGGAACTACGTATTAGACTAGGTGCTGGCACACCAAGTAAATGAACCCAATTCAAATCCACCGTGTAGATAAATATTGGAAAAAATTGTTTTTTCTATAAATGTGTTCAACACACATTCAATAAGAAAGCAACTCGCAAAATAGTGGGGGTCATATAAACTCCCATACCCGGATAAGAATATTAACATACCAACCAAAATATATATTTGGGGGATAAATATAGAAACATATTAAACCTCCATAAAGGGGAGAGTGGGTGATTATAGGGGGACTAAATCCGCTTTTGAAAGACAACACCTTACAGTCTACTTCATCACACTATACACAGCAGATGGAAATAATGTAAAAAAACCCAAGTGTTCTGATAAAACTAAATATGGGAATCATCAAACCTCCAACCTTGAAGATATATATGAAAAGAGATCACCAGGACATCAAGAATTGTCTATAAACGCATTGACGTCAGTGTCTACATTTAGCCCGAACGGAGTATAACATTTAATCTTATATATCCAGGCCATTTCTAATCTAGAAATGCCCCGGACAAGTGAACCTCCCCTCCATTGGGGCACATATTTGTCAATCCCCAGAAAAATTGTTTTGGAGGGGTCCTTACTGTGGTCTTCCAAATAGTGTCTAGACACTGGGTGTTTGGGGAACCCACCCAGAATGTTAGTGACATGCTCGTTTAGTCTCACCTTGAGGGGGCGCTTAGTCCTCCCCACATATTGAAGCCCGCATGGGCATTGGAGTAGGTAAACGACCCCCTCAGTCCCACAGGTGATAAACGGTTTAATCTCGAACTCAGCTCCAGTGCTAGTAGAAATGAATCTGTGAGTCCGTCTATGGGTGCAACCACTGAGTGAACAAATCCTGCACCGCCTACACTGATAAAATCCTGTAAGGTTACTGAAAAAATTATAGGTGTTAGCCACCGGTGGATCTAAAACGTTAGGGGATATCTTAGTCTTGAGAGAAGGAACACCCCTATAAACAATATGTGGCTTGGATGGGAGGACTGTATTGAGTGTTGGATCACTGGTAAGAACATGCCAGTGTTTCTTAATCATCTTCCCCACATTCCTATGGTGGATGGAAAATGTGGTAATAAATTGGACCCTAGAAACCTCATTGGCCCCCCTATCTTTTTCTTTAAGAAGGTCAGCCCTATCCTTAAGAGAGACCTCATCCAATACTGCCCTTAGCGAAGGTAGTGTATACCCCTTCTCTAAAAAGCGTTTGGTGAGGATCTCAGCTTGACTAGAAAACTCTGCAGAATCGGAACAGTTCCTCCTCAAGCGCAAATATTGGCTTTTGGGCACTGACTTAAGCCATGCCTCATGATGGCAACTCCCTAGGGGGATATAGGAGTTCCTATCTGTGTCTTTGAAATGGGTAGCAGTAGTGAATACTCCGTTCGTGACCCCTATTCTTAAATCCAAGAAGGAGATGGTAGTTTGACTGGCCTCATAATTGAGGACGATACCCCTCTCATTAACATTCAGACCAGTGAGAAAGAGATCCAAATCCTCCCTGCTTCCATCTCATAGGAGGAGGATGTCATCGATATACCTTGCCCACAGGACAACCTGTGGGCATTGTTGGGCATAGACGACATCCTCCTCCCATAGGGCCATAAACAGGTTCGCCAAACTGGGGGCATATTTGGCCCCCATGGCGACCCCCCTGTCTTGTCTGAAGAAGCGTCCCCCAAACCAAAAATAGCTGCGAGATGCAGCAAACTTGAGCAACTGTAGAATAAAACAGATTTGTTCATCAAAAAGCCCAGACTCCCTCCTAAGATAGTACTCAACAGCTGTCAACCCCAGGTTATG
This sequence comes from Lithobates sylvaticus, assembly GCA_028564925.1. Taxonomy (NCBI): domain Eukaryota; kingdom Metazoa; phylum Chordata; class Amphibia; order Anura; family Ranidae; genus Lithobates; species Lithobates sylvaticus. Next base: position 94,378,570 of record CM053028.1, read on the forward strand.
TGGTATAATGGTGTAGAGAGAAGTGACATCGGCTCTCACTGGTCTGAATGTTAATGAGAGGGGTATCGTCCTCAATTATGAGGCCAGTCAAACTACCATCTCCTTCTTGGATTTAAGAATAGGGGTCACGAACGGAGTATTCACTACTGCTACCCATTTCAAAGACACAGATAGGAACTCCTATATCCCCCTAGGGAGTTGCCATCATGAGGCATGGCTTAAGTCAGTGCCCAAAAGCCAATATTTGCGCTTGAGGAGGAACTGTTCCGATTGTGCAGAGTTTTCTAGTCAAGCTGAGATCCTCACCAAACACTTTTTAGAGAAGGGGTATACACTACCTTCGCTAAGGGCAGTATTGGATGAGGTCTCTCTTAAGGATAGGGCTGACCTTCTTAAAGAAAAAGATAGGGGGGCCAATGAGGTTTCTAGGGTCCCCTTTATTACCACATTTTCCATCCACCATAGGAATGTGGGGAAGATGATTAAGAAACACTGGCATGTTCTTACCAGTGATCCAACACTCAATACAGTCCTCCCATCCAAGCCACATATTGTTTATAGGGGTGTTCCTTCTCTCAAGACTAAGATATCCCCTAACGTTTTAGATCCACCGGTGGCTAACACCTATAATTTTTTCAGTAACCTTACAGGATTTTATCAGTGTAGGCGGTGCAGGATTTGTTCACTCAGTGGTTGCACCCATAGACGGACTCACAGATTCATTTCTACTAGCACTGGAGCTGAGTTAGAGAATAAACCGTTTATCACCTGTGGGACTGAGGGGGTCGTTTACCTACTCCAATGCCCATGCGGGCTTCAATATGTGGGGAGGACTAAGCGCCCCCTCAAGGTGAGACTAAACGAGCATGTCACTAACATTCTGGGTGGGTTCCCCAAACACCCAGTGTCTAGACACTATTTGGAAGCCCACAGTAAGGACCCCTCCAAAACAATTTTTCTGGGGATTGACAAATATGTGCCCCAATGGAGGGGAGGTTCACTTGTCCGGGGCATTTCTAGATTAGAAATGGCCTGGATATATAAGATTAAATGTTATACTCCGTTCGGGCTAAATGTAGACACTGACGTCAAGGCGTTTATAGACAATTCTTGATGTCCTGGTGATCTCTTTTCATATATATCTTCAAGGTTGGAGGTTTGATGATTCCCATATTTAGTTTTATCAGAACACTTGGGGTTTTTTACATTATTTCCATCTGCTGTGTATAGTGTGATGAAGTAGACTGTAAGGTGTTGTCTTTCAAAAGCGGATTTAGTCCCCCTATAATCACCCACTCTCCCCTTTATGGAGGTTTAATATGTTTCTATATTTATCCCCCAAATATATATTTTGGTTGGTATGTTAATATTCTTATCCGGGTATGGGAGTTTATATGACCCCCACTATTTTGCGAGTTGCTTTCTTATTGAACTCAACACACATTTATAGAAAAACCAATTTTTTCCAATATTTATCTACACGGTGGATTTGAATTGGGTTCATTTACTTGGTGTGCCAGCACCTAGTCTAATACGTAGTTCCAACTTTAATCCATAGGTTTGTTATGAGTTCCATCCGAACCTCATGATTGTTACCCTTACCATATTGGAGGTGCCATTTCCATAGTTCCTGCCCAAGTTCCTGCCAGTTCCTGCCCAATACGGGGTTATTGGGAATGCATTCTGAGATTTCACCACAAGATGGAGGCCGATATCTCGGACTGCTGATTGCGGTTTAGAAATAGTGATTTCTCTATTCAGTCTAAATTACCAGTTTTATAAGTGTTTGTGTGCCAATTTGTTTTGGTACACAATTATAATTTTAGAATAAATATTATTGAATATACATATCCCACATATGATTGGCATCTGTGACAATTGTTGCCGTAGGATATTTTCCATTGTTAAGTTCTTACCATATCCGCCATTGAGAGTCACATCAGGGCGTGATTGTATGTTGTCTATAAAGTTGCGATGAGTCAGTGCGTCGCCCGTTCCCCAGAAGACGTCATTGGACGAAACGACGTAGGGAGGCTGACGCGCTGACGTCATCGCGTTCCGCGTTTGAGCGGGTGTACGATTTGCCGGCCGGCACATGTTTTTATCTTCTATTCCTGCCTATTTATTTTCACTTTGATGTAAGTAGGAGCGTTTTTAACTGAATACATTTTTTACTCTGATATCACACTATGGGAGCATCCTTCTCTTTTCTACATGTTTGCATTGGCCACTAAGAGATTATTGGTTCGGCATCACTGGAGATTGCCCTCAGTACCATCGGTCCCAAGGAAGATTGTCAGCTTATTTTCCGTCCCTGGTTAACCCGGAGATCGCATTTGTGGTCCATCTGGCTGTGACTCATCCTGACATCAATTTATGGGCTTATTTGAGCTTGCCCTCTGGTAAGCACATTCTACTTAAGGTGGTGGATCACGACAGTCACTATTTATTGGATTTTCACCTTGTCACCTTTGGATTTATGTTTTCATACTGGACTTTTTTGATTATCCATTAGATCATATCACATGAAATTGCTTTAGGCTTCTATTCACTTACCTGCTGGACTTTTATGGTTATCAATTAGATCACACCACATGATATTTTTAATTTAGGTATCAGCGCGGCTTTTTGTATTATTTTGTTTATTCATTGTGCATATCTCGCAATTTTTCAGCTGCCGCTTTATGGTTTATTGTTTATATTTATCTTCATTTTCCACTTATGCATATATGCCGATGTCACTTATTTGATTAATATCAGTGAGTTTTATGTTTTGAGGTAGGGATCAGCGCGGTGTTTCATTTGCCTTTTTCATTTGTAAAACTTAGTATGCATCACGGTATTGCTTCTGATTTTACAACCATTCTGTAGGGCTACAATACCCATCATACAACTCTGGCATGGGTGTGTGCAGGGGGCACACCCTAATCACTATGTGCAGTGCTTATTTCCCCTACTGCTCAGGCTTCCCCTGTGTATCCACCCCCCCCCGCACTACAGTGCTGCTGGCTTCCCTCCTCTCCCCCCAGCTGCTGCGGGGGATGTTTCAGGATGGAGATTGGGGGAATCGGCTAGCAGATATGTAATTTACCAGCGTCTTCCTTTTCTAAATGAACACAGTGAACACACTTGCTCACTGTGTTCATTCATAACTGAAGCATAGTAAACTGCGAATGAACAGGAAGTTGCTCAGCACAGAGCACTTCCCATTAATTCACTGTCCTGTGCAGCTGGTTCTGCCGAGAAAGGCATGTGTGTTTGAGCTGCTAATGCAATAGGCTGCACACACATATGAATGCTGGTCCGTCCTCTCTGTGTGAGAATACAGCTCCTACCATAGACATTCACAAGTTGGCCTCCCTGGCATTCCTGCTGCATGCCCAACTTGAGTATCTATTGCACCCTGTGATGTTCCAAGGATCTCTGTATTGCTAAAAGGACTCGCCTGATGCCCCCCACCCTATATGTCTCATACCCTAAAACTACAAGTCCCAGTATGCATTACTTCTATTGCTTCTGTTTTACAAAAATTTAGTGGAATGCAATGCCTATTACAGTGTGGAGCTGAGTGCCATGACATTCCTGTTGTAAAAGCTCTCATTGGTATTTCTGCTGTCTTTGTAGAACTACAGGTCCCTGCATGCCCTGCTAGTGTTTCCATTGTCTCTGTTATACTACAAGGTTCCATGGGCATCCTTAAAGGATAATAAAGCCCAAGACCAACAATAGAAAGCCCAACGGAACTTTCAGTTTAGATTAGCTGAATACTAGGGTTGCACTGATACCGATAGTATCAGTATCGGTGCTGATACCAAGCATTTGCAGGAGTACTTGCACTCCTGCAAATTCTCTGATGCTTGACCCGATACCTGGGCAGTCAGGGGTGATCGGTGCTGCGGTGGGGGTTGTTACAAGCACTGATTTCCTTGTATAGATTTCAATAAAGCAGCTGACAGACGCCCCCCCCCCCCCCCCCCGCGCGACTGTCAGCTGCTTTAATTAAATATATACAGGGAGATCGGTACTCCCCTCACCGCGGCACCGATCATCCCTGACTGTCCACTGACGTGACTGTCGCTGTGTCCTCCTCTGTGCTCCTCTGTGTGCTCCTCTGGTCCCCCTCGCTGTGCTCCTCCGGTCCTCCTCCAGTCCCCCTCCATGTCCTCTGTGCTCCTCCAGTCCCCCTCCGTGTCCTCTGTGCTCCTCCGGTCCTCCTTCGTGTCCTCCGTGCTCCTCTGGTCCCCCTCTGTTTTCCTCCGGTCCCCCCTGTCCCGGATCTGTCAGGATGAAGAGTGGAGGAAGGAGTCGATAAATCTGTCATTTACTGACTCCTTCCTTTTCTGAATGCACAGAGTCAGTGATCACTGACTGTCCATTCATAACTAAGCAAAGTAAACTGTGTTTACGATGTTTCAGTTTATGAGTGAACAGGAGGCTGCTGCCTCCTGTCCATTCATTTTCAGTGCAACTGCAGAGAAAGGAACTGGGGAATCTGTATCACCCTGGCCGGTGGTTGTGGGGGTCTGTGGACGGGGGGGGCTTATCGGAATCTGGAAGCCCCCTTTAACAAGGGGATCCTGCCCCCCCCCCTGTGTGAAATGGTAAGAGGCCTACCATTTCACCAAAAAAAGTGACAAAAGTGTTAAAAATGACAAGAGCCAGTTTTTGACAATTCCTTTATTTAAGTCTTCTTCTTTCCATCTTCTTCCTTCTTCTTTCCATCTTCTTCCTTCTTCTTTCCTTCATCCTTCGGTTTCTTCCTCTATCTTCTTCTTCCTCCATCTTCTTCTTCCTCCGATCCTCTGCTTCTTGCGCCGGTGTTCTCGTCCGGCATCTTCCTCCACGGCGTCTCTTCTTCCTCGCTTCGCTCTCGCGCCGCTCCACAAAATGGGAGGCTCCTGCTGTGTGACGCTTCTCTTCTTCTGACAGTTCTTATATAATGGAGGGCGGGGCCACCTGATGACCCCACCCCCTCTGACGCATGGGGACTTTGACGGGGACTTCTCTATGGCTTTCCCCATGACGTCAGAGGGGGGCGGGGGCCACTGGCAGCTGGTTTGATTGAAAGATACAACAGGCTTTTGAAGGACCAGATATGCAAGCTTACACCCACAAATACGATAAGATGGGGGGGATCAGGTTCTCCCACAGGCAGTCATGTTGTTAAATTCTAGGCCAATAGCCAAAAGTATACCACTTGAAAGGATGGTGGGGGCTGGGGTGCAGATTCCACAGCTGGAGTGCAGAGTTCAGTATTTACTTAAGGTTCCTGAATAAACAGGGCTTAACATGTATCAGTTACTCCATGACATAGAAACCAAGAGTAATGTATCTGAAGCTGAAGCCTATCTAGGAATAAGAGGGAATCTGGCAGGAAGGTTTGAAGTTATATTTTCATTGGCAGATGAGCTTAAGGACAGTGGCTGGGACTCTGATTGCTTAGTGGATACTTCTCAGTAAGAGTGGAAAGTGAGGCTCTATAACATCAAACCTTTCCAAATAAACAGCAGTGATCTTCTGGGAAATATCAGTATAGGGTCAGAAGTGGATACAGGCAGGTGGCAAAGTGTTGGTCAGAGATCCAGACGAGAAGCTAGTTAGAGGAGAGATTGTAGCTGAAGGGCCGGGGTCTACTGTTTATGTATTATTAAAAGGAACAGATAATCTGCTTTGTTTTCCGCTCCACAGGCTGTCTCCAATTTGATCCATAGGAAGACCAGAGAAAAGTGGCTCCATGATGGACAGAATGATGGAAGACCACAAGAGCTGTGGAGAGCAAGGCATTTGATGTATTACAAGCCTGGACTTATTTCTAAAGAACTTTAGACTGGACATTCTAATGAACTTTTAGCCAAAGACTGAAAAACCTTCTCAAGGGCAGAAATATGGGAGGGGGTTTGATTCAATGCAAATTAATGCTTAGTATGAGTGAGTTATTCTGTGTGGAGTCTAAGAGAAAAATCAAGGGCGGAATGTGTTGCATTTGATATAAATATATTTATTTTAAATTATTGACTTTCTCAATCAGACTGGTTTTAACAGAAATCAGGTGGTGTTTGAGTCGATATTTCTCAAACAAATGCTGTTGGATACAATGGGAACTTAGATACCATTGTTGTATTCAGTTGACAGTTTCAGCAGTCTATTGTCTCTACAGTAAACAGGTAATCAGAGTGACATCTTGTGGTAGAGTTTGAAAGTGCCTCTCTAATTGAAAACTACAGAGATGTTTTTCTGTGATTTGGTAACTATGGTAAGCAACCTGACATATATAAAGGGTTGTCAGGCATAAGCTGGAGGACTTATCATGCATTAAACACCAAATACAGTCTGTAACCAGCCATTGAAGAAAAAGACGATTGTGCCTGATTTCCAACAACTGCTTAAGAAGCCCTTGTCAACGGGGATCATGAACACACAGTAACCAGAGTAAAGTAACATTTAAATATATCTCTCAGTCTTGTACTGTTATCCTAATATTGTAATAGTTTTGTATGTACAGCATTTTTGTATAGTAAAAGCACATTTATACACTGCAGAGGTCTCAGTTTCCTTGCTTATACTGCAAAGTAACCTTTGTAGATAGACGCAAGCAAAACATCAGCCAAGATTTACAGGGTCCTAACTGAAATGCCGTAAGCAGGCCAAATTATGTACACAATGAAGTCCCCTGTGGAACTATCTTAGCAGAACCTATAGAGTGGGGGAAAACAGCCTGAATGAAGATGTATAGCCACAAGTCTCCAAGTGATCCCCTGGTTGTCTTATGCCGCGTACACACGAGCAGACTTTTCAACGGACTAGGTCACACGGTCTTTCGACAGAGTTCCGACGAACTTTCCGAATGAACGGACTTGGTCACACACAATCACACTAAATTCTGACGGATTCGAACGTGATGACGTACTACCGGACTAGAATAAGGAAGTTCGTAGCCAGTAGCCAATAGCTGCCCTAGCGTCGTCGTTTGTCCGTCGGACTAGCACACAGACAAGTGGATTTTTCGATAGGAACTGGGTCCAGCGGAGTTCCGAAGGGAAAATTTAAGACATGTTCTATTTCTAAAGTCTGTTGGATTTTTCGACAGCAAAAGTCAGATGGAGCCCACACACGATCGAATTGTCCGACGGATTCGTTCCGTCAGACCTTTGCTGTCGAAAAGTCCTCTTGTGTGTACGCAGCATTAGGGGATGACAAAAGAGCTTCAATAATCTAGCACCACAAAAATACACAGTGAAAAATTATAATTCTTTTACCACAAAAAAGCTTTCCGTTCGAAAAGGCTTACAGGAATGCATGGACAGGAGGAAAGTATAACCTATCATACTGCCCTTACTAGAAGGCGAGAAATCCCTGACATAAGATATCTAGCTACAGGTGTACAGGTGTTATGGCAAGGCCTATGGCTAGGTTAGAGGTCACCTCATAGGAGCCCAATTACTCAAATAGTTTATACCATTGCATTTTGTGCATTTTTGGTATGACAGGGGTTTCTATGTAGGTGTTGGTAGGTTCTTACATTTTCCCAACATCAGTTGGAAAGGAGGAAACCATTGTACCGATAAGGTCAGAAAGGGTTTTTATGGAAACCTTGTTCTTCCCAAAGCAGGGAGAAGAAATGGATAAGAACTATACTCAAGTATAAGCCGAGTTTTTCAGCACATTTTTCTGTGCTGAAAATGCCCCCCTCGACTTACCGTATTTTTCCGTGTATAAGACGCCCCCATGTATAAGGCGCCCCCTCACTTTTCCAACTCAAATGTAAGAAATCAATATTTTAAACATAGGTAAAACAGAACACATTTTATTTAGTAATTACCCTAATGTAACGTTTAAATACCAGTATATTATGCAGGGGTTGTTCTTCCTGTTCTCTCCACTGTCTGATCATACACTTAGTGGAGGAAGAAACTGTTTCTCTACAGATCTATTCCCATGCTCTTTTGCATAGCTGGCTACATTTGGTTTGAATTTTGCAGAGTAAGACAATCACTTACTTGTATTACCTATTTTCTGACATCTTGGGCTCAGAACACTCCGGTCCCTGTTGCATCTGCGCACTCTCTACTTTCAACGGGATCGCATCTGCGCACTCTGCACCTCCACCCCCACCTCCAGCTGACGTCAGTAACATACGGCTCGTGATTGAAGGAAGCCGTTTGACAAGCTATGGGCAGCGACACTCCTGTGCGGCTGTCTCCCAGGCTGACTGACCGTGTATAAGACTTGATTTTCAGGCTATTATTTTAGTAAAAAAATAGCATCTTATACACGGAAAAATACGGTATACTGGAGTCAAGCACTTTTCTGCAGCAGAGAATGACATTTTCCGAGCCCGACTTTGGGGCCCCGTATATCGGGGCCACTTAATGATAGGAACCCCATCTTTGGATATGTTGTAGTGATAGTTCCACTGGGTTTGCACACCAAATTTTCCTAGCACCAAGTGGCCCAGAGATATGGGGCACCAAAGTAGGTCAACTGTGTCCATCTGCAGCAATGTCATTTCGGGATCCTTTCGATCCAGAGACCCCAAATTTGGCTGCAGCTAGGGGGCCTCTAGGAACCCTTAACTACCAAGTTTTAAGTTCGGAGGACCTATGGCTGCAAATGGGCACAGTGAGGCATGAAAATGGGCACAGTGAGGCTGCAAATGGGCATTGTTGACCCTCTTTTCCACTTACAGCTGCGCATTTCTCACCCTAGACTTATACTCGAGTCAATAAGTTTTCCCATTTTTTTGTGGTAAAATTAGGTGCCTCTGCTTATATTCGGGTCGGCTTATACTCAAGTATATACGGTAATACTAAACCCACAACAGTAAAATATGCAGTAAAACATGCTTGTTATACTCACCGTGGAACCTAAGGGGCTAATCCTCTGCATTGTGTAAAAAGGCTGCTTGATCTTGTCTTCTCTGATCTTCCCCTTCTTCCACAGTTCCCAATCCATCTCCTGATAGTACAGAGCATTGGGGGCACTTTGCACATGCTCAGTTTGGTGTGTATTACTAGAGAGTTTTTGTTTTCTTTTGGGAGGATGCATGTGATCGAGTCATGCAGCCTCATAGGACAGTCAGACGAGAATGAAAACTCCTCCTACAAGCTTTAACCAGTGCTTGGCCGGACACTGATAGAAGTCACAAGACTACAATATACTGCTGATGAGAAAAGATATTTAGCAGTTTATATATTTACAAAATAATTGCATTTTCATGTTCTGTGTACTGTGGGAGACCAGATACAGTGAATGCAAGGTCCTGGGTTTAGTAACACTTAAATTGTGCAACTTCTTCAGAAGATAGAATCAAAGAAAAGTTCTGGATGACTCTTTCCAAAGTTAGGTGTCAGTAGGCTAACCCTTAGCGTGAGGAAGGTTTTTAGCAGCTCTAGTGAACATAGAGGGGAAGGTTTGCCATGACTGAAAAGGCACACAGTAGATGATGATAGTGCTTGAGGAGGACAGATGGATTAAATCCACAAAGTAGGGAATATCTATTCCAAAGGGAATAGTAAACTTTGATATTTGTGTCAGAACCTTTCCCTTCAGTAGTTGCCTCAATGTATTCATTAAGACCCCTTTCACACTGAGGCGCTTTGCAGGAGATATAGCGTTCAAAAAAGCACCCTGAAACAGCGGCTCCATTCACTCCAGTGTGAAAGCCCGAGGGCTTTCACACTGGAGCGGTGCGCTTGGCAGGGCATCAGAAAACGTCCTGCCAGCAGCTTCTTTGGAGCGCATTAGGAGCGGTAAACTCACCGCTCCTAAAGTGCCCCTGCCCCTTAAAATCAATGGGCAGCGCCGCCAAAGCGTCGGCAAAGCGCCGCTGTAGCATTGCTTTGCGGGCGGTTTTAACCCTTTTTCGGACGCTAGTGGGGGTTAAAAGCTCCCCGCTAGTGGCCGAATAGCGCCGTAAAAACTACGGTAAAGCGATGCTAAAAATAGCAGCATTTTACCGCCGACGCCCGTGGTGGCTCAGGGCTCTAAGCAAATTCCCAAAGATAAGCTTGCCCTCAAAGGACATGTGCAAAAGGCATCTTTCTGCATTAGATCAATCACCCAAGCTTTAAAGCATAGGATTCTACACATATGCACAAAAAGTAAAGACATTCTGGAGATGTTCATAGAATCTACCCAGGGCAAGGGCAAGAATTGAATCTTTGAATAATGATTAGGATTATCTATATCAGGAGAACGTTCATCATGAATTTCTCCAGCCCAGGTAGCCATAGTTTGGACAACAGCTATAAGGCATGATCTTTAAACACAAATGAGTATTTCAAAAGAGTCTACAGACACATATCTGCTGAATCATTAAAGGATGGTGTACTGTCAATAGAAATTGTGGGGACAGAACATTTTTTGTTAAATTCTGCATCAATAGGATACAAGGTTTCAAAGTTCAGGAGGAGAGAATAATCTTTGGCCAATCCTTTTATCAGACCCAACTTGCCTGATCCAGAGTAGCAATTGACTTTATGCAAAATACCCTCTTTTTTGTGCATTTGTGCATTGAACATATGGGAGCTGTGCAGCGTTAGTATATGCAAACCGTCACCTTGTAATGCAAACCATTCGGTTTAAAATTTAGAAATAAAAGGCAAAACATTTGTGAATATATATAAACATTCTAAATACCCTTTTTTCCCTTTTATATGAGTGATCGCATTCCCTCTGTTCTGTATGAGAGCTGGGTGAAGGGAAACAGCAGTACACTGGTTTGCCAGTGAATAGCTGTGCAGGGGGGTGTCAGGATATGTCTGATCATTGGAGGAGAGCAGGCTGAGTTCCCAGCATAGCTAGAGAACTGACCACAGTGTGTTCGGCTTAGTGTGGTCAATCCCAAAGGGACTGTCAGGAACACCAGGGATTTCATACAAAGGAAGCACTACAAAGAGAACAGGACACTTTTTCGAACAACAGGCACACATCAGGAATAAGAAATGTTGGGTTTACATATTCTTTAAATACCCCAAACTTCACCTTTAAAGCAATAAGTGATATCATTCTTCACTCCTCTTTCCTCCCCCCCTGATCCTGATCAACAGCTGTATACAGTTAATATCAAAAAGGTATAATATAATATCAAAAAATATGTAACACCCCTGTCTATAAAAACCCATAAGGTGCCATGTAGCATGTTCAAATAAATAGCACTAAATATAAAATAATCATACATCCGGAAGTAAAACTATGCCCATCATGGTGGGCATACCCTCAAAAGGATGGACCACTGCCTTTGACCTGTATAGCACCCTGTGGCTAACTACACTCATTGCACCACGTGCCAAAGTGAGTGCAGAACACAGGATCCAGGCTAAAGCTAACTTTACAGCCCCCCCCCTGCTTTGCTGCAGGCTCCCACGGTGTACTTGGGGGTCAGCGAGCCAGGAAGGCAGTAAGCAGTCAGGTTTTGATAGAATTGTCATTCGAAGGAAGCGAGGAAAATATTTGTGGAAAATTATTCTCCAGGAGGCGAAAGCATCCATTACCTAAGGACACTATTGTAGCACTGACATTTCTGCTAGGCAATGTTAACCTATGGGCAATGCTATAAATTGTATTTGGCACCATCTAGTGGCCTTAATGCAAAAGGAACTTGGTCTATTCTCTGTTTGGAGAACATGGAGAAATGTTACAGGAAGTGACTCATTGTTTACAAGGATTTACCTACCCACAATGCCAGGTAACCTACCCATGAACACTCAGTACTGAACTACATGCTGAGTCGGTTATAAAAGGACACGCGCGGCCATTTTCAGTCTCTTCTGGACGCGTGGCCTGCCTACAAGGGTCACAGAGGAGGTGTTCCAGAGAGCGCGGCCTGTTTCAATTGCAGAGCGGAGCAGCGGAACAACCATCGATTCTGCCCTACACCTGTGTGCTGGAGAGACAGAGTGACCGGATCGGGAAGGATCCAGAGACACCTGACGGAGCCATCTGAGAGTCCCAGTGGCCTTGCAGAGCGTAGCAGTGTGACGGCGCTGGCTGGCGTGAAGCAGGACTGAGACAACCGGAGCAGAGGTTCCCCACTCTTACAGGCCAGGTTTGGTAAGAGGGCTGCCGCCCATAACTCTTAACGCACTTTTACACACTTAGACTCACACCGCAGTGTTGCTGGGACCTGTAGTCCCGCAGAGGAGGTTTCCTATTATTGGACTGAGTTTAAGCAGGCCTCAAGCCTGTACTCCACTGAGAACTGACACTGTGCGATTGGAGACAACTACATCGGAGGCAGTTATAAGTGCGCTACATCACAAGAGCAACTTCAATACTCATTCTACATTATTCTTTGTGTTGTTAAACCCTTTGGATTACAATTTACTAATACAATAGCTAGCAGAAGTGTTTATACCTGTTTTAGTAAAATTCTTGTGATTATACTTCATAATCTTTAGTAAACTTATTCTAATATTCACTTAAAAAACAGTGAGTGTGTGTTATTGCAAGCATGGAACCGGAAGAGTCAGAGGTAAGGGTAGCCCCGAATGTCTGGGATGGCCAGTGGGAAAATTAACAAATTTGCAGCTCCCAAGGGAGTAGTGCGCTACACTAGCAAAAAAATAAAAACTCAGGAGCCTCACAGAGTGGGTAGGGTTATATGGGGACATTAAAGAGCAAACCCAGCAAAGCTTTTTGCCAGTCTCTAATCACCTGAAGGTAGCCACATATAGCCCATGGTCTATAAATTGATTAGTATTTCTTGTAATATATGAAAAAGATACACTGTTTTCACCTTTTTTTTCCTCTTAATTTTTCTGCATTTCAGTGCTGCCAAAATGTGCTTGTGGTTCACATAATCATCTGTCCAAAGCTTGTAATGATTTATAATCCAGTTTTCACTCTGAAGAGGCATAGAATATAGTATTTATCAGTGGCGGCTGGTGCTCAAAATGTTTGGACTGAAAAATTCGGAAAAATACTATGCCCATCAAATGACTCCACTGTGCTCATCATATGCAGCAACTGTGCACATAAAATGCTGCCACTGTGCCCATCATATGCAGCAACTGTTCCCCTTCAAATGCTGCCACTGTGCCATCAAATGCCGCCACTGTACCCATCAATTGCTGCCACTGTGCCCCATCAAATGCTGCCACTGTGCCCATCAAATGCCGCCACTGTGCCCATCAAAAGTTGCTACTGTGACCCCCTGCCTGCTCGCTGTCTGACCGGCACTTACTCTATCTTGGTCGCGGGTCAGGCAGCGGGTGACGGCGATGAGCTGTGGGACCTTGCAGTGGGTCAGACAGTGGCAAGCTGTGTCCTCCATGTGTCTTCTCCCCTCCTCCTGATAGGCATCCAATAGCAGCAACTGTCCTTTCAGCCAATCAGGTGACGGGTAACAGACCCATGCTTCCTGATTGGCGGTGAGGCGGTTCAGTGTTAGAAAAACGAATATTCATTTGCTTTTCTAACACACCTGGGTGGACTCGGCGCGCAATGCTTTGCGCTCCGAGTCCACCTTTTGTGAAGCCTATTAGAGCCTATGGTTCTGATCAGGTGCTTCAACAATAGACCCCCACCGCTGTAATTCAGGCGCCCAGCTTCCAATAAGGGGCCAGGCACCTGAATAGGGGGTGGCGGTGGCAGCCATGCATTGCATGAATCTATCTATTACTCATAGAGGGGGTGGCTGGAGAGAGGGGTCCGTGCCCGTGCGCCCTTAATGCCGCCAGGGCCAGATTAAGAACATCATGGGCCTGGTGCTGAGGATTTTGGTCGGGCCTTTTATAAATAAAAATGCAAACAATTTTTTGTTATAACAAATTAAATTAAAGAGAGAGAGGGAGGATGAGAGAGAGAGAGAAAGGGAATGAAAGAGGTGTGAGGGGTAAGGGAGGGAGGTTGAGAGAGAAAGGGGGGATGAGAGAAAGAGGATGCACATGAGCATGTGTGGGAATGACATCAACAAAGCCTGGCCAAGACAAGTGACCGAAGGCACAGAACCCGGAAGGAAGACCGGGTGAAGATGGAAGCGCCCGGGCCCTGCTGGATTGATCACAGCACTGGAGGGCTCAGTCTGACAATTTAAGTGTACCCTAATGTGCTAATATGCTGTGCATACTTGTACATTATGGCATAACCTACTTCAGGGCCTCTAAAAAGTAGTAATGTTAGAAAAGTTTACTACCGCTTTGATATCACAGGAGCCTCTCAAAAATATTTTCAGGGACACTTTTTTTTACAAGTGGTATATTTAGAGTAGCTGACATCCCCTATGTTGCTATGTACATCACAATAGTAATTACAAAATTAAATAAGTACTAATAATGGGGCGGAACAAATATGAGGACTGAGATTTCCTTTAGTTGAACTAACAAAAGTGTGCCCATTCTAGAGCTGGTAACAATGAGGATATTCAGTATAATTTTAAAGAACTGTTTTTTGTGGGTAAGAGGCATAGGGGAGGAGTATGGATGGTATAAAAGTGGGAAGTATGTGCAGGTGAGGGAGAAGAATGTGGAGGGTCTAACAGTGGGCACTATGTACATGAGAGGAGTGCGGAGGGTATGGCAGAAGGCACTATGTACAGGAGAGGAGTGTGAAGGGTATGACAGTGGGCAGTATGCCCAGCAGAGGAGTGTGGAGGGTATGACAGTGGGCAGTATGTACAGGAGAGGAGTGTGGAGGGTATGACAGTGGGCAGTATGTACAGGAGAGGAGTGTGAAGAGTATGACAGTGGGCAGTATGTACAGGAGAGGAGTGTGGGGGGTATGACAGAGGGTAGTATGTACCAGAGAGGAGTGTGGATGGTATGACAGTGGGCACTATGTACAGGAGAGGAGTGCGGAGGGTATGGCAGAAGGCACTATGCACAGCAGAGGAGTGTAGAGGGTATTACAGTGGGCACTATGTATAAGAGAAGAGTGTGGAGGGTATGACAGTGAGCAATATATACAGGAGAGGAGTGTGGAGGGTATGACAGTGGGCACTATGTACAGGAGAGAAGTGTGGAGAGTAGGACAGTAAGCAGTAATTACAGGAGAGGAGTGTGGAGGGTATGACTGTGGGCACTATGTATAGTAGAGGAGTATGGAGGGTATGACAGTGAGTAGTATGTACAGGAGAGGAGTATGGAGGGTATGACAGTGAGTAGTATGTACAGGAGAGGAGCGTGGAGGGTATGACAGTGGGCACTATGTATAGGAGAGGAGTTTGGAGGGTATGACAGTGAGTAGTATGTACAGGAGAGGAGCGTGGAGGGTATGACAGTGGGCACTATGTATAGGAGAGGAGTATGGAGGGTATGACAGTGAGTAGTATGTACAGGAGAGGAGTGTGTAGGGTATGACAGTGGGCACTATGTATAGGAGAGGAGTTTGGAGGGTATGACAGTGAGTAGTATGTACAGGAGAGGAGCGTGGAGGGTATGACAGTGGGCACTATGTATAGGAGAGGAGTATGGAGGGTATGACAGTGAGTAGTATGTACAGGAGAGGAGTGTGTAGGGTATGACAGTGGGCACTATGTATAGGAGAGAAGTGTTGGGGTATGACAGTGGGCACTATGTATAGGAGAGGAGTGTGGAGGGTATGACAGTGAGCAGTATGTACAGGAGAGGAGTGTGGAGGGTACGACAGTGGGCACTATGTATAGGAGAGATGTGTATGACAGCGAGCACTATGTAAAAGAGAGGAGTGTGTAGGCTATGACAGCGGGTGCTATGTGTAGGAGAAAAGTGTGGAGGGTATGACAGTGAGCAGTATGTATAGGAGAGAAGTGTGGAGGATATGACAGTGGGCACTATGTATAGGAGAGGAGGATGAAGTAATCTGGGAAGGAAATATGTAAAAAGGTTTGTGGAAGGATGTTTAGGGACTGCGTAGTGGTTAAGCGGGCCATACATGGATTGAAATTACACCAATTAAGCAGAGACCAGCCATAGTCGATCTATGTATGTGCTAGCAGGTTTTACACAAGTCAACCTATTAAACGACTTGAGTACAACCAGCCTGTCAGGTTTTCCCCAAAACAATCAGTGCTGCCAGCTATAGTTAGCAACACTGATCATTGTATTCACTGGCAGAACACAATAACACTGCGGGAGTGATTCCCCCATTCACAGGTCAGCAGGTGAGAGGGTGTGTGGGGACAGGCTGGGTAGAGATACTAGTCAGTGGCTGGGTAGGCACTGGTTAGTATCAGAGCCAGATACACACATGTGAGGTATCATCGCGATCGTTAGAGCGAGAGCAATAATTCTAGCACTAGACCTTCTCTGTAACTCTAAACAAGTAACCTTCAAAAAAATTTAAAGCATCGCTTGGTACACAAAAAAAAATCGTGCTAACTTTAGTGGTTTTTTTTATGAATTAAACAGTTTCTTTCCCAAAAAAATTTTTGAAAAATTGCTGCGCAAATATCGTGTAACATAAAGTTGCAAAGACCACCATTTTATTCCATAGGGTGTCTGCTAAAACAATATATATAATGCTTGAGGGTTCTGAGTAATTTTCTAGCAAAGAAAATGATGATTTTTACATGTAGGAGAGAAGTGTCAGAATTGGCCTGGGTGGCAAGGGGTTAATTACCATAAGTAATATACAAATAATAATTATAAGCCCTGTGAGTTCATCCTCTCAGTCTGCTGCAGAGTGTTCCAGCTTGTATTTATACTGGCCGCTCTGTATGTAGCTTCTGACCGACTGCGCAAGCAGCCCCATATCTCCGGAACCATAGATGATAGCAGCCCCATCTTTTAACCAGTGTTGAAGTAGGTATTTAGCTACCTACCCACCAAATAGGGAGTCTCTATGACTCCTGGTCGCTGAGCTACGACCCTCGAAGTCGATCTTTTTTTTTAATTTTATTTTATTTTTTTTGGGCAAATGGGCCTATCTTGAGAAAGGGGCCTGGAGCTGCAGCTCCAATAGCCCCTATGTTAATCCGGCCCTGAATGCCGCCCCTGAAATACTGTACTTCCCCTTAAATCATTTTTGCTCAGTGGGAATAAATAATGCTCCCTAATCATTGGTGGTCATGCAGGCAAATAAACCTCCTATTGATTGGTGTCAGTGGGAGTAAATACTGCATTCAATCACTGGTGTCAATGGGGTTAAATATTCCCCCAATAATTGATGCTCAATGGAATGGATAATTTTGCCTCCTTAACTGCACCGGTGCAAAAGTCAGCACACCAGTCAAACCTTAAAAGTGGCATCCAGTTCCAAAATAACTTACTGATGAACATAACAACTATACATAAATTGTCATCACAGATTCAATTTTTAGCTTTATCCATTTTTAATTTCTCTCTTTTTAACCGCTTCAGCCCCGGAAGATTTGGCTGATGAATGACCAGGCCATTTTTTGCGATTCGGCACTGCATCGCTTTAACTGATAAGTGCGCGGTTGTGCAGCGATGCACCCAAACAAAATTGATGTCCTTTTTTTCCTCACAAATAGAGCTTTTTTTTTTTTTTTTTGGTGGTATTTGATCATCTCTGCGGCTTTTATTTTTTGCACTATAAACAAAAAAAGAGCAACAACTTTGAAAAAAAAAACGCAATATTTTGTACTTTTTGCTATAAATTAAATATCCCCATTTTTTAAAAGGCAATTTTTTTTTCTCAGTTTTGGCCGATATGTCTTCTACATATTTTTGGTAATAAAAATCGCAATAAGCGTATATTGATTGGTTTGCGCAAAAGTTATAGCGTCTATAAAATAGGGGATAGATTTATAGCATTTTTATTATTATTATTTTTTTACTAGTAATGGCGACAATCTGCGACATTATGGCGGACACATCGGGCCCTTTTGACACATTTATGGGACCATTGGCATTTATACAGCGATCAGTGCTATAAAAATTCACTGATTACTGTAAAAATGTCACTGGCAGGGAAGGGGTTAATTTTTTTTTCTTTTTTTTTTTTTTTTTTTTTTACACTAGGGGGCGATCAAGGGGTTAACTGTGTTCCCTCTCTGTGTTCTAACTGAAGGGGGGAGGGGACTGTCTAGAGGAGATGACAGATCGCTGTTCATACTTTGTATGAACAGACGATCAGTTTCTTCTCCCCTCAGAGAACCGGAAACTGTGTGTTTACACACACAGATCCCGATTCTCGGTGTGTCACCAGCGATCGCGGGAGCCTGGTGGTGATTGCGACCAGCAGGCATTCGCATTGCAAAGGGGGTGAGCGGCCCTAGTGGCCACAGGGCGAAGCAATGTTACATAACGTCGTTTCGCTAAGCCATACCATTCTGCCACAGTAAAACTGCAGCGGCTGGTCGGCAAGTGGTTAAAGAAGAATTCCAGATATAGTCCAACTTGGACCAATGTAACTATGTATATACCTATGGAATTCCTCTAGCAGCTGGAAATCACTGTAGTAGGAACCACTACTACAGTGATCTACATTAGCTTATTGGTCCCATGCCAAGTGGCTGCCCTGCTGCATTGGAGGTCGGCTGCTTGGCGCAGGCACCATTCACAGTATGCGTTGTATTTTTTTTTCAATGAATGCAAAGCATTCTCTAATTGGATGAGGTGGGGGAGTGTAACATCACAGCTCCATCTCTCTACCTCATCCAATCAGAGCTCACTTTGTATTAATTGAGAAGACGCAAAGCATTCTCTGAATGGCTTCCATGTTGAGCGGATGACCTTCTGTATTCACAATGTATCAGGGCAGCCAGGGCAGCCACTTGGCATGAGACCCGGAAGTTAGTGGGGATCACTGGCGTAGCAGTGTCTAATACAGTGATTTCGATTCCGGATGTTTGCTGATCCAATCTCCATTTAAGCTAATTTAATTCAGCAAGGCCTTGTACTCATCAGAGTATATAAATTTGTGCCAGTAGAACCACTTCTTGAGGAATTTATCCCTGAGACCCTTCTCAGTCCTCTATCTCATTCATTTCAGCCACTGTTCTCAACCAGGCGGCTATGGGTGGCGCCTGTGCCTGCTTCCAAAAGAGAGGTATGCAACTCTTTGCTAGAAAATTATTTTAAAATATTGGCAACTGTGTGCTTGTACCCAATGCATTGTTATCAACCAGTATTATAGTAGATGCACTGTATCTGTTCCCACAGAATCACATAATTATGTTATAAAATATTTGCATGGAAATGTCATTGACTATCAGAGCACGCTAAACTCACGTGTCAGCATCCTTACTGCTCACATTCTGACTTTGTAGAAAAGGTAACAGGTCATAGGTTTTCAGCTGGGTTCTTAGATCTTCTCCATTTTTGAACCCCAGAGGAATTCACAATGATATACATGCCTCTTGAACAAGTCCTTTGTCGTGAGGCCTGTTGGTATAGTTTAAAATTCCACACGTGAAAACCTGACCTTATCTAATATAAAGAAAGCAAGTGTATAGTGTCAGGCTGCCGATGTATAGTGGCAGGCTGCCGGGATATAGTGTTATGCCGCGTACACACGATCGGAATTCTCGTCGGAAAAAATTCTGACGTTTTTTTCGACGAAATTCCGACGGAATTCCGCTCAAGCTGTGTTGCCTACACACGATCACACCAAATTCCGACGGTCAATAACACAGCGGCATAAAACACGTTGGACAGCACTATAAAAGAGAAGTTTAATGCTTCCGAGCATGCGTCGATTTGTTTCCGAGCATGCGTCGGAATTTTGCGTGTCGGAATTGCATACACAAACGATCGGAAAATCTGATAGAAAGGTTTTCCGTCAGAAAAATTGAGAACAGGTTCTCAATTCAAAGTCCGTCAGAAATTCCGACAGAAAAAGACAGTTGGGCATACACACGGTCGGAAAATCCGATGAAAAGCTCCCATCGGACTGTTTTAATCGGAAATTCCGACCGTGTGTACACCGCATTAGGCTGCTGGTGCATAGGGTGTGAAAGTGCAAGGCCCTGACACTGTGAAAAGAGAAGGAGATATGACACAGGATTCACGTAGGTGGTTTTTCTCAACTTTCTCTGGGTTTTGTTATTCCCAGATTGGGTTCTGGAGTTTGGAGATTTCAAAGAGTATTGGGAGGGAAAAAATCTCCAACCCAGTGTCCAGGCCTTGCAGGTCTTTGAGTACAGGTGCACACAGCCCTTATAGGGAAAGACTTGGGCATAGTTCATGGCTCCTGTTAGGAGATAGGTGTGTTCCCCTCAAGAGAAAGCACTCCATGCTGGAGGGGAGATTCCTTGTCCATAGGACTTAGAGAAGCAATAAAAGTTGACTTAGGACCGCAGGATTTTATGGGCACACAGCACTCGTAGTACAAAATATACATTTAGTATTTTTGCACATTTAAAATGTCCAAGCTGGACCAATGTAACTGTGAAAAAATGTCATACCTGGAATTCTTCTTTAAACTACTTTTAAAACCGTAAAACATGCATCCCACTGGTGGAATTGGGGGTCAGTCATGGATTTTTACCATAGATTTATATTCAAATTTTAACTGTGTTTTCATGTTGTCTTCTGTCCCATAATATTTGACATAAATGATTGCCAATACTTCATTCATATTATTAAAGTGTTCTTTCTTTGTGCTGTTCACATGTTTTCCTTATAGAATATGTATCCGTGGGAAACATTGCACTTCCTAAACCCCCTTACATTTTCAGTTTTCACAAACTACTGACTTACAATAGCGGTCATTGTCAGGCAGTCTAGCCGTACAGTGCCCTTCTCAGGAGAGATACATCTTGACTGAGGTTATAGAAAAGGTAATTGTCTTTAATGAAAATCTTACCAGCAATAGTCTGGAGTTTCTTGATTGGTGACAGAAGAGCAGGTCTAATCTGTCACTGGAGATTAGTTTAAGCAGATCCTATGGAATCTGTTACTGGTCATTACTATGCTACTTTAGACGCGTATTGCCTAAACAGGCCTACACTGCTTTACAGTACTAAAGATCAAGAATACAATCTCGAAAAAAGACAACTTGCTAATAAAAACATCTAACAACTACCAGATAGATACGGGAATACTATTATTCCAATGATGAAAATGTATAACATTTAAAGTATACATAAACCATTAAAAAAGACAAAGCCATGTATAGTGGCTTGACATTCATTTAACTTCCAACAGCCTGTTTTTGAATTATAAAGATGTGTATGTCCATATGATCCTATAAAATAACCTATATAATCTATAAATAGGGCTAATTGTAGAATCACAATACTCCAACTGATAGATATAAAGTTGTAATAAAAATGAGAGATCAAATAGAGGGTTGCAATAAAATCACCTCCAACAGTCAATGTTCATTATTTGTAATATAATAAATCACCATTGAAAATATCACCATGCAAATGTCCTCTAAATACTTGCCAGTCAAGAATTTGTTTAAATACTGCATACATTGACATGTATATCACAATGTTCTGTCCACATATGGCACAGCTGGTACAGTTCAATCTATTTAAATTCCATTACATAGTGTTCTAACATAAACATATCTTGATAGGGACTGGGTCGATATTTAACACCGTCCAATTAAACTTGCATCCTGCTTGTTCTGTATTTGTAAACTTTATAAAAGTAATGCTATATGCATTCATCCAAAAGTATCCATAGATTTCATATAGACTGCAGTGCAGTTGTTCTCTGTGAGTCCATACCCTGAAATTATAGAGGGCACATAACAAGTTGGATTAAGGCCTGGTTCACACCTATGCAGGAAAAAATCTCCAACCCAGTGTCCAGGCCTTGCAGGTCTTTGAGTACAGGTGCGCACAGCCCTTATAGGGAAAGACTTGGGCATAGTTCATGGCTCCTGTTAGGAGACAGGTGTGTTCCCCTCAAGAGAAAGCACTCCATGCTGGAGGAGAGATTCCTTGTCCATAGGACTTAGAGAAGCAATAAAAGTTGACTTAGGACCGCAGGACTTTATGGGCACACAGAACTCATAGTACAAAATATACATTTAGTATTTTTGCACATTTAAAATCATAAAATCAATTAAAACAAACAAACAGTAGCATGTTGCATCTATGTGTCGATAGGGGTGATGGTCCCTATAGGTATATACAAGGATATTCACAAAATACAGTGGTCATTAATCCTGCACAGTATCCATATATGGTAGTGCCACCATCCCTTTACATGGGGCTCAACATGTTTCACGTAGTTCTGGTTCTTCAGGAGCAGATGGTACAGATGCAAAAAAATTATACCTACAACAAAAGGCGCATAGAAATACTAATAATGGTGCAATAATAATAACAGCATAATATATCAATATAAGTGATTCATAGGACTGAGAGAGTCAAGACAGCTAAGCAAGTCAAAAAGACTGAGAGAACTAAGACAGCTAGACGAGTCCAGGGGACTGGCATAATTTGAAAGTCTCAGAGGGGTGAGGGAGTCCCAGGTGTCAGGAGAACCGCCAGGGAGTAAGCTTGTGCAGAAAGGTGCTGCATCTGAAAAGACTGAAAGAGCCAGGAGAGCTAGGAAAGCTGAATAAACACAGAGGTACCATGTAAAATGGCCTAGGGGACTAGCCAATAGCCAAAGTTGAGGCCTGAACAGCATCACTAATAAAGAGCGAGACAGGTGGCTAGGTATTATTTCCATTAGCTGTTTTGATGGTGAAAATCCCCTGCATGAGCAACTGTTTTCTGTTAAACTTTGAATCTTATTTAATAAAAGGTGTACCAATATGCCTTAAACCATAGACATGGACTCACTAAAAATGCTTCTACCACTGGGCTAATCACCTCAAATATCACAAGGGATAATGGGTTAATAGATTTAAAGTAAAAAAATATATAAATCACTACAGTAGTCATGTAGCTGGCAGTGGGTATAACAACACTGTGCAGCAAAGGATGCAGGCATTCATCACACCCCAAAATGTGTCAGATGCTGAGTATTCTTTGTGTTGTATAATGCTTCAAGAGAGCATCACACATCTCTGCTTCATCATTATTTTAACTGTATTTATTTCAATTCATTGGATTAGGCAGTTTCAGATGTCCTGGTTAAGGCAATGTTGTGAAAGTAAATTCATATATAGGATAGGACACCTAGAGGACAGTCCTAGCTCTATGCTCTGGACTATAAGGATAACTGCATGACTTGGTAAAAAAAAAAATCCTGGTCACTGTATGCATTCCGCAAAATAATACTAGGGTTACCGCACTTGGATTTTAGACACAGAAGTAATTCAAATGCATTATCCCTTCAGGGAAAATGGCTTGCATTTAGAATGCTTTTAACTTTCTTTGTTTGCATTCACATTACATTTTATGGATGAAAAGAGCAATCTAGATGCAAAAAGTAGAGCTTTCTGCCTGGTAATGTAGCATTAAGCTTAAAGCGGGATTCCGCTGACCTATCTTTTTTTTTTTTTTTTTCCCATTGTTTTCTCCTTAGCCACTAACTGTAGCACTCACCTGTTGCTGTTTCTTCATCCCCGGATCGCCGATTTAGTGCTTTAATCCAATTTATAAAAATCTCTCCCCGGGCGGTTCCATTTTGCTTGTGGGCATTTGAAAACCCACAAGCAATTTCTTCCGGGATGCGGCGAATGCTGTGCTCCCAGCATTCATTCATTCGATCCTGCGCATGCTCAGTTATCTGAGCGAGCAGCGCCGTCCCTCGTCACGTGACCGGCGTCATCCGAAATCTCTCGAGATTTCTGGATGACGGCGTCCCCCACTGCTGCATGGGAATACTGTCACACAGCTCCCAGGGGTCATTGCGCAGCAAAAACCCCGCCTACTCCCACGGGAGGAAAGACCGGAAGTCATTCTAAGGCCGCGTACACACGAAGGGACAATCCCGCGGGATTATCCTCTGGACTGAAGTCCAGCGGATAATCCCCTCGTGTGTGGGCGCCGGCGGACTTTTTGGCGCCAAAGTACGGCGGACTAAAGTTTCAGGTTTTGTTTTCAAATTATCCGCTGGACTTGGAAGTCCAGCGGACAATCCCGCCGTTAGTGGGCAAGTCCGCGGGACTTTTGAAATGAACGGACTTGCCGCTCATCGGCAAGTCCGTTCATTTAGCACGTGACTTCAGGTTACGTAGCTAGCGTAGGCAGTTACTGCCGCCGCGCTAGCTCCGTGACCTGGCATGGATTTAAAGGGAATCCCCACGCCGAAAAAACGGCGTGAGGGTTCCCCCCAAATCCATGTCAGACCCTCATCCGAGCACGCAGCCTGGCAGGCCAGGAAAGGGGTGGGGACGAACGAGCGCCCCCCCCCTCCTGAGCCGTACCAGGCCGCGTGCCCTCAACATGGGGGGTGCCCTGGGGAAAGGGGGGCCGTGCGGCCCCCCCACCCCAAAGCACCTTGTCCCCATGTTGATGAGGACAAGGGCCTCTTCCCGACAACCCTGGCCGTTGGTTGTCGGGGTCTGCGGGCGGGGGCTTATCGGAATCTGGGAACCCCCTTTAATAAGGGGCCCCCCAGATACCGGCCCCCCACCCTATGTGAATGAGTATGGGGTACGATGTACCCTACCCATTCACCTAAGGTGTAAAATGTAAAGTAAAAAAAAACACCCACACTTTTGAAAAAATAGTTTATTGCACTGCTCCGGGGGTCTTCTTCCGTCTTGGGGGTCTTCTCGCCGGACTCCCCCGCCATTTACCAAGCTCTTTTACCGAGCGAGGGGAGTCCGGCTACCTTCTTCGTCGTCGCCGCCGTCTGGGGGTCTCGATCCGCCTTCGGGGGTCTTCTTCCGTCTTGGGGGTCTTCTCGCCGGACTCCTCCCCTCTCTTCTGCTCTTTTACCTAGCTCTTTCACGAGGGGAGGTGTCCGGCTACCTTCTTCGTCGTCGCCGCCGTCGTCTGGGGGTCTCGATCCGCCTTCGGGGGTCTTCCGGGGGTCTCTTCTGTTCTTGCGGCGGTCGTCGTCTTCCGCGCCGCCGGCGCCTTCTTCTTCTTCTTGTCCTCCTTCTTGTCCTTCTTGTTCTTCTTCTTCTTCCGATGTTGACCCGACGCTCTCTCTGCCCGGAATGCCTGTGCCGCTCTGAGCTCGGACTTATATAGGGACATGGGCGACAGGGTCACATGTTCATGTCACATGGTGACCCCGCCCCCTTGCGATGTCACAGTCCCAGCATCCTCCAGGACTGTGACAACACAAGGGGGCGGGGTCACCATGTGACATGTGCATGTGACCCTGTCGCCCATGTCCCTATATAAGTCCGAGCTCAGAGCGGCACAGGCATTCCGGGCAGAGAGAGCGTCGGGTCAACATCGGAAGAAGAAGAAGAACAAGAAGGACAAGAAGGAGGACAAGAAGAAGAAGAAGGCGCCGGCGGCGCGGAAGACGACGACCGCCGCAAGAACAGAAGAGACCCCCGGAAGACCCCCGAAGGCGGATCGAGACCCCCAGACGACGGCGGCGACGACGAAGAAGGTAGCCGGACACCTCCCCTCGTGAAAGAGCTAGGTAAAAGAGCAGAAGAGAGGGGAGGAGTCCGGCGAGAAGACCCCCAAGACGGAAGAAGACCCCGAAGGCGGATCGAGACCCCCAGACGGCGGCGACGACGAAGAAGGTAGCCGGACTCCCCTCGCTCGGTAAAAGAGCTTGGTAAATGGCGGGGGAGTCCGGCGAGAAGACCCCCAAGACGGAAGAAGACCCCCGGAGCAGTGCAATAAACTATTTTTTCAAAAGTGTGGGTGTTTTTTTTTACTTTACATTTTACACCTTAGGTGAATGGGTAGGGGTACATCGTACCCCATACTCATTCACATAGGGTGGGGGGCCGGTATCTGGGGGCCCCCTTATTAAAGGGGGTTCCCCAGATTCCGATAAGCCCCCGCCCGCAGACCCCGACAACCAACGGCCAGGGTTGTCGGGAAGAGGCCCTTGTCCTCATCAACATGGGGACAAGGTGCTTTGGGGTGGGGGGGCCGCACGGCCCCCCTTTCCCCAGGGCACCCCCCATGTTGAGGGCACGCGGCCTGGTACGGCTCAGGAGGGGGGGGGGCGCTCGTTCGTCCCCACCCCTTTCCTGGCCTGCCAGGCTGCGTGCTCGGATGAGGGTCTGACATGGATTTGGGGGGAACCCCCACGCCGTTTTTTCGGCGTGGGGATTCCCTTTAAATCCATGCCAGCTTGCGGAGCTAGCGCGGCGGCATTTACTGCCTACGCTAGCTACGTAACCTGAAGTTACGTTCGAAATGAACGGACTGCTCCGTGTGTGGGCAAGTCCGTTCATTTTCAAAAGTCCCGCGGACTTTTGGCCGGCGGATTATCCGCTGGAGAAGTCCGTGCGTGTGTGGGCAAGTCCACACCCTCGGAAAGTCCAGCGGACCTAGCCGGAAAGTCCAGCGGATTGTCCGCTGGACTTAGGTCCGCCGGCAAAAGTCCGTACGTGTGTACGAGGCATAAGAATGACTAATAAAAGGTAACGAATGCTTTTTTTTTTTTTTTAATGCTCGTTTGTGCATCACATTTGAAATGTCTTTTTATGAAGCTATAGATGTAATTTTGAGTACCAAACCGCTTTAAACGAAGATTGTTCCAAAAGATTAAAATCAAAACTTAAAAACTGGTAAGACCAGGGGCTATAATTTGATGCAGATACTCTGTTTCCAGGCTCTACGTTACTATAAACCCCAAAGAGTCCCCATTGTCCTTCTCCTTTATCAAGCATTAAAGCTCTGATGAAGGGGGCATGTGGAGGTCGCTGAAACGCTCTGGGACATTATTAAAAAGATAAAAAGTGAGGCTCAAATCTCTGTCTATAAGGACTTTGCCTGAATTGCCTTCTTGTGGCACTTCCATGTATCTGGAGCTGCTTCACTAGGAAGAGTATACTCCCAGTTATAATTAATTGGCAATAAAGGGAATTCCAATACATTCCATTGTGAAAGATCTCTTTTAATATGCCATAGGTCATGTGGTGGTTGTTTTACCACGTACAAATCTTAAAGATGTTAGATTTTGTATCTTTGTAAAAAAAAAAAGTTGATTCTTGTGTACACGTCCCATTAGAGCAGGGGTGCTCAACCTTTTGAAGAGCGAGGGCCACTTAAGTGATGTGGTAACCGATCGTGGGCCACATTGAAACAAAGTGGTTCAGAATTTCTCCTTTTTTTATTTTGAACAGCATAATGAACATTTTCCTTCTGTAGTCGCTGAATGCCGGCAGGAGGGAGAGGAGGAGAATCCGTCTTTCAGCGGTTACAGGAGGAAAATGGAGAAGATTGGTTCCTGTATATGCCCCCCCTCCTGTCCAAGTGTAAAACAGAATGTGACTATGGGGTTTAACTGCCCCCCAAACTGCAAATGTAAACAGGTCCTTACTATCCTGAGCCCCTATAAGGCTGCTTTCGGCAGGTGCACTGCACTGCACCCGCGGATCAGTGTGAAAGCAGCCTAATGATTTTTAACCCTTTTATAGGTGTTAATATGCTCATTGCAAAAGCACAGTGTATGAGATGTTTAATACACTGACCTTCTCTTCCTCTTTCAGCTTCTGCTGGCATTGCTCTCCGTCTCCAGGCTACTAGAAAGGTCCCTGGCCAAGTGCAGTTGATATCACGTCGCCTGGGACAGAGGAAGTATCAGCTTATGTGGCTCCTGCTCTCTCTGTGGCCGCTTGCTTTCTCCACTGCTGAGGATGGCTTGATGCACTTTTATGCTCAGGGATAGTGGGTTGGCAAGCCCAGATTGCAATCAACGGGTTGCAGACCCTGGTCATGCACTTCCATAGGTTTGAGGTTAAAGGCCACATCAGAGGGCTCCGAGAGCCACAGGGTGAGCACCCCTGCAGTAAAGGTTCTTGTTTTTTTAACATACTGATTAGTAGGGAAGGTGGCAGTACCTAAAATTGAAGGGGTACTATTTTCTTCCAATACATTGGTTGGTTTTAGAGCCTCCACTTACAGTTCCAAAAGCAATGAATATCTGACAGGGTAGCTAAACCTGCCCTTCTCTATCCATTACTAATAAAGATTGTTTTGGTGTAGATACAGTTTCATGCAGAATGTTAGAGTACATTTTGTGTCATCAGTACTTTTATGCACCAAATCTAAATCTAAATATCCTTTCTGTAGATGGACAACTTGTAGGTCGGGTGCAGCATGGTGCAGTGGAATAACACACTCTGTCCCAGTGCAGTGAAAGAACTTTTATTGAAATAATGCAGAAACAGTTCACAAATAACCCTTTGGGAAAGTAGTCTAATTGGGAACACTCATAGTCCCAACAACATGTAGAGAGCAGACTGTAGCCAACTGTCAGCATCTGTAGTGGGGGAAGAATGCAGCCTGGCCATCTTGTGCCCAATAGGCAGGTGACCAGAGAGGTTGCAAGCCCTATGTTTTCCCTCCTCGCCAGGGACCTTTCCCTGTCACTAGTCGGTGGAGACTGACCACTGGAGACTGCTGGCCACTGGGAGACTGCCGCTGGTGGACACTGGAACTGCAATTCCCAGCTCTGGGAAACACAGTGCCACCATCAGGCAATACAGATGGCTGCATTTTTTGAATAGGCTGCAAAATGCAGTCTATGTTTTTGAGAGATAATACTGAGTTTAATGGAGAGCACATGGCAATATCCACTCATCATTATAAATCAACCTTTTAGTGACTTTAGCTGAGAGGAGTTGATGGATGCTGGGTTAGAGCACCAATGGCTATATGAGTTATACATGTAATTGCAGATGAGTGGATTCCCAAGAGACACAGCCTCATGTCTCTCTGATATACACATTGCCCTTAGTCTCTCTGTTATACACACTGCCCTTAGTCTCTCTGTTATACACAATGTCCCATGCCTCTCTACCATGCACAGTGCCTCATGTCTCTCTGTTATACACACTGCCCTTAGTCTCTCTGTTATACACAATGTCCCATGCCTCTCTACCATGCACAGTGCCTCATGTCTCTCTGATATACATATTGCCCTTAGTCTCTCTGTTATACACAATGTCCCATGCCTCTCTACCATGCACAGTGCCTCATGTCTCTCTACCAAACTCAGTGCCTTATATCTTACTATTTCATCATCTAGTCTTTTTTTTTTCTTACTCGTGCCTTTTGTTTGCACACAGTGCTTAATCCTTTGTGTTATACACTGTACTTCAAGAGTCTTTGCATGTTGTATGCAGTGTTGTGTGCCTCTTTGGAACAGGTAGTACCCCATACCTTTTTTTTGAATGCCATTCATCATGCTTCTCTGTTACATGCCTTGCCTTATTCCTCTCTGCTTTAATCTCATTCAACTTTTGTGAATGCATTGGATCTTACCCTTATACTTTTTTAGATTTCTGTACAATTTACGCTACAACCACAAGCAGACTGTAATGGGTCCAGTTCCCCTGGACTTTACCACAATTGCTTAGGTCAGACCTTAAAAATCCACAGTGCAAACCAAAAAAAAAAAAAAATCAAAGAAAAAATATTTAAAGAACTTTAGCAGTTTAATTCCAAAATCGCCATTTAAGGAAAAGGTACACATTTACTCACAAACTATATGATCTCAATCATGTCTATATAAAAAAAAAAAATCTTAAAAGCTTTAGAGATCCGCCCTTTAAGGAGAAATTAGATATGTTCGAAGGAGTAGCTGACTTTACAGGATGTAAAAATACGTTCCTGACATGAGAAGAACCTATTCTCTACCAAACATATGTAATATGGCAATGTGTGCAGTAACCTATAGCCAATCAGTAACCTATAGATAAATGAAATTTTATTAATTATCAAGGATTCCTGTACACTACTGTATCAAATAAACCTTCTTCAGAAGGAGAAGCAGAATTAATATTATGGTTATTTTACACACTTCCGTTCTATAGAGATCTCACCTTTAGTGGACAAAGAGGCAGAGAAATATGATGAGAGTGCCAGCTAATGAGGGATGACAATAAAGATGGCAGGGGGTATTATGGTATAAATAGGCACCTGGACAAAGCAGACTTTTTACTAATGCAGACTTAGGAGATATTGTTCTCTGACATGGGTCATAAGTCATCTCACATATTTGTATCACTACTAGAGACATACATGAAGCAAAAGAAAACCTATACAGGCAGTCCCCGAGTTACAAACATTCATCTTACATACGACTCATATTTAAAGTGGTTGTAGAATCAGAAGGTTTTTTTTATCTTCATGCATCAAGATAAAAAACCTACTGTGTATAGTAGCCCCCCCTCGGCCCCCCTAATACTTACCTGAGCCCCATCTCTGTCCAGCGATGTCCACTAGTGTCTTGGCCATACAAGACTCTCCCTCCTGATTGGCACAGCAGCCGCGCCATTTGCTCCTGCTGCTGTCAATCAAAGTCAGTTAGCCAATCAGGAGAGAGAGGGGGGGCTGGGTCAGGGCTCCATGTCTGAATGGGCACAGGGAGCTGTGACTCGGCTCAGGTGCCCTCATAGCAAACTGCTTGCTGTGGGGGCACTGGACATAAGGGAGGGGCCAGGAGAACAGAAGGGGCAACCAAGAAGAGGAGGATCCGGTTTGCTCTGTGCAAATCCAGTGCACAGAGGAGGTAAGTATAACATGTTTGTTATTTTTATAGAAAAGAAACCAAGACTTTACAATCACTTTAAGAACAGAGGCAGTGCGACACCACGCTAGTCCCGGAAACCACTGGATGGTCATCTTGCTACTTACCGCATGCTGCCACCTACTGTCCACTTACTATCCAACTTACATACAAATTCAACGTAAAAACAAACCTACAGGACCTCTTTTGTTCATAACTCAGGGACTGCCTGTAAAGACGAAATTTATTAACTAGCACATCCAAGTGCATATAATAATGAAAAGGAAGTAAATGTTTCAAGATGAGAGTTTCTAACAGTTCCTTCCAGGTTTAAACCCAGGTTCACACTGACAGCGGGAATAAAATTGTGCAAGTTCATTCCCGCATGTCAGTCCCGACTTTGGGGGCGATTTCAGAGACATCTGTGCGGGTTGCTGCACAAATGTCTATGGAAATCGCACCCCGAAGTCGCCAAAAGTAGTACAGAAACTACTTTTGGGAACGAGTGTGGCGCCATAAATGCGGCATCGCACCGATTTGGACGGTGCCATTGCCGGAAACTGCTGCCGATTTGGTATGCGATTTGACATGTCGCTCCAATGTGAACCTAGGCTAAAAGTTGGAATGAAGTTTTAGGTTTCTAAGAGTATGGTGTAGTTTGTGGATTGGCATGCAGTTCGAAACAGCAAGATGTTAAAGCAGAACTTAATGTAGAACTATAGACTTTTAAAAAAAATTATGAATAGAGCAAGGGAGGGTTATAACCCCCGTCAGATTTTTTTCCGCCATCTGTGTCTCATTTGGGGAAATTTCCCTTCACTTCCTGTCCTATAGCCAAACAGGAAGTGAAAAAAGCAAAGCTTTTGCCAAAGGTATACAATACACAGCAAATGTGATGGTAAGGCCGCGTACACACGAAGGGACAATCCCGCGGGATTATCCTCTGGACTGAAGTCCAGCGGATAATCCCCTCGTGTGTGGGCGCCGGCGGACTTTTTGGCGCCAAAGTCCGGCGGACCAAAGTTTTAAGTTTGGTTTTAAAATTATCCGCTGGACTTGGCAGTCCGGCGGACAATCCCGCCGTTAGTAGGCAAGTCCGCGGGACTTTTGAAAATGAACGGACTTGCCGCTCATCGGCAAGTCCGTTCATTTAGCACGTGACTTCAGGTTACGTAGCTAGCGTAGGCAGTAAATGCCGCCACGCTAGCTCCGTAAGCTGGCATGGATTTAAAGGGACTCCCCACGTCGAAAAACGGCGTGGGGGTTCCCCCCAAATCCATGTCAGACCCTTATCCGAGCACGCAGCCTGGCAGGCCAGGAAAGGGGTGGGGACGAACGAGCGCCCCCCCCCCTCCTGAGCCGTACCAGGCCGCGTGCCCTCAACATGGGGGGTGTCCTGGGGAAAGGGGGGCCGTGCGGCCCCCCCACCCCAAAGCACCTTGTCCCCATGTTGATGAGGACAAGGGCCTCTTCCCGACAACCCTGGCCGTTGGTTGTCGGGGTCTGCGGGCGGGGGCTTATCGGAATCTGAGAGCCCCCTTTTATAAGGGGGCACTCAGATCCCGGCCCCCCACCCTATGTGAATGAGTATGGGGTACGATGTACCCCTACCCATTCACCTAAGGTGTAAAAATGTAAAGTAAAAAAACACCCACACTTTTGAAAAAATAGTTTATTGCACTGCTCCGGGGGTCTTCTTCCGTCTTGGGGGGTCTTCTCGCCGGACTCCCCCGCCATTTACCAAGCTCTTTTACCGAGCGGGGAAGTCCGGCTACCTTCTTCGTCGTCGCCGCCGTCGTCTGGGGGGTCTCGATCCGCCTTCGGGGGTCTTCCTTGGTCTTCGGGGGGTCTCTTCTGTTCTTGCGGCGGTCGTCGTCTTCCGCGCTGCCGGCGCCTTCTTCTTCTTCTTGTCCTTCTTCTTGTTCTTCTTCTTCTTCCGATGTTGACCCGATGCTCTCTCTGCCCGGAATGCCAGAGCCGCGCTGCGCTGGAACTTATATAGGGACATGGGGACAGGGTCACATGCTCATGTCACATGGTGACCCCGCCCCCTTGTGATGTCACAGTCCCAGCATCCTCCGGGACTGTGACATCACAGGGGGGCGGGGTCACCATGTGACATGAGCATGTGACCCTGTCCCCATGTCCCTATATAAGTCCCAGCGCAGCGCGCCTCTGCCATTCCGGGCAGAGACAGCGACGGGTCAACATCGGAACAAGAAGAAGAAGAACAAGAAGAAGAAGGCGCCGGCGGCGCAGAAGACGACGACCGCCGCAAGAACAGAAGAGACCCCCGGAAGATCCCGGAAGACCCCCGAAGGCGGATCGAGACCCCCAGGCGACGGCGGCGACGACAAAGAAGGTAGCCGGACTTCTCCGCTCGTGAAAGAGCTAGGTAAAAGAGCAGAAGAGAGCGGAGGAGTCCGGCGAGAAGACCCCCAAGACGGAAGAAGACCCCCGGAGCAGTGCAATAAAATATTTTTTCAAAAGTGTGTGTTTTTTTTGTACTTTACATTTTACACCTTAGGTGAATGGGTAGGGGTACATCGTACCCCGTACTCATTCACATAGGGTGGGGGGCCGGTATCTGGGGGCCCCCTTATTAAAGGGGGCTCCCAGATTCCGATAAGCCCCCGCCCACAGACCCCGACAACCAACGGCCAGGGTTGTCGGGAAGAGGCCCTTGTCCTCATCAACATGGGGACAAGGTGCTTTGGGGTGGGGGGGCCGCACGGCCCCCCTTTCCCCAGGGCACCCCCCATGTTGAGGGCACGCGGCCTGGTACGGCTCAGGAGGGGGGGGCGCTCGTTCGTCCCCACCCCTTTCCTGGCCTGCCAGGCTGCGTGCTCGGATAAGGGTCTGAGATGGATTTGGGGGGGACCCCCACGCCGTTTTTCGGCGTGGGGATTCCCTTTAAATCCATGCCAGGTGACGGAGCTAGCGCGCCGGCATTTACTGCCTACGCTAGCTACGTACCTGAAGTTACGTTCGAAATGAACGGACTGCTCCGTGTGTGGGCAAGTCCGTTCATTTTCAAAAGTCCCGCGGACTTTGGCCGGCAGATTATCCGCCGGAGAAGTCCGTGCGTGTGTGGGCAAGTCCGCACGTGTGTGGGCAAGTCCGCACGTGTGTGGGCAAGTCCACACGCTCGGAAAGTCCGGCGGACCCAGCTGGAAAGTCCGGCGGATTGTCCGCTGGACTAGGTCCACCGGCAAAAGTCTGCACGTGTGTACGCGGCATAAGGAAGACTAAATACACTTCTTGGGGTAATATTATACAATCAAACCTATCCTATTTATTGAGTGGATAATTTTCAGTGGTGCACAATGATGTATTCTTTTCCATAAGGCCCCTTTCACACTTATACGACTGCAAAGTAGCATGACAAGTCGTTCCCATGATTTCCAATGACAGCCATTCATATTAGTATGACTTCAAGTCGTTCCGACTTCAAAGTAGTCCTGCACTACTTTGGTCCGATTCTGATGCCACTTACACAGGCATTCCTTGAAATCGCGGCAAAAATCGCGTCCGCAAATCACTCCAAATCACTCCAAAATCGAGGTGAAGTCGCACAAGTGTGAAAGGGGCCTAATTCCAATTTTGGTCCAAACTTTTCACTGACTGACTTACTCATACACTGACTACAGTAAAAAAATCAGTCCTAATAGCCAGGAGATGCATAATAGGAAATTGGATATATACTAGGGTTGCCACCTGTCCGGGATTCACCCGGACAGTACGGGTTTTGAAACATGTGCCCGGGTCTCTGACCACCTGAGACCCGGGCACATTATTCACTTCAGACCCGCCAGTGGCTCCCTGTGTCATTAGTGCGGCTGTCGCCTCGATTGCGTGTCCGCAGCGGCGCAGCGCCGCATGATTTCTGCTCCTGTTTAGCTGTCAGTGCGGGACGGGAGTCGGGACACAGAGGCAGAGGCGGAGACTCCACAGTGCTCTCCTCGAATGCTCTGGCTGGCTGCAGAAGGGACAAGGAGGTGGGCGTAGCCTCCCCATTCCCTGCTGCTCTGGAATGTGTGCATCGTGCTGGGACTGCAGCCAAACTTGTAAGGTAAGTTTTTTTTTCCATGTCAGTCAGGATTTCAAAGTACTCTCACCCCCCCTCCTCCCCCCACCATACAATATACAACCCCCCTCCCCCCACCATACAATATACACCCCCCTCCCCCCACCATACAATATACAACCCACCTCTCCCCACCATACATTATACACCCCTCCCCCCACCATACAATATACACCCCCTCCCCCCCCATACAATATACACCCCCTCCCCCCACCATACAATATACACCCCCCTCCCCCCCCACCATACAATATACAACCCCCCTCTCCCCACCATACATTATACACCCCTCCCCCCACCATACAATATACACCCCCCTCCCCCACCATACAATATACAACCCCCCTCTCCCCACCATACACTATACATACATACAGCCCCCCTCCCCCCATACACCACCCATATATACAGTCCCCCCATATATACTGTTCTCCCCCCCAGACACCATCCATATATACAGTTCTCACCGGGTGACACCGTCCACTGCTCTACTGACACATCCACTGCCCTACTGACACCGTCCGCTGCCCTACTGACACCGTCCGCTGCCCTACTGACACCGTCCGCTGCCCTACTGACACCGTCCGCTGCTCTACTGACACCGTCCGCTGCTCTACTGACACGTCCTCTGCCCTACTGACACCGTCCGCTGCTCTACTGACACCGTCCGCTGCCCTACTGACACCGTCCGCTGCCCTACTGACACCGTCCGCTGCCCTACTGACACCGTCCGCTGCCCTACTGACACCGTCCGCTGCTCTACTGACACCGGCCGCTGCCCTACTGACACCGTCCGCTGCCCTACTGACACCGTCCGCTGCCCTACTGACACATCCGCTGCTCCACTGACACATCCGCTGCTCCACTGACACATCCCCTGCTCCACTGACACATCCACTGCCCTACTGACACCGTCCACTTCCCTACTGACACCGTCCACTTCCCTACTGACGCCATCCACTGCCCTACTGACGCCGTCCACTGCCCTACTGACACCGTCCACTGCCATACTGACACCGTCCACTGCTCCACTGACACCATCCACTGCCCTACTGACACCGTCCACTGCTCTACTGACACCGTCCACTGCTCCACTGACATCGTCCACTGCTCCACTGACACCATCCACTGCACTACTGACACCGTCCACTGCCATACTTACACCGTCCACTGCTTCACTGACATCGTCCACTGCTCCACTGACACCTTCCACTGCTCTACTGACACCGTCCGCTGCCCTACTGACACCGTCCGCTGCCCTACTGACACCGTCCGCTGCCCTACTGACACCGTCCGCTGCCCTACTGACACCGTCCGCTGCTCTACTGACACCGGCCGCTGCCCTACTGACACCGTCCACTGCCCTACTGACACCGTCCGCTGCCCTACTGACACCGTCCGCTGCCCTACTGACACATCCGCTGCTCCACTGACACATCCGCTGCTCCACTGACACATCCACTGCTCCACTGACACATCCACTGCCCTACTGACACCGTCCACTTCCCTACTGACACCGTCCACTTCCCTACTGACGCCATCCACTGCCCTACTGACGCCGTCCACTGCCCTACTGACTCCGTCCACTGCCCTACTGACACCGTCCGCTGCCCTACTAACACCGTCCGCTGCTCCACTGACACATCCGCTGCCATACTGACATCGTCCACTGCCATACTGACACCGTCCACTGCTCCACTGACACCATCCACTGCCATACTGACACCGTCCACTGCCCTACTGACACCGTCCACTGCTCTACTGACACCGTCCACTGCTCCACTGACATCGTCCACTGCTCCACTGACACCATCCACTGCACTACTGACACCGTCCACTGCCATACTGACACCGTCCACTGCTTCACTGACATCGTCCACTGCTCCACTGACAGCTTCCACTGCTCTACTGACACCATCCACTGCTCTACTGACACCATCCACTGCTCTACTGACACAGTCCACTGCTCTACTGACACAGTCCACTGCTCAACTGACACAGTCCACTGCTCTATTGACTCCATCCACTGCTCTACTGACACCGTTCACTGCCCTACTGACACTGTCCACTGCTCTACTGACACCGTCCACTTCCCTACTGACACCATCCATTGCTCTACTGACACCGTCTATTGCTATACTGACACCGTCCACTGCTCTACTGACACAGTCCACTGCTCAACTGACACAGTCCACTGCTCTACTGACTCCATCCACTGCTCTACTGACACCGTTCACTGCCCTACTGACACCGTCCACTGCTCTACTGACACCGTCCACTTCCCTACTGACACCATCCATTGCTCTACTGACACCGTCTATTGCTATACTGACACCGTCCACTGCTCTACTGACACAGTCCACTGCTCTACTGACACAGTCCACTGCTCTACTGACTCCATCCACTGCTCTACTGACACCGTTCACTGCCTTACTGACACCGTCCACTGCTCTACTGACACCGTCCACTGCTCTACTGACACCGTCCACTTCCCTACTGACACCATCCATTGCTCTACTGACACCATCCATTGCTCTACTGACACCATCCATTGCTATACTGACACAGTCCACTGCTCTACTGACACAGTCCACTGCCCTACTGACACCGTCCACTGCTCTACTGACACCGTCCACTTCCCTACTGACACCATCCATTGCTCTACTGACACCATCCATTGCTCTACTGACACCATCCATTGCTATACTGACACCGTCCACTGCTCTACTGACACAGTCCACTGCTCTACTGACACAGTCCACTGCTCTACTGACTCCATCCACTGCTCTACTGACTCCATCCACTGCTCTACTGACACCGTCCACTGCCCTACTGACACCGTCCGCTGCCCTACTGACACCGTCCGCTGCCCTACTGACACCGTCCACTGCTCTACTGACACCGGCCGCTGCCCTACTGACACCGTCCACTGCCCTACTGACACCGTCCACTGCCCTACTGACACCGTCCGCTGCCCTACTGACACCGTCCGCTGCCCTACTGACACATCCGCTGCTCCACTGACACATCCACTGCTCCACTGACACATCCACTGCCCTACTGACACCGTCCACTTCCCTACTGACACACCGTCCACTTCCCTACTGACGCCATCCACTGCCCTACTGACGCCATCCACTGCCCTACTGACACCATCCACTGCCCTACTGACACCGTCCACTGCCCTACTGACACCGTCCGCTGCCCTACTAACACCGTCCACTGCTCCACTGACACATCCACTGCCATACTGACACCGTCCACTGCCATACTGACACCGTCCACTGCTCCACTGACACCATCCACTGCCATACTGACACCGTCCACTGCCATACTGACACCGTCCACTGCCCTACTGACACCATCCACTACTGCCCTACTGACACTGTCCACTGCCCTACTGACACCGTCCACTGCTCTACTGACACCGTCCACTTCCCTACTGACACCATCCATTGCTCTACTGACACCGTCTATTGCTATACTGACACCGTCCACTGCTCTACTGACACAGTCCACTGCTCTACTGACACAGTCCACTGCTCTACTGACTCCATCCACTGCTCTACTGACACCGTTCACTGCCTTACTGACACCGTCCACTGCTCTACTGACACCGTCCACTGCTCTACTGACACCGTCCACTGCCCTACTGACACCATCCATTGCTCTACTGACACCATCCATTGCTCTACTGACACCATCCATTGCTATACTGACACAGTCCACTGCTCTACTGACACAGTCCACTGCCCTACTGACACCGTCCACTGCTCTACTGACACCGTCCACTTCCCTACTGACACCATCCATTGCTCTACTGACACCATCCACTGCTATACTGACACCGTCCACTGCTCTACTGACACAGTCCACTGCTCTACTGACACAGTCCACTGCTCTACTGACTCCATCCACTGCTCTACTGACTCCATCCACTGCTCTACTGACACCGTCCACTGCCCTACTGACACCGTCCGCTGCCCTACTGACACCGTCCACTGCCCTACTGACACCGTCCACTGCTCTACTGACACCGGCCGCTGCCCTACTGACACCGTCCACTGCCCTACTGACACCGTCCACTGCCCTACTGACACCGTCCGCTGCCCTACTGACACATCCGCTGCTCCACTGACACATCCACTGCTCCACTGACACATCCACTGCTCCACTGACACATCCACTGCCCTACTGACACCGTCCACTTCCCTACTGACACACCGTCCACTTCCCTACTGACGCCATCCACTGCCCTACTGACACCATCCACTGCCCTACTGACACCGTCCACTGCCCTACTGACACCGTCCGCTGCCCTACTAACACCGTCCGCTGCCCTACTAACACCGTCCACTGCCATACTGACACCGTCCACTGCCATACTGACACCGTCCACTGCCATACTGACACCGTCCACTGCTCCACTGACACCATCCACTGCCATACTGACACCGCCCACTGCCATACTGACACCGTCCACTGCCCTACTGACACCGTCCACTGCCCTACTGACACCGTCCACTGCCCTACTGACACCGTCCACTGCCCTACTGACACCGTCCACTGCTCTACTGACACCGTCCACTGCTCTACTGACACCATCCATTGCTATACTGACACCGTCCACTGCTCTACTGACACAGTCCACTGCTCTACTGACACAGTCCACTGCCCTACTGACACCGTCCACTGCTCTACTGACACCGTCCACTTCCCTACTGACACCATCCATTGCTCTACTGACACCATCCATTGCTCTACTGACACCGTCCACTGCTCTACTGACACCGTCCACTGCTCTACTGACACAGTCCACTGCTCTACTGACACAGTCCACTGCTCTACTGACTCCATCCACTGCTCTACTGACTCCATCCACTGCTCTACTGACACCGTCCACTGCCTTACTGACACCGTCCACTGCCCTACTGACACCGTCCACTGCTCTACTGACACCGTCCACTGCTCTACTGGCTGACAGTGTCCACTTTTAAGGTAGGCTATTTTCACTGACATTTCTTTTATTAATCGAATCATATGTTATGGGTAATGCTTTTGTTTTATTTAACCATGCCCCTTTAAGTCCCCCCCAACTGTTACTGTAATTTGGCCACAGCCACCGTAGCACACCTCATTACTACTCTTTTTGGGTAACCCAAGGTATTTTACAATCCTATAGTGTGTACTACAAAAAAATTGCTGTGCGCCGTGAAAATGTTCGGGTTTGGCTTGAAGAAAAGGTGGCAACCCTAATATATACTCATGCACCCCTGGATTGCCACTCCCAGCAGGCAACTAACACCTCAGGCCCTCTGCATCCAAGACCCCTGGCTAGACAAGGCAACACTATTTAAACCAGGAGGCACTGGTCCTCCACACTATGGAAATACTACCAACCCCCACCTTATTTGGTTTGTGCTTGAATCAGATTCCTTCCCTCAAGATCCCTCAGGACCCCTATCATACCAGCAGGAATACTATACAGCCAGCCATCCCAGCCAGATGACCAGAATGATGGTAAGCACCCCTACTGGACACTGATAACAGATACAGTACTATACTTGGTCTTAGCCAAGAGGCCTCGAAGCTTGCATTTGTGTGAGAGTCAACGTGCAAATATTAGGGGCATTACTGTTGTCATGTGGCTGTTGCTGCTCCAGGGATGGTATGTTGTGAATCAAGCATGTGATGAAGGAAACCTGTTGCACCTGGAACTACAGGCCAATGACACAACTTTCTTTGTTACAGTTACCGCAGAAGAGTTCTACCCTTAGCCTGCTGACTGGACAGTGAAAGAAAAGCATGGGTGGGGTAATCATTCTGCTCACTCTGCTTTATCCACCAAGCATCATGTTCCTTGTCAACATACACTCACCAGCCACTTTATTATGTACACCTGTTCAATTGCTCGGTAACACAAACTGCTAATCAGCCAATCACATGGCAGCAACTCAATGCATTGAGGCATCTAAACGTGGTGAAGACGACTTGCTGAAGTTCAAACCGAGCATCAGAATGGGGAAGAAAGGGGATTTAAGTGACTTTGAATGAGACATGGTTGTTGGTGCCAGTCGGGCTGTTCTGAGTATTTAAAAAACTGCTGATCTACTGGGTTTTTCACGCACAACCACCTCTATGGTATACAGAGAATTGTCCAAAATATCCGAAAATGCCTTGTTAATGTCAGAGGTCAGAGGAGAATGGGAAGACTATTTAGAGATGATAGAAAGGCAACAATAACTCAGATAACCACTTGTTACAACCAAGATATGCAGAATACCATGTCTGAATTCACAACACATCGAAACTTGAAGCAGGTGGGCTACAGCAGCAGAAGACCACACCGGGTGCCACTCCTGTGAGCTAAGAACAGGAAACTGAGGCTACAATTTGCACATGCTTACCAAAATTGGACATTAGAAGAATGGAAAAATGTTCCCTGGTCTGATGAGTCTCAATTTCAGCTGTAACATTCAGATGGTAGGGTCAGTGTTTGGCGTAAACAACATGAATGAATGGATCCATGCTGCCTTGTATCAACTGTTTAGGCTGGTGTAATGGTGTGGGGGTTATTTTCTTGGCACACTTTGGGCCCCTTAGTACCAACTGAGCATCATTTAAACGCTACGGCCTACCAGAGTATTGTTGCTGACCATGTCCATCCCTTTATGACTACAGTGTACTCATCTTCTAATGGCTCCTTCCAGCAGGATAATGCACCATGTCACAAAGCTCAAATCATCTCACCATTGGTTTCTTGAACATGACAGTGAGATCACTGTACTCCAATGGCCTCCACAATCACCAGATCTCAATCCAATAGAGCACCTTTGGGATGTAGTGGAAGGGGAGATTCGCATCATGGATGTGCAGCCAACAAATCTGCAGCAACTGCATGATGTTATCATGTCAATATGGACCAAAATCTCTGACACCTTGTTGAATCTATGCCACGAAGAATTAAGGCAGTTCTGAAGGCAAAAGGGGTCCAACCCGGTGCTAGCAGGGTGAACCTAATAAAGTGGCTGGTGAGTGTATTTGCATTCAGCACACCCGATTGGCTCCCAGTCCTGTCTCTGTCATTCAGGAGAATGCAAGTATATTTCAAGTAGCTGATATCAAGTCAAATTTCAGGTACTTAAAGCAAAACTAAAGGGATCTATACTCACCTTTCCTGCAGCAACTCTGGTCCCTAGCTAGCTGGCATCTTCTGTTTGTTGGTCTTTAGCCATCTGCATTGGCTGATGTGGGATGACATCACACTTATTCAGGAGGCTGTCATTCTTGCACACAGGGACAGTGCCAGCGCAATAAGCTGAGCTACGGCTGTGCATGTGCAACTCCGTTTACATCACGAGAAGACAGTGAGCGGGTAGGTAGATGCATTTTATTGCAGAAGAGAGATGGCCTGTCTCTTGTACAATAAAAAGCCTGCCTTCTTGCTGTTTGTAAAGGCCCGTACACACGATCTGACTTTTTGACAACCAACATGCAAATTAGCTGGTTTGGACCAACATCCGACCGTGTGTACGCTCCATCGGACCAACTTTTTCCAGGTTTCATCAGACTTTTGTTGGCTGTGCGAACGGACCAACTTTCTGCCAACAAAAGTCCGATGGACCAAAGTCCGACCGTGTGTACACAAAACCAACAGACTTTTGTACAAAGTACAAACACGCATGCTCAGAACCAATGCAAAAGATCAGACAACAATATAGAAGTTGACCACAGGTGGCGCTGGAGTATTCGAACGTCCACTTTTGAAGTGTCGTCAGTACGTTGAAACGTCACTACTTTCGTGTTGGTTGCCTAAAAAGTCAGACCGTGTGTATGCAATACTAACTTGAGGCCAACGCCCTTTGGACAAAAATCCACGGGAAAGTTGGTCCACGGTCCGATCGTGTGTATGAGGCTTTACTAAAGTTCTGATCTAAACTGGTTGCATTTTAACAAAATTAAGTTAATTTATTAATGAATACAGAGCTGCATTAAGTTGTATTTTTTAAAGTATATATCCTGCTTTGGCCCCACCCTATTCTTTACAGAATACTATGTTTATGGCTACAAAACAGAAGCTGAAAAAAATCTGATTTTCCATTGCCATTTACGTGTCAAAATTATTTAGCAAGAAAGCTTTGTTTTAAGTGTAATTTTTTTTCTTTACTGCTTTACATAAACTTTTACTTGAAACTAATAACAAACATGTCGTAGTCATCACTTTTTTTTATCTGCAAGTTAAATCGGAGGATATTTTAAATCATATGAGTCTCTGAAGTGAACAGTCTTGAATCTTGTGATCTGAGACACATTGTAGTGGTTTCTTAATATTCTAATCTATTCATAGCAGGTTCAGTGCCCTTCTGTGTGCTGAATATGGATCATCAAGGGAGATCTGACAATGCTTTAGAAAGTGAATTAATATTAAACTCAACCTGAGAGACACTCATGTTCTCTTCTAAATGTAGGAACATAATGATAAAACACAGAGGCGTGTGGGCACTAATTTGAAAGTTAGACGGTGAGCAGAGAGTTCTCTAAGTGATGTCTTTTCTCTTTCTTCTCAGTACTGGTCTGACAGCCTTGATGAAGACTCCTTAACTGTTTAAAATTAATTGAACTTGTCTCAAAACTTCCTTAATCACGCTATATATCCAAAATGCCTCAAGTAACATTCTAAGTTAGATCAGTCTTTTTCATTTTCAACACAGAGTAATCCTAAAAAAAAAAACTTTCCAATCTCAGGTAACCCCTGCTAAAAAATACAATATCTACAACTCATGATAAATTAGTGTGAGGGTCAGTAGGAAGAATTATCCTCACATTTGTAGTCATTGGGAAGAATCCCCCCTTACTTTTGAGGAGGTTAAAAGTCAAATCCATGGAATGCTTATCAATGAAAGGCTGACTGCAAATCTTAATGACACATGACAGATTCCTATGGGTTTGGCAACCCTGGCTCAAGCACTTCCCCCCCATCTCAAATGACTTTCTGCTTCCTGGCACTGTAGCCACTTTCTCCTGAGCCCACACAAGCCCCTGGGGTACCCCACTCCTTCCCCATTTCCCCTCTTCTTACCTGCTTTCCTTCCCTTGCTACTGGATCTCTCCCTCCCTCCCCTTTTTTCTTCTTTGGACCTTTTAATGCTTCAGATGTGCTCGCCTCCCCATTTTAGACTATGGGCGACTTTTTCTCCCCCCCCCCTCCTTTTTTTCTTTTATTCGGCCTTCCTGTGATGGGCTTTTCTCAGCTCCAGTGGGGTTAGTATGGACAAGGCCCACTGTGAGTGCGATACTGTTCTAATTGCCCTATGGGGATATGAGGGGTTTATTCTTTCTGTCCTGAAACACATGTACACCTGCTTAATCCGATTACCTTTGGTCTTATACGACCTGGTCTTCATCTAGGTCATGCTACTCATGCTACTTTGTTTAAAGCGGAAGCAAACCCATCCATAAATTGGTTTAATTTCCGTCACGTGCCGGAAATATAACACTCCCATTGGTTGTGCTCTCAACCAAACTGTCAAACCATCCAATGTTTACTTACACTTTAAATGTTGTACTTCATATTTTTGTCAAGGGTGGAGATTTTGTGCCCTTGTTTACTGGATTGCACTCTCTATTTGCACTATACG
Organism: Lithobates sylvaticus; assembly: GCA_028564925.1. Classification (NCBI taxonomy): domain Eukaryota; kingdom Metazoa; phylum Chordata; class Amphibia; order Anura; family Ranidae; genus Lithobates; species Lithobates sylvaticus. The sequence goes on from CM053028.1 coordinate 94,422,693, forward strand.
GTTACTGTTCCTTTTGTTAAAACTTCACAAAAACCTAAGTAAAAGAAGAATCCTCCTATTCAGATAGCTAAAAAAAGATCTTTGGTATCAGATATGGGAACATATCTGAGAGGCAGAAATTTGAAGAAAATGGAATGGCAGATGATCTAAGGCAACTGTGGACTTTCATGGTATGGTAAAGACTCAGATAGACATTCTTAAAAAATATATGAATTTATTATAAAAATACAAAAACACAGACAACAATTGATAAAGAATCCTCAGAAATGAGGTTGAGACAATGCACATAGATAAATCCCTTATTAAAGAACTATACAGTGAAATGTATATTCATTCATCCACATGGGAAAAAACGAAAAGGCGGTCACACTGGTTCAGACTCAACATGTTTCGTGGGATAACCGCTTCTTCAGGAGTATGTTGCACAAGAGATAAAGTGACGTTGTCTCTATAAAAAATATTTAAACAATTAAGTAAACAGCAAGAGTATAATTGATATACAGATATGCCTACAAAGGACTGAATGTAAACTGTGGCCACCCCATTAATGAGAGGCAGAAAATGCTCATTGCTCAGGAAACTCCTAGCAACCTCTAGAGGAACCTTAGGTCTCCATAGAACTCTGGTTGAGAACCCTATGTAAGATGCTCTATGGGGTTGATTTACTAAAGGCAAATAGTCTGTGCACTGCGAGTGCAGTTGCTCTAGATCTGAGGGGAAATTCCGAAATAAGGGAAAGCTCTGCTGATTTCTACCATCCAATCATGTGCAAGCAAAAATGCTGTTTTTTAATTTTCCTTGCCTGTTCTCTTTGGATCTAGAGCAACTGCACTTGCAGTGCACATACTATTTACCTTTAGTAAATCAACCCCATTAAATCTAGGAGTAGAGGAATAAGCTGTAATTCTTGTGTCAATGAGATTTTGTTTGCATCAGCACTGTTTATCCCCCTATACAAGTCTAAAGGAATGCAGAAACAGATTGAAACAGGTCAAGGCAACTTTGGAGGTTAACTGCAGGTTAAAAGAAGGTCCAGTGCATTTCACCTGACAAAGTCAGAAGTGAGTAAAAGTATATCTGACATTTGAAAGTTGAATGATGAAGGCAGGGCTTATTGTAATAAAAGTAGAGTGCATGGGTTCACCTTCACTGACCGACTCGGTACCAGGAGGCATGGGAGCTGAGATAGGCAAGGGTGGGAATGCAAAGCTCGGAGACAAATGTAGCAGAGGCTTCCGCAAGCGCTCCAGAGTCTTTCTCTGAGTCTGTAGTCAATGAGGATGGCAAATGTGAGCAACTTCTCCAGCTCAGTGGGTATATCTCGGGCTGCTATCTCATCCTTGATGGTATCCGAGAGACCATGAGAAAAAGCAGCCACGAGGGCCTCATTGTTCCAAGCAACCTCTGCTGCCAGAGTACAGAATTCAATGGCCTAATCGGCAACTGTTCTCGTACTCTGTTTGATGGACATGAGGCACTTGGTAGCAGAAGCGGAGTGTGCAGGAATGTCAAATACCCTTCTAAAATAAGCTACAAACTCAAGGTAACTCAAGACAGCAGGTTTTTGCGTCCCCCATAGAGGGTTTGCCCAGGCCAAGGCTTTCTCAGAAAGCAAAGATATCACAAAACCTACTTTGCTTCTGTCCGTGGGAAACACCTAGGGGCAGCATCTCAAAGTATATCTCAACCTGGTTGAGAAACCCTTTGCATTGGACTGGATCGCCCCCAAATTGCTGGGGAAGCGGAGCAGAACCAGACATACCTCTTATAGAGGTAATACTGAGGCAGGTGCCTACACAGAGACTGGAACAGCAGCAGGGACGGCCTGCAACACAGGTTGATACCGGAGGAGCCACAGTGGGAGATTCCAGGTGAGCCGTGTGACTCAGGAGCGTTTGTAACGCCATGGCAAACTGATCCATGTGGTGATCCTGCTCATCCAAGCTGGAAAAAATATTATCAACAAGTGGATTGACTGCATCTTCTGAATTCATGGCCTTCGCCTACTGTCAGAAACCATGAATGAGACTGAGACAGAAGTACAGTAAAATCCCACTTGTTTAATAATAATAATAAAAAGGTAAACAGAGTTAACGTAGTCAAAACATAACCAGAGTTAAGAAACCGGAACGGATAGTCAGACAAGCCAAAATGTCAGGGAGCCAAAAGCAATGTCAGCCAAGCAAGTCTTTAACAGGAACACAGGAGAGTCTCTAGAGATGTGACCAAGGCAAAGGCAGAGATCATCTGGACTGGACAGCTTAAGTAGGCAGGACCGACAAGCAGGATCATCAACAGGTGAGTCACTGTGGAGAGATATGAGCTGGCAATTAGCCGACAGCTGAGCGGCCAGCTCAGAGAAGGAAGGGCTGGGCCCAGCCCTGACATCTGCATGGCTGTCTTCCCAGAAGGAAGCCTCTTCTAAAGATGATGCACAAGAAAGCCCATAAACAGTTTGCTGAAGACAAGCAGACTAAGGACATGGATTAATGGAACCATGTCCTGTGGTCTGATGATACCAAGATAAACTTATTTGGTTCGGATGGTGTCAAGAGTGTGTGGCAGGAACCAGGTGAGGAGTACAAAGACAAGTGTGTCCTGCCTACAGTCAAGCATGGTGGTGGGAGTGTTATGGTCTGGGGCTGCATGAGTGCTGCCAGCACTGAGGAGCTACAGTTCATTGAAGGAACCATGAATGCCAACATGTACTGTGAGATACTGAAGCAGAGCATGATCCCCTCCCTTCGTAGACTGGGTTGCAGGGCAGTATTCCAACATGATAATAACCCCAAACACACCTCCAAGATGACCACTGCCTTGCTAAAGAAGCTGAGGGTAAAGATGATGGACTGGCCAAGCATGTCTCCAGACCTAAACCCTATTGAGCATCTGTGGGGCATTCTCAAACGGAAGGTGGAGGAGCGCAAGGCTTCTAACATCCACTATCCCTGTGATGTCGTCATGGAGGAGTGGAAGAGGACTCCAGTGGAAACTAGTGAAGCTCTGGTGAACTTCATGCCCAAGAGGGTTAAAAGACAGTGCTGGAAAATGATTGTGGCCACACAAAATATTGACACTTTGGGCCCAATTTGGACATTTTCACTTAGGGGTGTACTCACTTTTGTTGCCAGCGGTTTAGACATTAATGGCTGTGTGTGTTGAGTTATTTTGAGGGGGCAGCAAATTTACACTGTTATACAAGCTGTACACTCACTACTTACATTGTAGCAAAGTGTAATTTCTTCAGTGATGTCACAAAAGATATAATAAAATATTTACAAAAATGTGAAGGGTGTACTGTGTGTGTATATATATATATATATATATATATATATATATATATATATATATATATATATAGAGAGAGAGAGAGAGAGAGAGAGAGAGAGAGAAGAGAGAGAGAGAGAGAGAGAGAGAGAGAGAGAATAAAATAAATAATAAACCCAGCCAGGACTGGAAGTGACATCATGACGTCGCTCTGGTCCTCCTAGACCAGTGGTTCTCAACTCCTGTCCTCAGGACCCACTAACAGGCCAGATTTTTAGTATTACCTTGGGGAGATGCAGACTAGAATACTGTAATCACTGAGTAGCAAATGATATATCCTGTGATGTATTTCAGTTATCTTGCAAACCTGACCTGTTGGTGGGTTCTGAGGACAGGAGTTGAGAACCCCTGTCCTAGATGATAAAGGTGATCAGAGACAATTTGGTCTCTCTTCATCTCTATGGCCAGCCATGAAAACAATCAAATTGTTTCCCAGGCTCACCGGTGAGAACGGTAAGCCCAAGAAAAAACAGCAAGTGGCAGGAGGGGGGGCCCTCCCGCTGCTTCTTTTATGAGAAAGAGAATCGCCAGCTGAGAAAAAAAAAATACCGGTGTTATGGCTGATAACTTCAACCATGACCCCGGTAAACCACATTAAAGCTGCAACGTATATATACGTATTGCGATCTTGAAGCGGATAGGCAATTGCTGTACTTGGCATCTTGTGCTGCAAGCTTTGGTGTTAGCCAACTACAAATGGTGGTCCACCATTGTGCCCTAGGCAAATTGGAATGCTTAATCTGTGGCTGTGTCTATATTGCTGATTTCCTTTAATACATAGAAAATATTTTGAAGGTCTTTCATATATATATTCATAACACTATACAGTACTAATAGTATTTTATCACTTACAAGTTGCTCTTATGTTTTGACACCACGAGCCTTAGCAGAGGACAAATGAGATATCCAATTACTGAACTGCAATAAACACTTATTAAATGTGGTGACTTTAGAGCTGTCACTGTGAATATTCCAATAGCAAAATTTGTCAGTCTGCCATTGCCTGGCCAGAAATAGTTCCTTTTCATGGCAGATTCAATCTTAAAATAATTATAGAACAGAAAATAGCAGGAGGAAAAAATAAACTGTAAGATAAGAATGATTTAGCTAGAAATAGCTGTATTTAATAAGGCGTTACCAACAAGTTGAAATCTAAATCATGCTTTATTCTCCGGCATTCACAGAGGAGATCTTTCTCCTCTGTGTGCCTGTTCATGAAGTGGGAGATCGCTTCACTTAGTGGAGTGATTACAAACGCTTCTAACAGTGGAGCCGGCCCTGATACTGGACTCTCGTGATATTTAGAGATTACAGTACCAGGAAATTCACCTGAAACACTGAGATGTCCATTTATTAAGCGTGTTAAATTGTAAACGATCCATTAAACCTCTGGTATATTAAACTGGTTTAGGGCTGTGATCAGAGGTGATCCTAGGATCTCGTGATCAAAGCTTCAAAAGGACATCTTTACAACAATATCACTCTGCATGAAAGCTTGTAGAGGAGGACTGAAAAGAAGTAGAGGCGATGACTGGCTGCAGAAACAAAAAAGGAAATAAAAATTAAGCAATTACAATTACTGAACTGCAATAAACACTTATTAAATGTGGTGACTTTAGAGCTGTCACTGTGAATATTCCAATAGCAAAATTTGTCAGTCTGCCATTGCCTGGCCAGAAATAGTTCCTTTTCATGGCAGATTCAATCTTAAAATAATTATAGAACAGAAAATAGCAGGAGGAAAAAATAAACTGTAAGATAAGAATGATTTAGCTAGAAATAGCTGTATTTAATAAGGCGTTACCAACAGTTATTATGCTTAATTTCCCAAATGTCTGCATGGCGGACTGGCAGCGTCATCACAATGTTTGTGAACAGTGAAAACCTCAGTTTAAAAATGTTTTTTTTTTTCCTTTATGTGCTTTGAAAAAAAATGCTGCTTCCAGCAAAGAGACATTATTTAGCACTAAATGTGAGTACATTACAACAAATCACTCTGCCCACTGACAAGCTTTGTAGAGGAACCTGAAAAGGAAAGTAGAGAGGCGATGACTGGCTGCAGAAAACAAAAAAGGAAATAAAAATTAAGTTATCAGGACAGCTTTAACTCGGCTTTTCCAAATATAATATGGATATATAGCATGGATTTCAAGGGAACATAGTGAACGAGGCACCCCTTTAGTGCAAATCTGACAGTAGCTAATAGGCTTGCCACAGCCATGTGGTCAAAATGTGATAATCCAAAAATTCTTCTTATAATCTAAAAAGCTCAGATCACTAGATGTGCTTATGGACAAGGAAAGAGAAGACCTGGTCGCCTCCCACCTCTGGCCCACTAGCTCTGGTTGGTTGAAAATATTCAATGGGGTTGATTTACTAAAACTGGAGAGTGCAAAATCTGGTGCAGCTCTCCATGGTAGCCAATCATCTGGTTTCTATGCATAGCTGCACCAGATTTTGCACTCTCCAGCTTTCGTTAATCAACCCCAATGCGGCCAATCAGCTGACTGGAAGTTTTCTGCTCTAAAGATTGAATGTTCCTCTGTTTAAAAAAAAGATTGAATGTAGTCACGTGACTCTGCTAAAACCAGCCAGATGATGCTAATGGCCATTACAAATAAATGTGTAGGGGTACCCCCATATGGGCTGCTGGATATTGTGGTCCCCCTATCACCCTGCCCCAGCCCGGTATTCACTTCCCACTCACTCCTGAGACAATGAACACTCCGTATGTTTGTTTTGTATTTTATTGAGGGGTTTGGAATTTGGATAGGGTAAGGAAAATTATGTGATGCCCAGAATCAATAATAGAATCAATAAGCTGATCAGTTGGAACCTCTAATTACACTTCTAGAGTTCCAGTCTCCTCCAGCACAACGCTTATTTGTAGACTGTCCCTCTCTCTCCTGTACAAAACTTGGTTCCTGGTACAGCTAGCACATGGTAGGCCCAACTCTGACTCTGTCAGGCTTTAGCAACTGCCAATTGTATGCAGGGACAGCAGGCCCCCTTTAGTGTAGCAACAAAAATAGGAAAGTATTTGGTGCTAGCTGACCTATGGTGGACTACTGCTCCCAGTCAGTCCTCTTCAGGCCCTGCCAGCCCTCCCGACTGCAGCTGCCCGACTTCACTGCTCCTGACATCACAGTCTCTCCCACTGGCTCTACATCCATCTCAGACTGCACACTCCCAGTCCACTCCAGCATGCCTCCCCAGCGTTCCCAACTGTGCCTGTCACTCACCAGCCCTTCTGGCTGCACTCCGGTGGATCCCTCCAGGAGACTTGCCTGGCTAGACTAGCTCCCACTGTCTCTCTGTTCCTCTTTGTGCCTCCTGTCCAGATCCTCCTTTGTTATGCAGGAAGGGTCCGACTTGCACCCAAACCCCTCAGGCCCAAGGTCACCCCCCCCCCAGACTGGGAAGTGCCTCAAAGTCCTCAACAACCTAGTGCTCCATCTCCACCTTCTTCCACCCGACAACTACTCCCCAGCTGGGCTGACCATGGGTATATCAAAGAGGCCTGCCCCCTGCCAATCCTAGTTGGGGATTGGTCAGGGCTCCCTGAGACACCCCAGACAGCTCCACCTTTCTTCCCCTCCTTCCTTCTAGAATCCTCTAGAAGTAGAAGGGAGGTAACCGAAAGGTGATGCTATCTGTGAGTCACCAGCCTACACTGAGCCCCTCCCAGCCCACACAGAGCAAAACAAACAGGCCTAGCGCAAAGTTAGGCCTGATTAAATTTACCTGCACTACAAAAATTCCTACTTATAGCACCTACCTAAAGTAGAGGGTGCTACAAATGTTATAAATGTTTTTAAATGTGTGAAATTTATGTAATCTAAAGATGTGGAAGCCTGTAGATGAAGTTTTTGGGTGTGGACTTGATACAATCTTTCATCAAATTTGCATTTGATTGTATTTGCAACTCTTTGTTGTCTTTAAACAACTACACTCCTTAAGACTTCAAAGAAGAGAGATTAACCTCCCTGGTGGTATGATTATTTCTGGTTTTAGGTGCTGAAAGCGGTACAATTATTTTGCATGGAAATTTGGCGTTTTATATTGTACGCCTGAAATTCTTAGGAATAACTCACTTAAATCTGTCCAAACAAGAGTCTAGTAGACATGCCGGGTATGATAAACACAAAATCATAAATTATAATATAATAAATAACTATAAAAATGATTCAATAATGTAATCAAATCAAAAACACTGAAATTTGCTCAGTTGCAGAATTGTCTCTGTCATTAGATTTAGTGTTTGATGACGAATTTCCTCAAAAATCGCTATCGCTCAATTCTGCAAGTGATTCTATTTTATTATCGCTGTTTTCTAGCTGGTCTAAAAATCACTTTTGACATAAAGGGACACTTTTTGGTTGCTATGGACAATCTCCAAATTCCAGGCAGAAAAAATGTATTTATAATATAAAACTACATGCAGGGCACTGGACAGACTACTAGGGACAAAGGGGTGTGTCATTTTTTTTCTACAGTACTGTAATCTGTAAGATTACAGTACTGAATGTGTATTGTGTGTTTTTACTTTTTTGAATTTGGTGCCGAACTCCGCTCCCGTGCGTCGTAACGTCGCAGGGAACGGAGCTCAGCGGCACTCGAGCACTGTGTGAATTGAGCGAAGAGACAGCTCGCACACACAGCGGGGAGACATTGCAGGATCCAGGGGACAAGGTAAGTAAGTCTCCCTGTATCCTGCAATGCGATCCCGAGTCTGGCTCGGGGTTACCGCTTATGGTACTGAAGTTCCACCCTGAGCCAGACTCGGGATTACCGCCAGGAGGGGGTTAAGGTCTGGTGTGACCCCTCTGACACCTCCACCCCTAATAATGCAGAAAAAACAAAAAAATAGCCCTCAGACTTTAGATGAGGTGAGAGAGGTTTAGCCAATGTCCACAAACACTGAGACAAAATCAATTAATTTGTTTCAAAATGTTATGTAACAGAGCGGCAACAACAATGATTGTGAGTTACCCGGCATAGTAGCCAATGTACACAACACAGATATGGTAATTCTCTGAATAATCAGCATTCATTCAATTGTGCTTCCATGTAAATGTGAACATCGTGTTCTGATCTTTATTGGGGAATTTTATTTTGTATATAGAGTGTTTCTGTGGTGAGTTTACACTTTTCATTGAACAGAGTTTGGATAACAAAGGGTTAAATGGAAAGGTCATAAATTAACTGCACATTATCTGGACAGAATGCTTGGGGAGATAGTGATGTGTTCCTGCTTAGGAGATGTATGTTAGCTTGGGGGCTGCAAACTCTGCAGGGCTCCAAAACACACTTGCTGCTGTTCCAACTAGACATGTGCACAACAAAAAAATTTGTTTATTTTCGTTTCGTTTTTTTTGTTTCGTTTTTTTCGTTTCCGAAAAAAATTTGTTTATTTTCGTTTCTTCTTTTTTGTTTCGGTTGATTTGTAACGATTCGTACATTCGTAAGTCGTCGGTGTTCATATTCGTAACGATCCGTACATTCGTAAGTCGTCGGTGTTCGTAACGATTAGTACATTCGTAAGAGTTATTTTTTCGTTGATTCGTTTTTTTTCGTTAGTTTAATTTTCTGACGCATTCGTATTTATTCGTATTTATTCGTACATTCGTAACATTCGTCGATTCGGAATCGGAGCATAATTCATAATTTTATGCAATGTGTATGCTATTATTACATTTTAATAATTTACGAATCGAAAAAAAAAGTTACGAATCGAAAAAAAAAAAAGTTACGAATCGAAAAAAAAGTTACGAATGTACAATTTTTTTTGTTCAATCCATTCGAAGCACGTTAAGCAACGCCATTGTAAGGGGACACGGAAAATGACCAATTCAACAAAAAAAAAAAGTTACAAATGTACGAATTTTTTCGTTTGTTTTCGTTTTTCGGATTTTCTTCATTAGTACATTAGTTGTTTCTAATTTGTTTTTTTCGGATTTTCGTTGTTTTCGGATTCGTTCGATTCAAATGATTCGTTAATTGGATTCGTACGATTCGAACGATTCGTTATTCGGATTCGTACGATTCGAATGATTCATTCATTCGTACGAAAACGAACGAACGAAAAATAACGAAAAAAAACGAAAAACTAAAAAAAAACGAAACGAATTGCACATGTCTAGTTCCAACCCTTCACATATTTGCACATAAACTTCCCTCCTGGCATTAAACTTTGCCAGGTATTGTGCTCGGCTTACCACCCCAAACTGATGTTCCTGCCTCAGCTCACCTCTCTCCCTGCATGTCCTGGGAGCAGAATAGCTGTGCTCCCCCTCTGGGTTCTCTCATCATATGGCACTGAAGATAGAGGAGGGGGGGTTCAGCGGGACACACAGAGCAAGTATGCAGGAGACTGGGGGGGGAGATGAGGAGACAGAAAATCAGGAGGGGCCGGCGGGGAGGAGCGCATCACGAGAGGTCTGACTAAATACAATCTCTTAGCAGCAGTGACCTGATCTACCCGTCAGCTAGCTGTGATTGACAGGTAGATCGAAGCGGAAGCTGTCATGGAGCCCCCTACTGGCAATGCCTGAATGGTCAGGTGTGCGGCACTTACTATTGCGAGCTGTGTCGGCAGCTGCCGGTGTAGCACCTGCCACACAGCTCGCATACTTCAAAGTCTTGCAGGACACGGCTGCTAATGGGAACTGAGTTCCTGTTGTGGAAAAAGTACAGGAACTCCGACTTGAGCCCTGTTGTTGGTGGGTTCTGAGGACAGGAGTTGAGAACCACTGTCCTAGATGATAAAGGTGATCAGAGACAATCTGGTCTCTCTTCATCTCTATGGCCAGCCATGCAAACAATCAAATTGTTTCCCAGGCTCACCGATAACGGTAAGCCCAAGAAAAATCAGCAAGTGGCAGGAGGGGGGGGGGGGGCACCTCCGCTGCTTATTTTAAGAGAAAGAGAATCGCCAGCTGAGAAAAAAAAAATACCGGTGTTATGGCTAATAACTTCAACCATGACCCCGGTAAACCACTTCAAAGCAGCAACGTATATATACATATTGCGATCTTGAAGCGGATAGGCATTTGCTGTACTTGGCATCTTGTGCTGCAAGCTTTGGTGTTAGCCAACTACAAATGGTGGTCCACCATTGTGCCCTAGGCAAATTGGAATGCTTAATCTGTGGCTGTGTCTATATTGCTGATTTCCTTTAATACATAGAAAATATTTTGAAGGTCTTATATATATATATATATATATATATATATATATATATATATATATATATATATATATATATATATATTCATAACACTATACGAAACTAATAGTATTTTATCACTTACAAGTTGCTCTTATGTTTTGACACCACGAGCCCTAGCAGAGGACAAATGAGATATCCAATTACTTAACTGCAATAAACACTTATTAAATGTAGTGACTTTAGAGCTGTCACTGTGCCTATTCCAATAGCAAAATTTGCCAGTCTGCCATTGCCTGGCCAGAAATAGTTCCTTTTTATGCCAGATTCAATCTTAAAATAATTATAGGACAGAAAATAGCAGGAGGAAAAAATAAACTGTAAAAAAGAATATTTAGATAAGTAATGATTTAGCTAGAAATAGCTGTATTTAATAATGGTGCGAAAAAAAAATTACCAACAGGTGTCCTTTTTATGAAGCAGTGAAATCTATTCACTGCTTAATTTCCCAAATGTCTGCATGGCGGACTGGCAGTGTAAGATAAGAATGATTTAGCTAGAAATAGCTGTATTTAATAAGGCGTTACCAACAGTTATTATGCTTAATTTCCCAAATGTCTGCATGGCGGACTGGCAGCGTCATCACAATGTTTGTGAACAGTGAAAACCTCAGTTTGAAAATGTGTTTTTTTTTTTCCTTTATGTGCTTTGAAAAAAAATGCTGCTTCCAGCAAAGAGACATTATTTAGCACTAAATGTGAGTACATTACAACAAATCACTCTGCCCACTGACAAGCTTTGTAGAGGAACCTGAAAAGGAAAGTAGAGAGGCGATGACTGGCTGCAGAAAACAAAAAAAGGAAATAAAAATTAAGTTATCAGGACAGCTTTAACTCGGCTTTTCCAAATATAATATGGATATATAGCATGGATTTCAAGGGAACATAGTGAACGAGGCACCCCTTTAGTGCAAATCTGACAGCAGCTAATAGGCTTGCCACAGCCATGTGGTCAAAATGTGATAATCCAAAAATTCTTCTTATAATATAAAAAGCTCAGATCACTAGATGTGCTTATGGACAAGGAAAGAGAAGACCTGGTCGCCTCCCACCCCTGGCCCACTAGCTCTGGTTGGTTGAAAATATACAATGGGGTGGCTACGATCGCGCGCTAACAACATTTGAGAGGTATTGTAATATAAATGGGGCACTGCATCACACCCTGTCCAGGATGTATGCGCTGTTAGTGGCACCGCCGGAAGATTTCAGATTGCCCTTCTTTAGGGAGTGGGAAAGAGACCTAGATCAAACATTCTCGGAGGAGCAATGTAATAAAATAATAGGCAATATATTTGAATCCTCAATCTGTATAAGAACACAGGAGACCAACTTTAAGATTCTGTCGCGATGGTATCGTACCCCAGTATTATTGCATAGATGCTACCCGGAGATATCAGACAGATGTTGGCGTTGCGGAGAAGAAAAGGGGACGTTAGTACATATTTTCTGGGCTTGTCCTAGAGTAAGGGATTTCTGGAAAGAAGTTCGGAGAATCTCTCAAAAATTCTGTGAACAAGATTTACCAGAAGACCCATCCCTTTTTCTATTACAAGATACGAGAAGTTCTATTAAAATATATAAGAAAACTGTTCTATGTCACCTTTTGAACGCAGCTAAATCTTGTATCCCACTTATGTGGAAGCAGACACAATCACCATCAGTGGGATTGTGGCTTAAAAAGGTAGAGCAATTAAATTATACGGAGGATCTGGTATGGTCATCCCGACAGAAAAGATGGAGATATCTGGAAACATAGTCCGCATGGAGTCTTTATATTAACTCAGAGGAGGGGAGAAAGCTTATAGATGTAAACCTGGACAATTGAAAATAGTGAGGAAAGTGGAGAGTGACTATGGAGGAGGGGTGGAGGGAGAGAGATGGGGGGGAGGTGGAGGGGAGGGGAGGGAGAGAGGTAAATCTTCCCTAATTTCTCCCCTATTTTTTCCTCTTTCTCTTTATTTTTTTAATTTTTTTTTGTGTTTTGGGGTTGGGGGGTTAATTTTCTTTTTGTGGGTAATAAAATATAGGCGTAAGAGAAGGTTTAACATTCTATGAACATATAAAGAGGGAACCCTAGGGCAGAGTCTGAGAGAAACTCGAGCCCCGGGTAAAGGTAGCGGATATCCATCTTATTTTCATTTGTGGTATTTGAGAAATTAGAAAGTGACAGCAGAGTCGACGATATCTATTGTGTGAGGCTATATGGTTTGGAAATTACGTAATTGATTACCAGGAGTGTATTTATAGATGTGGATAATATGTGAGATGTGATGACGGTAGAATGTATTCCTTGCTTCTCCTAAAGATAAATAAAGATTTAAATTTGAAAAAAAGAAAATATTCAATGGGGTTGATTTACTAAAACTGGAGAGTGCAAAATCTGGTGCAGCTCTCCATGGTAGCCAATCATCTGGTTTCTATGCATAGCTGCACCAGATTTTGCACTCTCCAGCTTTCATAAATCAACCCCAATGCGGTCAATCAGCTGACTGGAAGTTTTCTGCCCCAAAGATTGAATGTAGTCACGTGACTCTGCTAAAACCAGCCAGATGATGCTAATGGCCATTACAAATAAATGTGTAGCGGTACCCCTATATGGGCTGCTGAATATTGTGGTCCCCCTGTCACCCTGCTCCAGCCCGGTATTCACTCCTGAGACCATGAACAGTCCGTATGTTTGTTTTGTATTTTAATGAGGGGTTTTGAATTTGGATAGGGTAAGGAAAATTATGTGATGCCCAGAATCAATAATAGAATCAATAAGCTGATCAGTTGGAACCTCTAATTACACTTCTAGAGTTCCAGTCTCCTCCAGCACAATGCTTATTTGTAGACTGTCCCTCTCTCTCCTGTACAAAACTTGGTTCCTGGTACAGCTAGCACATGGTAGGCCCAACTCTGACTCTGTCAGGCTTTAGCAACTGCCATTTGTAGGCAGGGACAGCAGGCCCCCTTTAGTGTAGCAACAAAAATAGGAAAGTCTTTGGTGCTAGCTGACCTATGGTGGACTACTGCTTCCAGTCAGTCCTCTTCAGGCCCTGCCAGCCCTCCCGGCTGCAGCTGCCCGACTTCACTGCTCATGACATCACAGTCTCTCCCACTGGCTCTACATCCATCTCAGACTGCACACTCCCAGTCCGCTCCAGCATGCCTCCCCAGCGTTCCCAACTGTGCCTGTCACTCACCAGCCCTTCTGGCTGCACTCCGGTGGATCCCTCCAGGAGACTTGCCTGGCAACACTAGCTCCTGCTGTCTCTCGGTTCCTCTTTGTGCCTCCTGTCCAGATCCTCTTTTGTTACTCAGGAAGGGTCCGACTTGCACCCAAACCCCTCAGGCCCAAGGTCACCCCCTGCCCCAGACTGGGAAGTGCCTCAAAGTCCTCAACAGCCTAGTGATCCATCTCCAGCTTTTTCCACCTGACAACTACTCCCCAGCTGGGCTGACCATGGGTATATCAAGGAGGCCTGCCCCCTGCCAATCCTAGTCGGGGATTGGTCAGGGCTCCCTGAGATACCCCAGACAGCTCCACCTTTCTTCCCCTCCTTCCTTCTAGAATCCTCTAGGAGTAGAAGGGAGGTAACCGAAAGGTGATGCTATCTGTGAGTCACCAGCCTACACTGAGCCACTCCCAGCCCACACAGATCAAAACAAATAGGCCTAGCTTAAAGTTAGGCCTGATTAAATTTACCTGCACTACAAAAATTCCTACTTCTAGCACCTACCTAAAGTAGAGGGTGCTACAAATGTTATAAATGTTTTTAAATGTGTGAAATGTATGTAATCTAAAGCTGTGGAAGCCTGTAGATGAAGTTTGTGGGTGTGGACTTGATACAATCTTTCATCAAATTTGCATTTGATTGTATTTGCAACTCTTTGTTGTCTTTAAACAACTACACTCCTTAACCCTAAGGCTTTAAAGAAGAGAGATTAACCTCCCTGGCGGTATGATTATTTCTGGTTTTAGGTGCTGAAAGCGGTACAATTATTTTGCATGGAAATTTGGCATTTTATATTGTAGGCCTGCAATTCTTTTATTTAATAATGTATTCAAATCAAAAACACTGAAATTTGCTCAGTTGCAGAATTGTCGCTGTCATTAGATTTAGTGTTTGATGACGAATTTCCTCAAAAATCGCTATCGCTCAATTCTGCAAGTGATTCTATTTTATTATCTCTGTTTTCTAGCTGGTCTAAAATCACTTTTGACATAAAGGGACACTTTTTGGTTGCTATGGACATTCTCCAAATTCCAGGCAGAAAAAATGTATTTATAATATAAAACTACATGTAGGGCACTGGACAGACTACTAGGGACAAAGGGGGTGTGTAATTTTTTTATACAGTACTGTAATCTGTAAGATTACAGTAATGTATGTGTATTGTGTGTTTTTACTTTTTTGAATTTGGTGCCGATCTCCGCTCCCGTGCGTCGTAACGTCGCAGGGAACGGAGCTCAGTGGCACTCGGGCACTGTGTGAATCGAGCGAGGAGACAGCTCGCACACACAGCGGGGAGACATTGCAGGATCCAGGGGACAAGGTAAGTAAGTCTCCCTGTATCCTGCAATGCAATCCCGAGTCTGGCTCGGGGTTACTGCTTCTGGTACTGAAGTTCCACCCTGAGCCAGACTCGGGATTACCGCCAGGGGGGTTAAGGTCTGCTGTGACCCCTCTGACACCTCCATCCCTAATAATGCACAAAAAAACAAGAAAAATAGCCCTGGGACTTTAGATGAGGTGAGAGAGGTTTAGCCAATGTCCACAGTAAACACTGAGACAAAATCTATTTATTTGTTTCAAAATATTATGTAACAGAGCGGCAACAACAATGATTGTGAGTTACCCGGCATAGTAGCCAATGAGAAATACCCCTATCCAGACCGTGTGCATTTTTTGGGCATTGCGGTGCGGTGCGAATTACCAGGTCATTATCTTCTATGGGCACGCATCTGATTCGCAGCTGTGTTGCGGTGTTAACATAAATGATCTCCCCTCCTCCTACACCTCTCCCTCTTCCAGTTCCTCCCCTGTCTGTTTTGTGATGCTGACTGGAGCAAGCATGGCAAAAAAAGGACAAAAAGCGGCATCAAAGGCGAAAGAATCCGTCGATTGTGAGGAGCTGATAAGACTTGTGAGGGAGAAACTGATGATTTATGACACCCGGCATCCTAAATATAAGGACAACGTTCTTAAAAAACGTGCGTGGCTGGAAATTGCCAGAAACCTCTTGCCAGAGTGGAGCATGTGCTCTTCCCAAGTTCAGGCTGACAAATGTAAGTTTTGTTTTCCCCTTTCACTACCTGTAGATGCTGTCCTGTAGTTTTTTGATGGTGTACATTTATTGCATTTATAATATTGTAAAAAACAGCGTATGTTCACCCACAAATCTATACCAGGCCACATGCTCTAAACATTGTGCACATAACAGCGTCAGACAGCGACGGAGGAGTCCCTAAAAAAATGCATATTATTATAATTTTTAAGGTTACCAATATAATATACACCACAAATGTGATCAATAGGGATGGGCCCGGTGTTCGATCCGAACCCATGTTTCGAATCGAACATCGGCCGTTCGTCGAGTCCAGAACTCTGCGGGCTGTTTGCATCAAATTCGTGTGATACGAACGGCCCACGATGCACTGCGCCAGTCGCAGTGCATTGCTGGCTGTTGATTGGCCAAGCATGCAGCCAGCAGCGAGGAGAGCAATAATTGGCCACAGGCAGGATGCCTGTAGCCAATTATAGCTCAGGGGGTTTAGTACGCGCCCCACACTATATAAGGCCGCCGCGCCGGCGGCCTTGTGTAGTGTGTTCTGGCGTTCAGGGAAAGAGGATTGATAGGCAGGGACAGTGTGAACTTCTTATCATTCATTTCCGTGTGGGGAAAGTGCAGGGAAAGAGGATTGATAGGCAGGGATAGTGTGTTCTTCTCAGGCATTTGCGTGTGGGGAAAGTGCTGAGGAGGTGGGGAGGTCTGCATACAAGATCATGAACTGGCCTCCCTCCTCACGATTTGCAATGATGGGATGAACCCAGTATCTTCTTCTTCTCCTCCTCCTTCTCCTATTCTCTTCTTCAAGCAAGATTGCTGCTGTTGCAGCAATAACTGTTGGCATTATCATAGGCAGAGCAGCACACATTTTGCAAAGAAAAACAAAACACACACTACAGACTCCTGGACAACCAGGAAGTGTACACAAAAATCAAACTTTTTATTAGCAGCCACACAAAAACATAACAAGTGATTGGCTAGCTCAAAATTCGCAGCTCTAATTAGACACTTCAGGGGTTACTAATGAATTCGCAGCTGATTCGCACTTAAAACGCAGACGGACCGCTGAACAACTGACTTTTTTGTGCGCAGTGAAACCGGAGATTCAATTCAAAACGCACTGGTGTGAAACCGGGCTTAGCCTTTGTCCATATTACATCCAGTGTATTATCGCCCTTTGGCCAGTTATTTTTGCATACTGCTCCCAGGGGGCCTTGCTGGGCTGAGCTGTTCCCCCTTCGCTGTTTGTCTTTTGTGGCGGTGGTTTCCATCCAGCTTGGGGGCTGCGATGTGCATAGGGGAGTTCTGTTCCTGATCTCTTGCTGTCCTCCCCTGTCTGTTGACGGGGGGTGGCCACCTGCACATCGGCACCATGTTTTCCACACCCATACACTGATGTCTCCCTGACGTTATTGAGGTGTGGGCTGTGTGGGTCATCCTGGATGGTTGGGTGGTTGTTGCATCTGTGCACCCCTTTTGATAGTGGATGTCTTGTGGATGCCCATGCGTCACCGCCCGTACAGGACGCTGGGGGCGTAACCTTTAAGCCCTTGTGGGTATATCTAGATGTTCAGCATGGCTGGGATTCTGATTCACAACTTGACGATTGGATAGAGCAGTCACAACTCTAAGAACAAACTGACAACCATTGGATTTTTCACTCCATTGAGGTATAACTTTTCTATTTTCTTGACACCTATTGGGTTTGTTACATTGTCTTTATACACATGTAATATATATATATATAATTTCTATATTGCCCTGTAGTCTCTCTGCCCATACCAGCTTTATAACTATGTTGGTCTGCATTCATGCATTTACCATATTTCAGATAGTCCATCTTACTAACATACTCTAATAAGCTTAATTAATTTATTTACATCTTTTTGTATATATAAATTACATATTAGAACCTTATACATTAAGCTCATTTTGCAATTATGATGCCCTCTGATATATGTGCATCCTTGCAGACATTTTTCAGACATGATTCTTAGGGGCTAAGTGGAGACCTGCAGTGAGAACAACAACATTTGTAATAAATCTTTGTATATTTACTTTCATCTGTGTTGTGTACATTGGCTACTATGCCGGGTAACTCACAATCATTGTTGTTGCCGCTCTGTTACATAACATTTTGAAACAAATAAATTGATTTTGTTTTCAGTGTTTGCTGTGGACATTGGCTAAACCTCTCTCACCTCATCTAAAGTCCGAGGGCTATTTTTCTTGTTTTTTAACCCTAAGGCTTAGTTTACACTTACAGTTGGGTGGTAAAAATTAGGCAATTTTCTTTCCCGGTCACGTTTGGCCCACAGTGCCGCCACTGAACGCAACATATTTAAAGCGGTTCTTCATCCTTGAAACAAAAAATTAAAAGCCAGCGGCTACAAATACTGTAGCTGCTGACTTTTTGAGAAAAGGACACTTACCTGTCCAAATATCCACGTCACGTTAAACAGATGACCTTGTCTGCCAACGCACCCTGTGGAAATGAATGAATCTACAATGTAACTGCGTTCAGTAGATGTTGATGTGGAGCAGCGAAGCTATGCCCATTATAAAGGGACCTTATGCCTCTTTCACATGGGTGTCAGAGGAGTGGTGATAAAAGGTGGTTCAGCATTTTTACCACCCATGACCACCCATAACCACCTACCCAGCAGCTGTGGCATGGCAAAAGTTTTACTGCATGTTGCTTTTGGCAAGTGGCACCACTGCCAAATGTGCCCTTTTTAAGTGACGGGTACTGCACCACAACTGCACTCCACTAATGAACATAGATGCAGCACAGTGCAGTGGGATTTCCACCCAAAAAACTGGTGTCCAGAACCGCCTCTGAGCGATCTACCACGGACCACTTTTCAGATCTGTTAGGAAAAAAAAAAAAGCCACCTGTGTAAATGAGGCTTTAGAGAGGACTTTTAATTCTAAACATCTAATGCACACTGCTACAAACTACACTGCGTACCTGCCTATATAACCCCCCTCCCCATTTTGGTCCTACTTGTTGTCCCTCATCATCCTGGGCTTAAAACACATTGGAGGCAGTGGTATGACTTTTTAAATAAGTAATGGACATTTCTAATGTAAAATGAATTACATACAAATATAAAGTTTGATATTAAACACAAAGGGGGTTATTTACAAAAGGCAAATCCACTTTGCACTACAAGTGCACTTGGAAGTGAAGTCGCTGTAGATCTGAGGGGGACATGCAAGGACAATAAAAAACAGCATGTTAGCTTGCACATGATTGGATGATAAAATCAGAAGAGCTTCCCCTCATTTCAGATCTACCCCTCAGATTTACAGCGACTGCACTTCCAAGTGCACTTGTAGTGCAAAGTGGATTTGCCTTTCGTAAATAACCCCCATAGTTCCATAGGATACTAAACATATTTATTTACAATAAAGTTAATTTGTGATCTTTTAAGATTGCTATTTTAGGAAGTGTATTGCGTTATTCCTACATCTCTTCACTATGTAGTCCACGCTCTGTCTGGGTGGCATCATGCCATGCCTGTCTAAGAAAAGATGAGACGGCTTTCAGCTTGAAAGCTACAATTAAATAGGAAGTGCATCCAGCCAATTATATTTTAAAAACTTAAAGTGTATGCCCTTTCTTAGTTTTGGATGGATTGGGGAAGGGTCACAAACCCTGTAGGATTTTCTATTGCTATCTGAGGCTCTGTTAATGAGATTTCCCTTTACTTCTTCCCTGCTGACAATGTTTACTTGACATAAAGTAAGAGGAACGCCCACAGACTGTAATAAAAACATGAAGTGAAGGAAAATGTCCCTGCAATGAAAGGTTGTCTGGTTCTTGCAATGAAAAACAGACAAGGGTTCTAACCCTTCCCTCACTCTACCTACAATTTTTTTTTTTTAATCCTGACATACACTTTGGAGTTGATTTCCATAGCCATTCGCCCAGTAAAAGTGAATGTAAACAGGCAATATCCTGTGCTGTTTGAATGTAAATCATTGGTTTAAAATGGAAAATACTGCAATTGGCCACTAGATGGAGCTAAGCATTACAGGAATTTATCATGGAAGTGTTCATTAGGAATTTTCTGCTTCAAATCAATGATTCCAACAGCACAGGATTTCGTCTTTTTACATTTGTTTTTTTGCTTAGCTCACACAGAATGAATGGCTATGCAAATTCTTTATAAATCAACAAATGTGACCCTGACTGCCATAGCATTTTTTTCTGTTTTTGCACTCATGGTAAAATCTGCACATTTAGCTAGAAAATTGTAATTATATATAATTTCCAGCGCAGCTGTGCCATAATCCCCTTCCCCTAAGCTGCTGACACACATTGTGAATCACACACAGAACAAAATAAACTTAACAAAAAATGTAAAAAAAAAAGAAGGGGTATTCCACCTACTATAACCACTTGCCAACCGGCTCACGCCGATATACGGCGGTAAAGTGGTTTGTAATGGCGAATTGCTGTATGGGTACGTCTGTACCTTTAAGGGTGACAGCAGGCACATGCACAAGAGCAGGAACAGGGATTTGTGTGTGTAAACACACAAATCGCTGTTCTGTCAAGGGAGAGGAGAGAGACATATCGTTTGTTCCTACTAAGTTGGAACAACGATATGTCTCCTCCCGCAGTCAGTCCAATCCCTTCACAGTTAGAACACACCTAGGGAACACACATTTAACCCATTGATCCCCCCTAGTGTTAACCCATTCTCTGCCAGTGACATTTACACAATAATCAGTGCATTTTATTGCACTGATCGCTGTATAAATGTCAAAGGTCCCAAAAATGTGTCAAAAGTGTCCGATCTGTCTGCCGCAATGTTGCAGTATTGCTAAAAATCACAGATCACCACCATTACTAGTAAAAAAATAATAATAATAATAAAAAAATGCCATAAATCTTTCCCATAGTTTGTAGACGCTATAACGTTTGCGCAAACCAATTAATATACGCCTATTGCGATTTTGTTTACCAAAAATATGTAGAAGAATATATATTGGCCTAAACTGAGGAAGAAATTCGTTTTTTAAAAACATTTTGGGGATATTTATTATACAAAAAGTAAAAAATTTTAATTTTTTCAAAATTGTCGCTCTTTTTTGGTTTATAGCGCAAAAAATAAAAACAGCAGAGGTGATCAAATACCACGCAATTGTTAGTTAAAGTGATGCAGCACTGTATTGCAAAAAATGGCCTGGTCATTAAGCAGCCAAATATTCCGGTCTGTAAGTGGTTAATCTACAGGTCTATTTTAAAGGATGACCACATTTCCAAAAGGTTGAGTGAAGATCTTCCTGTAATCCTTCCTGTGGCATAATATTACAGACTTTGAAAGTTTGTAGATCCATGGGGAAAAGGCTTTAATAACTTTTTATGGAACAACAAAAAATGCTTTAGTAGAAGGGATATATACAGTATTTCACAAAAGTGAAAAAATTCTATCTTTTCATGTGATAACACTGAAGAAATTACACTTTGCTACAATGTAAAGTAGTGAGTGTACAGCTTTTATAACAGTGTAAATTTGCTGTCCCCTCAAAATAACTCAGCACACAGCCATTAATGTCTAAACCGCTGACAACTAAAGTGAGTACACCCCTAAGTGAAAATGTTCAATTTGGGCCCAATTAGCCATTTTCCCTCCCCGGTGTCATGTGTTTTGTTAGTGTTGCAAGGTCTCAGGTGTGAATGGGGAGCAGGTGTGTTAAATTTTGTGTTATCGCTCTCACTCTCTCATACTGGTCATTGGATGTTCACCATGGCACCTCATGGCAAAGAACTCTCTGAGGATCCGAAAAAAAGAATTGTTGCTCTACAAAAAGATGGCCTAGGGTATAAGAAGATTGCCAAGACCCCGAAACTGAGCTGCAGCACAGTGACCAAGACCATACAGTGGTTTAACAGGACAGGTTCCACTCAGAACAGGTCTTGCCATGGTCAACCAAAGAAGTTGAGTGCACGTGCTCAGCTTCATATCCAAAGGTTGTCTTTGGGAAATAGACATATAAGTGCTGCCAGCATTGCTGCATAGGTTGAACGAGTGGGGGGTCAGCCTGTCAGTGCTCAGACCATACGCCACACACTGCATCAAATTGGTCTGCTTGGCTGTCGTCCCAGAAGGAATGCCTAAAGATGATGCACAAGAAAGCCCGCAAACAGTTTGCTGAAGACAAGCAGACTAAGTACATGGATTACTGGAACCATGTCCTGTGGTCTGATGAGACCAAGATAAACGTATTTGGTTCAGATGGTGTCTAGCGTGTGTGGGGGCAACCAGGTGAGGAGTACAAAGACAAGTGTGTCTTGCCTACAGTCAAGCATGGTGGTGGGAGTGTCATGGTCTGGGGCTGCATGAGTGCTGCCAGCACTGGGGAGCTACAGTTCATTGAGGGAACCATGAATACCAACATGTACTGTGATATACTGAAGCAGAGCATGATCCCCTCCCTTCGGAGACTGGGCCGCAGGGCAGTATTCCAACATTATAACTACCTCAAACACACCTCCAAGATGACCACTGCCTTGCTAAAGAAGCTGAGGGTAAAGGTAATGGACTGGCCAAGCATGTCTCCAGACCTAAACCATATTGAGCACCTGTGGGTTATCCTCAAACGGAAGGTGGAAGAGTGCAAGGTCTCTAACATCCACCAGCTCCGTGATGTCATCATGGAGGAGTGGAAGAGAACTCCAGTGGCAACCTGTGAAGCTCTGGTGAAGTCCATGCCCAAGAGGGTTAAGGCAGTGCTGGGAAATAATGGTGGCCATATAAAATATTGACACTTTGGGACAATTTACAATGTAGCAAAGTGTAATTTCTTCAGTGTTGTCACATTAAAAGACATAAAAATAAAATATTTACAAAAAAAAGGCCTATTTCTCTCAAATATTGTTCACAAATCTAAATCTGTGTTAGTGAGTACTACGAGATAATCCATCCACCTCACAAGTGTGGCATATCAAGATGCTGATTAGACAGCATGATTATTGCATGATTATTGCACAGGTGTGCCTTAGGCTGGCCGCAATAAAAGGCCACTCTGCTTTCACACTGGGGCGTCGGCGGCGGTAATGCACCGCTATTTTTATCCTTGCTTCACCATAGTTTTTGCAGAGGTTTTCGGCCACTAGCGGGCGCTTTTAACCCCTGCTAGCAGCTAAAAAAGGGTTAAAACGACCCGCAAAGCACCACTTTTCCCGGCGGTTCGGCGGCGCTGCCCATTCATTTCAATGGGCAGGAGTGGTGGAGGAGCTGGCACTTTGGAGAGGTGTTCTCTTCACAGATGAATCCCGGTTTTCACTGTACAGGGCAGATGGCAGACAGCGTGTATGGCGTTGTGTGAGTGAGCGATTTGCTGATGTCAACGTTGTGGATTGAGTGGCCCATGGTAGCAGTGGGGTTATGGTATGGGCAGGCATATGCTATGAACAACAAACACAGGTGCATTTTATTGATGGCATTTTGAATGCACAGAGATACCGTAACGAGATCCTGAGGCCTATTGTTGTGCCATTCATCCACGACCATCACCTCATGTTGCAGCATGATAATGCACGGCCCCATGTTGCAAGGATCTGTACACAATTCCTGGAAACTGAAAACATCTCAGTTCTTGTATGGCCAGCATACTTACCGGACATGTCACCCATTCAGCATGTTTGGGATGCTCTAGATCGGGGTATATGACAGCGTGTTCCAGTTCCTGCCAATATCCAGCAACTTCGCACAGCCTTTGAAGAGGAATGGACCAACATTCCACAGGCCACAGTCAACAACCTTATCAACTCTATGTGAAGGAGATGTGCTGCACTGCGTGAGGCAAATGGTGGTCACACCAGATTTGAGAGAAATAGGCCTTTTGTGTACATAGAAAAAGTCGTAGATCTTTAAATTCAGCTCATGATAAATAGAGGCAAACACAAAAGAGTTGCATTTATAATTTTGCTCAGTGTATGTATATATATATATATATATATATATATTATTATTTTTTTTTTTATATCACTGCTGGCTCCTCACTACACATGTGTTTTCTGAATGACCCCGAAGCCTCCTAGCACCTGTGACGCATTCCAGGAGGCTGCGGGCAGGGAGCCAGTACCTGTCAAAACTAGGTACCTGCTCCCTGAAAAAATAAAAACTTGAAAAAACTTGAAAGTGACTTGATATTAGAAAACTATTGTCCAGTGAAGTGCCAATTCACTGGGAGGTGCAAAGATAGGGAGAGAGTGTATAGATGGTGGGGAGATAGGTGGGAAGGTTACCGCGTGCAGATCTGGGCCTAATGAAGCTAATTGTTAAGAGGGGGTTGGACACTGTACTATTAAGGATGAGGTGGGGGGATGCTGCTTAAGGGGACCAAGAGTTGCTGGAGGTCAGTCATGTTGGCAATGATACATGGCTCAAGAGTGGAAGATTAATTACCACAGAGGAAGGGTGGACGTGTCCAGTAAAATGCCCACTATTAGTTGAATGTGAGAAATTTGTGTATTACATGTTCCAGCAGCTGCATCTAACCCCCCCCGACAGCGAGCAGGGCATCCTCTCCCCACACCCGCTGTCATTATTTGAAAAAAAACGTGGCCGTGAAGGGATCCACCCACACGGCCACATCATTAATTCACAGTTTCCTGTGAATGCATGAACTACCACTACCGTCAGCCATTGTGGATGATGGCTTGTAGTTCTGAATGGACTGCGAGGTTGCTGATGAGTGGCTTTGCAGTTCATTCACAAGTAGGGATGGGCCCGGTCTTCGATTCAAACCCATGTTCGAATCAAACATCGGCCGTTCGTCCAAAAGTCGAGTTCAGAACTCTGAGGGCCGTTTGCATCAAATTCGTGTGATGCGAACGGTCCACAATGCACTGCGCAAGTGCATTTCTGGCTGATGATTGGCCAAGCATGCACTGTGACCCCACATGCTTGGCCAATCATAGAGCCAGCAGTGAGGAGAGCAATAATTGGCCACAGGCAGGATGGGGGTTTAGTACACGCCCCACACTATATAAGGCCGCCACGCCGGTGGCCTTGTGTAGTGTGTTCCGGCGTTGAGGGAAAGAGGATCGATAGGCAGGGACAGTGTAAACGTATTTTCATTCATTTCTGTGTGGGGAAAGTGTAGGGAAAGAGGAATAATAGGCAGGGATAGTGTGTTCTTCTCAGGCATTTGCGTGTGGGGAAAGTGTAGGGAAAGAGAAATAATAGGCAGGGATAGTGTGTTCTTCTCAGGCATTTGCATGTGGGGAAAGTGTAGGGAAAGAGGAATAATAGGCAGGGATAGTGTGTTCTTCTCAGGCATTTGCGTGTGGGGAAAGTGTAGGGAAAGAGAAATAATAGGCAGGGATAGTGTGTTCTTCTCAGGCATTTGCATGTGGGGAAAATGTAGGGAAAGAGGAATAATAGGCAGGGATAGTGTGTTCTTCTCAGGCATTTGCGTGTGGGGAAAGTGCTGTTCTCTACCAATACAGCCATCTGCAGGAGTTAGTGTATGTGCTGTGTGAGTCCAGCACAGTATAAACCTGCACCTGTATCTACCATTTTGTGCAGGAGTCCAGAAAAAACATCAGTTTTTAAAACTTCTTTTTGCATTGATACATGTCCCCTGGGGCAGGACCCGGGTCCCCAAACCTTTTTTATGACAATAACATGCATATTGGCCGTTATAATTAGCACTTTAGATTTCGAACGTTCACGTCCATTGTAACTAATAGGGTTCTAACGTTCGCACAAACTTTCGGTCCGTTCACAAGTTCTGGTGCGAACCGAACCCGGGGGTGTTAGGCTTATTCCTATTCACAAGCCCTGCAAGCTTCTAAACAGTCAGGCTGTATGGAGGCACGGGTCGAAAGCTGCAGGAGTCTGGCATTGCACCCCTGATCCACTGCTTTCCAGGCTCCTTAGGGAAAAAATAAAAAATGCTAATTTTCTTTCCCCCTCAAAAATATGTGCATTTATTGAATGAATAGTGAAATTATCCTTAAGCTCTTGATATAAAGGGCAACTTTGTTATAATTTGGGGTTTAACATTAGTCTTTAGTGATTTCCCACTAAATGATACCTAACACCAGTGTGTCAACACTACAGCAAATACATATTTATCTTATCCTGATCTCACGCCAGTAAACTAATATCTGGTTGCTATTTTTAATATGTTTGGTAGTATTGGTACATGAACATTTCCTTTTGCACAAGCTCAAATTTTCTGTCAACAGAGCCACCTGCTGGGCAGCTTATGCCATCACAGACAAACCACTGTGTGCTGTTCGGTGAATAGGGAAATTGTATAAATGTTGATATTCAATCTTTTCCTAGTTACAGTTGTAAGCATTGCAGTCCAACCCTAAGTTTAGCATAGAATTCATGCTTGCTGGTTTTCTGGCAGGGAGCTATGCTTTTTCCGGGGATAAAACATTGGCAGGTGAATGAACGGTGCAGCACTACATTGGTTCTTTTTCACATTTTGATGTACATGTAAACCAAAATACAAAAATATCATATAAGCTTTAACATGTTAATGTAATTTCAGTATTTTAAGTTTGCAGCTGTGTCATGTCACACACTTAGCATGGTCACTTGCAGTCTCCATTCACTGATGACATATTTTACAGCCAAGTTCTACTCTTGCTGCCTTAAAAAAAAACTCTATGACATTTGTTAGTTTATCTTGCCTTGATATGAAACTTACTGCAATGAAAATCTGTAAAGTCGGTGGAATAACTTTTTTTATTGTGCTGGAGAAAAACATTTGCCTTAGGAAGGATGTTTCCTGTAAAGAAAGGTCAGCCAAGTCACTGGAGTTATCAATTTTGTTTTCCGCTTCTAAAGCCTGGTACACACTGCTAGTTTTTTGTTTAACCTGGAAAAAAAAAACCTGACAGCTCAGGTCAGAGCCGCTGTACTAACAATCCGATGTTAGTACAGTAATCTCCCCTGCTGTTCTATTGTGTTCTGACAGGGGGATAGCCCCTCCGCCAGAACACTCCGGTTAGCACTTTCAGCCATTGGCTGACAGCACTGATCGAGAGCCGGTTGGCAGACCTTTATTGGTCATGCCCTGGCTGTAGTACACAAGGGCAAAATGTCAACCGGTTCAACAGAAACATTCAGCCATGTGTACGCAGTTTAACCACTTCAGCCCCAGAAGGTTTTACCCACTCCCTGATCAGGCCATTTTTTGCGATACTGTGTTGCTTTAACTGACAATTGCACGGTCGTGCGACGATGTACCCAAATAAAATTGATGCCCTTTTTCCCCCCACAAATACAGCTTTATTTTGGTGGTATTTGATCACCTCTGCGGTTTTTATTTTTTGCGCTATAAACAAAAAAATAAAATTTAGAAAAAATACAATATAGGGGATTTATTAAGGGACTTTTTTTATTGGTAATGGCGGTGATCTGCGATTTTTAGCGGGATTGCAGCAGACAAATCTAACCTAAGTGACACTTTTTGGTGACCGGTGACACCAATACAGTGATCAGTGCTAAAAAATGCACTGATCCCTGTATAAATGACACTGGCAGGGATGGGGTTAACTACAGGGGTGATCTAGGGGTTAAATGTGTTCCCTGGGAGGTGTTTCTATTTGTGGGGGGAGTGGATTCACTGGAGGAAAAGAGAGATTGTGATTCAGCTTAGCTGAAACACGATCTCTCTCTTTTCCACCCTGACAGAGCAGCAGTGTGCTTTGTTCACATCGGCTCATCACGGCCACTGGACCCACCGATTGGCTCCTGCTGTGTCCAAGCACAGCGAGAGTGCCACGCCCCCTATACCGCGTGCACGAAATAACATACAGGCACGTGATTTTGCACACCCTGACCGCCCTGCCACAGTAAATATACGCGGGGTGGTCCAGAAGCAGTTAAAGCGGACCTTCAGTAATTTTTTTTCAACTTTCCATCTTTTAAATCCTCTGCCCTTGTTTTAACTTTGGATAGTAAAACATTTTTTTCTGCTAGTAAATACCGTATACAGCTCACTTCCTGCTTCTTGTCTGGTCATTAGCCTAGGGTTATGACATACACAGCTCTCGCTCTCCCTCTCCCTCTCCCTCTCGTGAGAGTTTGCCAGGAAGGGAGGGGGGATGAGTCAAAAGAGGGCCAATAAAAGCTGCAGAGCTGGAAGTGTGCCTCTGTGTGTCTGTGTAAATCCAGGAAGTGAACACGCAGCGGCTTGATTTGCCCACAGTTAAAATGGTTGCAGCCAGACTCAGCGGAGGGAGATTTCTTCAGCATATTGGGCAATTACAGGATATATAAAATAATTTGCAAAGTGATTGGAGGGAAGCTTCAGAATGGCAAAGATGTTTTTATTACAAATTATGTGAGCAGACTGAAGTTCCTCTTTAAGAAACAACTGTTCATTTGAAACCATTATTCTATCTTTCCAATTATTCTGTTACAACCTCCTGTTCCCCTATTGTACTCTTATTTTGAGACTGTTTTGTTAGATAAATATGGATATGATGTTTGCATATCTTAACCACTTCAGCCCCGGGAAAGATTTTACCCCCTTCCTGACCAGAGCACTTTTTGCGATTCGGCACTGTGTCGCTTTAACTGACAATTGCGAGGTCTGCAAAATGGCTCCCAAACAAAATTGACATCCTTTTTTCCCCCCACAAATAGAGCTTTCTTTTGGTGGTATTTGATCACCCCTGCGTTTTTTATTTTTTGCGCTATAAACAAAAAAATAGCAACAATTTTGAAAAAATGCATTTTTTTACTTTTTGCTATAATAAATATCCCCGAAAAATATATAAAAAAATATATATTTTTTTCCTCAGTTTAGGCAGATACGTATTCTTCTACATATTTTTGGTTAAAAAAAATAGCAATAAGCGATTGATTGGTTTGCGCAAAAGTTATAGTGTTTACAAAATAGGGGATAGTTTTATGGCATTTTTATTAATATTTTTAAATGGCGGCGATCAGCGATTTTTATCACGACTGCGACATTATGGCGGAAACATCGGACATTTTTGGGACCATTGTCATTTATACAGCAATCAGTGCTATACAAATGGACTGATTCCTGTGTAAATTACACTGGCAGTGAAGGGGTTAACCACTAGGTGGCAGTGTAGGGGTTAAGTGTGTCCTAGGGGCGTGTTTCTAACTGTGGGGGGCGTGGCTGTGTGCGACACATCACTGATCCCTGCGCTGATCACACGGAGCAGAGATCAGTGACACTGTCAGTAGGCAGAACGGGGAGATGCTTGTTTACATTAGCATCTTCCTGTTCTTCCTCTCCGTGAGGCGATCGCGGGTATCCCTGCGATGATCAAGTCCACGGGACCCGCGACCCGACTCACGGACCTTACCGTGGGCGCGCCCACCGGCCGCCTCTTAAAGGGCAACGTACAGGTATGCGATTCTGCCTGTACGTGCCCTTCTGCCACAGTATATCTGCGTGAGGCAGTCAGGAAGCAGTTAAAGTGACACTAAACTTCGGTTCAGGAAAGAAAAAAAAATTCTATTTAAGTATTCTTAACTTACAAAAAGTACCTTTCTACTGCTCTCAGCCTCCTCCAAATCCCATTGTTTTTGCTGCTGTGATCTGACTTAAATTTTAAGTTTGCTCCACATGGTCCCTCTGGATTTAGGAACGTAGTCACCTCCTCTCGCTTGCTCACTTGTGACTATGGGATTTGCAGTGTGCATACTCTCATTCTAAACAGAAGTGAGAAGAAAAAGAGAGGTCCAGGAGCTCACAAGGAAGAAAAACATTGCAAGAAACAATTTAATGAAAAAGTGTTACAATGCCATGAAGTAGTGGATGTACAGTATTTGGATCATTTTTGCAAAATAGGTATATACAGTAGTTTAGGAGAAAAACAACATGTAGTGGCTATGAGAATGGAGCAGTAACAAGGGTGAGCACTGTAATCATGGCTAAACCAGCATTACATCTAAATGACATTAGTAAGAAAATGGCTGTAAGCTGCTTGATCCTAAAAGTATCACGGAGCTCAGGTAATTAAATAACAAGACAATCCGATCTACAGCTTGTGCTTGTAATCTGCACTGCACCTGTGACATGAAATGTTTCCCAGTACAGGTCAGGTATACAAAAATACATCACTAAAACTCACCGCTGAACACGACCAGCAACGTAAACCCTTCTACTGATGTGATCAGAGAGCTTTTCATTTGATCATAATGTTGGCAATGCTGTGCTCAGACACCATCATCATCTTGGCTTTAGAATCTGCCAACCAACTCTGCAATAACATAATAAGCACATTTAAAAAAAAAAAAAAAAAAAAAAGCTTCCACCCAATTTTATGCTGTCATGTCCTATTCTAAATTAAATTAATCCTGGGTACACAGCCTCAGACTTGCCCTGGCTGGATCCTTCTTCCTGCCCACTATCTGTACATCACCCCCTCTGTACATGTGTGGTGTGGGACTACGGAGACCACGTGGCCACTATGCATCACAACTGTTTGGTTCACATTGGAGGCAGTCAATACTTTTATTGTACTTTATATTTGCAATATGCCTCTCAGAGAACTTGCTCTAAGGTCTGATTCACATATATGCAGTTTGCATATTCCAGGTGCATTTTGAGTTTTTCCAATACACCTTTTTGATCCATTGAAGTCTATGGAAGTAAAAAAAAAAAAAAACAAAAAAAAGTCCCAGGCCCTTTCCACAAAATGCACAGATGTGAACATGACCCATAGGAAACCGTGTTAAATGGACTGTAGTAAATTTCTGCAAAACTGAAAACACACTAAAAAAAAAATGCATAGGTGTGAACCAGGCTTAAACCAACGTAGATGGTGTGCATCCAGGGCCAATCACTCGCATGTAATAACTGTATAGTGAAAACGTGAGTGGACATGAGTAATGTGGGAGGCAGCAGCATCCCATTGCTTTCACCCGCCAGGAACCCCCACTGGGATTCTCACATCTAAATGCTGTTGGCCACATTTGCAAGTGAAAACTTCAATAAAATGTGTACTTAAAAACATTTATGTATCTGACTTTCCCCCTGAAAGTCTTAATGTGGCTCCCCACAAAGGCGCACAGGGCAGTCTTAAGTCACGCCTATAACATTACCTGTGTTTATTGGACATGGCATGCAAATTATACACTATAAAAATCCCCCTTAGGACAGCAGATTCAGCAACAATTTACATAGTGGGTCAACAAAGGCCTTTACAGGATAGCGCACCTCAAAGATCATAAGGTGATAAGACAACTCACAACTAAACACTAAAGATTCCCCCATCAGAGACTTGCCACCTCTGCCAAATTACACATTTGCTGCAGTCCCTAAACAAGGATCAGGTCGACATAACCACTAGGACCCTATTTGAGACTAAGCAAATACACAGAACCGATTCACAGAGAGAGATTACAGAGTTATACACCATGTTCAATAGCCAAGGTAACTAGACAGGAAGGCTAACCACATGGGAATTTGAACTGGGTGAGACAAATGAAGAGGAGATGTGGATAAAGTGGTTGACCATGGTGCATAGAGGCATACTAAATACTTTTCTTGTGGAAGCAAATTACAAAGTGTTTACACTGGTACATCGTTCCAACAAGGTTGGCAAAACTATACCCTGGTACCTCTTTGTTTTTGGGGATGCCCGATGGTCCATAGTTTCTGGATCAGTGTTCAGTCTTGTCTATTCAGTGACTAGACAGACCCAGAGGCGCCAAACCAGGGATGCTTGCTGACCTGTCAGAGGAGATCCCCAAACTCAATTTTTTTTTTTTGCTTTTTCTAGCACCCAAAATAACTATAGCACAAGCATGGAAAACACCCCTGATTAACATCATTTTGGTGAAACAAAATATCCTGGAATATGGTCAACGAAAAACTAACCATTATCTGTAAAGATAAACAAGGCAGGTTTAGAGAGAGAAAAAAAAAAAGTGTAGCACCCCTGGATTGTGTACCTCCAAGCCCTCTAGATGCTGGGTCACCTTGAAGATGGAGCCCGGGGCTAAGGAAGCCAACCCCCTCCCTGCTCTCTTTTTCTATTATGGTTCCTGTTATGATTTCTTGAATCTTTGCAAGATTGCTGATGGGAGACCATTAAGCCTTCCTAACCCTCATACTTCCTCAGGAGTGAGGTTCTGTGATGAGGCATTGGTTCACTTTGACGATGTACCCATATCCCTTCCATGTACTTGGCTATGAGTGACCTCCAGTTTATTGAAATGTTTTCACAATTACTTATTTTTTTAGCTTACTTTTGTAACCAGTTGCCGATACTTCTGGGCTCATAGCCCTAGATATAGGGTTGCTTTACTAGGTAGAGCCTGAATGTTGCCTGAGCCTAGCTCTGAGGAAGGGGATGCGCCTACAAATAAGGCATTAGCTGTACCCCTGTGTATGTCCATTTGTGAGTATACACTTTTATATAAAAACAGTATTAAATTTATCTTTGGTAATGCACTAGGTGTGCACACCTTTCATTTCTGTTTTTCTTGCAGAGCCTGATTGTTAGGCCTAATTGTTCTTGATGTAGCTGCTCTTTGGTTACTACATTATGGTCTATGATTTTATATATATATATATATATATAATAATAAAAGCATTGGCTCTTTGACATGGTTTATGTATACTGTACAAGTCTTTACAATAAAAACTGGAAGAGGAAAAAAAAAAAAAAAAAAAAAAAAAAAAGTTTAAATATAAAGACAAATATTTTTAAAAAGAAAGCCAGTCATGCAGCTGAATGGAAATGCATATATGCGAACTTCTTGGGCAGGATTATGGATGGCTTGTGTTTGTCAAGCCATAACCAAGGCCAGCAAAACCTCAGCGTGAAAGTTTGACTGACTTGGAGCTGTTTGCTTCATACTTGGTCTAGAAATTTTGTTGTACCAGCTTCATTTTTAATCTTGTTGGGAGGAAAAAAAAAAAAAGAAAAAAAAAAAGCATGTGATCATAGCATGGATTTTTATTGTGACTGCGACATTTTGGCGGACACATCGGACATGTTATCACACGCTCTACAGTTAGAAAAATAAATAAAAATGCATGTCACATTTGCACGGTCGTATGGGACGTGATCAGTGTCATCAGCTGTCCTAGGTGTTACATATTAACATATTTTGGGTAGCTCACAATATTTGTTTTTAGGACATTTTTTAATGTAGTCTGTCCCTAGATCTACATTTTGACATCCATCACCTGAAATGAGGAGCGATCTCCCTCATGGGGGGGCGGGGGAGAAACACCCCACTAAGTAAAGCTTTGAAACCTAGAAAAACGTTTATGGTTTTCTGTGGCCAGCACTTTGAAAGCGAGGGGGGGGGGGGGGGGGGGGGGGGATGTCATATTACAAGCAAGTATTTTAAGGGTCTTAAAGTAAATGAAACATTACTTTCTCTGCCAAACAGCTCATTGCCTCAGTGCCAACTCCATTCAAAACCAATTTGGATTTGATTACCAAGCTGAGATGCATACGATTTTACATCTTTGGATTTCCTGTTGTGAAACATCAGTCTATTTCCACATCTGCCCAGCATCCACAAGTGGTCCAAATGGAGAAACTCCATACTGAATTCTACATTTATGATGCAGCTAGGACACAAAATTGCTGCAAGTTCTTCTCTCCTTTATATCCCATGGACTGCAGTAGCATGCGAGTCAGCCTCACTGAATAGCATTAAGTGCACAGCTGCTTTTTACCCAGTGATATGCTGTTTAAGACAATGTTTCATTTTATCTAGTGGGATCATTCAGTCTCACCTCGAGCTACCATAATATGTTTTGTACAGTTAGCCGTTAAGGTTTTGAACTACATTCTAATATATTTTTGCATTATACTGGAGACTCTAAGGCTCACAGCCACCACCTACACAACAAAAAAAACAAACAAATTGGTGTCAAGGGTTTTATTTTTCACTACCACCAGGAATGACTTGAACTAGTCACAGGTACAAAACTCAGATGTGACAGTTGATTTTGCTAGAATTGACAATTTTAGACATAAATAGCACTTGATACTAAAACTTAAAGACTACTTTTAACGTTTTCATTGGTTAAGTGCATTTGTGGATTAGTTTCTAGTCATGCAATTGAAAGAAACTCAAAAGCAGTTTCCTTCTCCTCTGTAAGTTCTTTGGCTGTTAAATCCATCTTTCCACGAGAGAACTCATCAATTTTCAGGCCTTCAACTATCTTCCAGCTTTTATCCTGTTGGAGATATGAAGAAGAAATCATTTGCACAAAGTTCTTGGGATACGTTAAGGTGGAAGTGAAAGCAAACTGTATAGAAAATGGACACCATGTCAGCAAATTATTTGCTAGCATTGGGACCTCAACTGGATGAATTGGAAAATATTAAGTTGCTGTTACACTACAGGTTTAGCATAGACTATTACAGCCTGCAAAGTGTCTAAGTTATCAATTGCTCTGAAATAAAAATTCATCATTGGGCTTATATACCAAAGAAAAAGCTGTACTGAAGGAAATCTGGATTCTGACAGCTCTCAAAACACTACCTTTCTCCAGCTTAGTACATTGAGCCTGGGCCAGGCAGAAGAGATTACTTGCCTTGGACACTTTAGGAGAGGGGAGGGAAGCACTTCATATTTTTAACAGCTTGGGATCAGCTATGACAGACTACATGTCATCTCAAGAAGTGATCGGAAATGCTGCTTACCTTAATTATAACAGGGAATGAGTACACAAGCTCGCCAGGCACACAATAAGAGTTTCCATCTGAAACAACACCCATGGACACATATTGCCCCTGTATAGGAAAAAATAAAAGGGTTAGCCACAAATTTGTTTCCTAAAGAATGTAAATTTAGAATTCATCCTTTACTAAAGGGAATATAAATAGTCAATGCATACTGCCCCCTTCACTGGCATCAATACATATTAGTTGGCAGCTGTAGGGGCTTCACACTTGTTACATTGCCCTCTGCAGGCCTGGGAACCCATTGCAGGTGTTGCCTGGTAGATTGGAGGGAGCTCATGGAACATCTCCCCAGAAATTGCATATTAGATCACTTCTGGGCTTATCTGTCATTTTCCCCAGCCACTTAAAAAGGCTAACAGATTGTGTCCTGCACTCCAATAGCTTCAATGAAGGGCAGGTGAAACAGGAGGGTCCAATAGCCTTCAGATGTCTCAAGAGAAAATGGTCAAATTTAAAACATACATACACCCAAGCACTTAAACACACATTGCGCCCCCCCAAAAATAAATTTGGAGTTCGCCCTCATATGCATGTAAACACACGTGGGGACACCACATTGTAAAGTGAGAGCAATAACTCTTGGCCAATGCTAAACTGATGATTTGTAGGGGGGCTTTTAAGGCTTCACCTAGGACTAATTTAAGGAAGTTTGCTGCCACTTCAGACATATGCAATTTTAAATGTTGGGTATCCATTTACTCAGTGCAACCTCATCTTTTAACTTGTTACTAAAGAATGGATTTGATAAGCTGTTGCGCCAATATCATTGGAGGACACACACACTGCAGGGCGTTTTTCCGGTGCATTAGCACTAAAAATAGCACCTGAAAAAAAGCCTCAGCTGCAATCCCAGTGTGAAAGCCTAAGTACTTTCACACTGGGGTGCTGCGCTGGCAGGGCATTACAAAAAGTCCTGCCAGCAGCTTATTTGCAGCTCTGTAGGAGCGGTAAATACACTTCTCCTGCCCATTGAAAATCAATGGACAGCGCCGCTGCAGCAGTGTTTTGCGGGCGGATTTAACCCTTTTCACCCCCGCTATCGGACAAAAAAGGGTTAAATCGGCCAGCAAAACGCCACTGCCCATTGATTTCAATAGCACCGCTTTACCGCCGACTTCTGGGTGCTTTCAGTGTGAAAGCACTCTTAAAGCAGGCGATACATGTGTCAAATTCCGAATTGTGCATTTTGTGATCCAATGTTGTCACTGTCGATTTCAAAATTCAACCAAGCCTTTCATTTCAGCTCATGTTGCTACAGAACAAAAAAAAAAAAAAAAAAAAAAAAAGTTGTATCCCACTAATGGTGCGAATTGAACGAAAATGCTTTACGATTGTCAAAAGAAAAAATTTCTACTTTATGCAATGCCCTGCCAGTGCACCGCTCCAGTGTGAAAACCCTCAGGCTTGGAGTGAATGGAGCCACCTTTTTCAGGCGCCATTTTTAGTGCTGTAGTGCCTGAAAAACTCCCAGTGTGAAAGGGGTCTTAGTGGCAAGACCACTGACAGATGATTTTACACACACACACAAAAACACACAAATAAAAAAAATTTAAAAAAAAAACTGTATTTCAGTGTTAATTTGTTGAAAACCAAATGGGGAAAAAAAAATTAAAAAAAAAAATTCAATTTTCAATCAAACATTTACCTCTGGGGTTCCAAACCAAATGTCGTGAATATGATCACAAATGGCTTTAGCAGCCGACATAGCGCTGGATAACTTCCTTGCTGCAATAACAGCAGCGCCACGCTGCTGAACAGTCTAGGAAAGATGGATACAAAACAATAACTATCATTAGTACTGGAAGTGATAGCAGAGGAGGAGGACAGACAATATGATGAGGAGGAGGAGAGGAGGAGGAGGAGGAGGAGGAGGAGGAGGAGGACAGACAATATGAGGAGGAGGACAGACAATATAGGAGGGTAAATTTAGCACCCTGCACTCTTACCAGCAGAGTGCTAAAATGTACCCTTCTAGGCCCCAATATGAAGAGCAGTTTGGATTCATTATCTTCCCAGGTCAGAAAATGGGTGATTACAGATGAAATCACAAATGTAATTAACACTTATTTTAGAGCCAGTCCATATCAGAAGATGGTGCAGGATAGGCACATTTGGAGCCCGTTTTACGCACCACATACAAAAACGCACACTGCCAGCGATCTGCTACAAGTGCCAATATACTGTAATGGCACCACAAATGCAGAGTGCATTTGTACGCACCAGATTACATGGTTAGAATGCAATATGGTGCAGCACATTTTTCCAAGTAGTGAATGCGCTATTTTGTGTGCTTTCCAGTGCAACTTACAGCCATGTGGACTGCGTTCCTGTGCGATTCTGGCCCTGAAGTTGTTACTGCATACAGTAATATTTAATAGCTACTTCAAGCATATTTCCCCACCTCTTAACAGAGTTCCTTTCAGCTATTTATATAGGGTCAAACACTTGCCTAGACCTTACCACTGTAAATACAGAAGCAGATTTAAGATGAATGACATTTGCATAAGGTGATGTTCACTTAAAGGTTACATGTGACCTTCGAGTATATGTATATTAAAGTATTAATATTTTAATGTGCATAGTGTAGCCACAGGTCCACCTTTGAGAACATGTTATGCCTGTATTTAGTGCAACCACCAACATGTTCCTAAATACCTCACACCACCCCCAGAATGCAGGTCAGCTGATTCACTCATTGACAGGGATCTGTGAATGAAGTACAAGTTCTGCCTGTTCCCATGGCAGAAGGACTTATTCTCAATGAATGGAGTGCAGTAATCAGCTCACTTGTAGTCCATTGAATATTCCTCCAGCTTTCTAACAAAGCCAGGAGAGCATGATTGGCAGCTGCTTGTGGAAAAAATAAATGCATTTCATATTGCTTTAAGGGCTTTTTTTTTTTACCATTGAGAAAAATAAAAAGCCCTTAAAAAAAAAGGCGGTATTAAAAAAAAAAAAAAAAAAAGTTTTACTTCTGCAAGGCAATATAAAATGCTAGTACGCACTGTATACTGCACATTATGAAAGCCCTACAGTGGTGTGCCGTCACCACTGCACAGGTTTCCATCTTCGCGGGCTGCGGATGCTTGAATGGCCAAGTAGAAATAACGTCACTCTTGTGCCCGAGTCTTAGCTACGGCACACAGGTATCCCATTCTTTCACAGCACATAAGCCAGTGATGTCACCATTTACTGCTGGCTAGAATCTCTTGTACATGTTTATTAGATATTCATTTTATCTACAGGTAAGCTTTATTATAAGCTTACCTGTAGGTAAAAAAAAACATGGAGTTTATTACCGCTTAGGCAATTCTCCTCTCCCAAAGATAAATTTAACAAAAAAACACCACACTTGTCACATGACCTGCACTAGAGGAATCTTGGTGTATTATGCCTTCTTACCGAGATGAATTCCCCTTTGAGCCAGCTGTCGTCCTTCACTGCGTCAAACACTGGCACATCCTTTCCTTGGAGATGGACAACAGCATGACTAGCATCAGGGTACTGAGTAGAGGAGTGATTTCCCCAGATGATCACATTCTTAACATCATCATTTGCTACCTTCAAGCGATTAGCAATCTGGAGTAAAAAAAAAAAAAAAAAAAAGCGCATGACAATTCATCTCCTGATGGGCTTAATGTGAACAGTTCAATGATCTATTAGTAACATTGACATGTGCAGGGCTGTCAGACATTGCAAAATATAGGTTTGCTGCTGATGAGACTGTATACTAAATCACAAACCATATACTTATAACACCTCACACCCCCAGTGACTGTTCTCTAGAAAATAGCCTTATAAAGGCAGTAAAAATCAATGACCCCCCAAACTCACCTGAGCTTTGGCTCGGTTGTGATCTAGACGGGTCAAGCAGCTGAAGTTCTCTTTAGGGATGGATGGAGCAGACTTCAAAGCAGTCAAGCAGTTGGTGTTTGCAGGATTGCCCACCACAATCACCTTTATAAAAAAAAAATATATATAATGGTTAAACAGAAATAAAGTACCTATTCAGCTACATCAACTGCACTGTGGTGCATTATGTACACTGCCTAAATTTGAATGAATGAGTTGCCAATGTACAACAAGAAAGTGACCTGCACTAATTTTCTGCAGAAAATATAATGGCCCCTTATTTGTAGTAATGTGGGAACCCACGGAGCACAGCAAGAGGCCAGAAGTTTTTTTTTCCTCAAAGGAAACCAAGTAAAGCCGGCCATAGACTGTTCAAATCCTGGCCATTTCAGTTAATCAATTTGGGTACAACCAGCCTGCTGGATTATACATGCGATTCTTGCTAGCAACGGTTATAGCCACTAGCAATAATCACTGTTCTCCCAGTGGGGAGAACTTCCCCCTGCCAGTAGACTACGATTCCCCCGTCAAAAAAAAAAAAAAAAAATCTGTAGTTCAATAGCTGAAGACAAGTTTGGAATCTGAAAAAGCGGGGGGTGGGATGTGGACAGAGCAGTGACTGGAGTCTGGACCTGTCACAACATTTAAAAAAGGTAAGGGTACCATAAACATGCACACATGTTCCACATACATGTCTGATGTGCAAAGCAATTAGAAACTGACCTTGTACACTGGAGACGGTAAAGACAAATG
The DNA here is from genome assembly GCA_028564925.1 of Lithobates sylvaticus. Lineage (NCBI taxonomy): Eukaryota > Metazoa > Chordata > Amphibia > Anura > Ranidae > Lithobates > Lithobates sylvaticus. The sequence goes on from CM053028.1 coordinate 94,461,814, forward strand.
GCATTGCCATACACTGATACTAAAATAAGGCAATAGTCTTAAAAAAAAAAAAAGTATTTTGTAATAAAAAAAAAAAAAATAGTCTTTCCACTCACTGCCTCCTTTCAGTAGTTGGCATTCAAATTGCCATCATGCAAGAAGAAAATAAAGTGCATAGCGTAGTACAGTTTTTTTTTTGGTGGAAGCTTTTCTACTATTAACACACGAGGGACTATTTTTCTCCATTTACCAGATTGTTGATTCATTTGCGTTTTACCGTAATGTCCTTGGTGGAATAAGGACACTAGCGCTGTTGCAATATTTAAAATACTTTAGTACAAAAGACTTTAGATTGCCTTATTTTCATATCCCGTATTTTAAAAGTAGCTGCCTTCACCTTTGGATGGGTGAATATTTATATTGAATTTATCCACTGTATATTTAAGAGCACACATCCAATTAGCACGGAGGGGTGAACTTTGGGGCGGGTTTTAGGTTGCATCCTTCAAGAACATACACTGATACTGGAGAGGACTTATAACCTGCACCTATTCAACAACTGGCTGACAGGATCCCCCAAAACAGGAGAAAATTGTCTGCTCTGTCCAAAAAGATTTGAATCAGTAGGCTGTCATTGTGTCTAAATAAGGCTCAATTGAGCCCTTCAATCTTCTATACAAAATAAGCCAAGCTGTCAGACTTTATTAGCTATTTTAAGCTTGCAAATAGAAAGACTTCTCTTTAGAAAGAATCACCTTCACAGACTTCTTGGCATATTTGTCAAGAGCAGCACCTTGGGATTTAAAGATTTTAACATTGGCCTTCAGCAGGTCTTTCCTTTCCATCCCTTCCCTCCTTGGCATGGAGCCCACCAGGACAGCAACATCCAGGTCTTTGAAGGCTTCATCCTCCTTGTCTGTAGCTTTGACATCTGCACAAACAACCAATCAACAGCAGCGAATATTATCCAAGTGCAGCTCTCATCTACGTTTGAGAACTGTGCCTTAAAACATAAAAGTTCCAGGCATTAGCATTTTATACTGTACATAGTTACATTGACAGACAAAATTGAAGCTGGAAATCATTGAAGTAGACCCCAGTGACCTCCAGGCGGTCGGGCACCATTCAGAGAATGCTTTGCATTTTATAAAAAACTGCAAAGCATTCTGATTGGATGAGGTGGAGGGCGCAAAATTGCATAATGTATGGCCTCTGCCTTAATGGGGAGTTCAATAAGGATTGGTTTCCCACAGACAATTCAGGCAGGGTATAACAATCTAGAAATTGCGCAACTGCATGTGTATTGGGTCCCAGAGGAACAAAGGTCTTTATAACAAGCTTTTAATGATTCAAGGCTGCCAATACCAAATTTAAAGCCGTAAAAAAGACAGTTTATGCTGCACCCTCCTGGAAAAAATAAATAAATTCCCCTGCAGTGAGGCTGTGCCCACACTGCACAGGTTAACTGCTCATTTTGTCTAGGGGTAAAGGAGAGTGGAGATATACTTACTGGAACCTTTGTATCCTCCCAGCATGAGAGCAGTCTGGTAGCCCCACACTCCAGTGGTCTTGAATTGTGGGGCTACCAGACTGGTGGACCATGGGGGGGGGGGGGGGGGTAGGAATTGCAGTTTTCTGGTGAAAAAGGATTTGGGGGGGGGGGTGTATAGACTCTCCTCACCCCTAGACAAAACAAGTAGTTAACCCATACAGTGTGGGCACAGCCCCACTGCATAGATTTTTTTTTGCCAGGAGTTGGGCTTTAAAGAAGAAGTCGCTAATGTAAAAGAACAAGTTGTAATATGGAAATGTAAACTTGCATGCATTCTAGAACACCACAACAATTCAACCTATGACCTATAGGTTCAGAAATCTGTACTATACAGAATTTCACAATCAACTTGAAAATGGCATAATAAAATTACAAAAACAGTCAGGCTGTTTTTAAGGCAGAGTGCAGAACTAACCTTTACCCTCCAGATAAGGAGAAAACATTACACGAAATAAACTGGACACACACACACACACACACTTAGAATGAAGATTGGTTGTCTTATAGGGAAAAATTACGCCCTGGCTTTTGATCAACCATGATCTCACAAAAAAAAAAAAAAATCTACATAAATGGGAAAGGAAGTTAATTTGATTGTTGCCATTTCAAGCAAATAATGCTTTGATCAGAAAAAATAGAATAGAAAATTGGAGTGTATGGCCACCATAACGTTGGCCAATAACTCTCAGCTCTGATGCTATTTAATAGGGTTTTTCTAACAATTGCGGAGTTAGCCATTATGGTGCTTGGGTTGTAATGGGGTTTAAGGGGTGGCATGCCGCTAAGTGTGAACGGTATCTCCCGCTACCTACCAATCATTCCGACCAGTTATCAAGTCGGCCATGTGAATGCAGAATTTGAGCAGAATACTGCCAGTTGGAGATGCAGAGAAACAGATCAGGCCTATTCTAATCCACCACAAGCCCTTAATCCTGGAGAACCACCATACATGATTTACTTAAAGTGCAAAATCTGGTGCAGCTGTGCATGGTAGCCAACTTCTAACTTCAGCTTGTTCAATTAAGTTTGACAGCCCCCCCCCCCCCCCCCCCATCTGGAAGCCGATTGATTCCTATGTAGGAGGTGCACCAGATTTTGCACTCCAGTTTTAGTAAATCAACCCCTTTGTGTATTTGCTTTAGTTGAAGTCACATGAAAGACTAAGTGCAGATCCTGGAAACTATCGGTTATACTACTAAGGAAAATTTTCTATAATGATCTCTGCATTACATTGTCTGTGTGAGGGAAGTGGATTGAGGCCAGAAGCAGGAATATATGGGGCCTACCTTCTATACAATGTGTAACATGCGAGTCTGGCCATATTTCCTCCTCTGAAACAGAGTTTGGATGTCTGAAGGCCAAGATATGGAAGCTAACATACAATTCTGTTAAGAATTTTGCAACGGTATCTGGTCAGGAATACATTTTTTGGAAAAGCGTCAGTTAATATAACTCCCTTTATTATTATAGTTACCAGAGGTGTTTAGAAGCCATCAGGCAATTGCCAGATTGCTTCTATTTGAGTTGGCTTGCCAGGCATACACACTCCTGAAGGCTGCAGCCACCAGGAGTGTGTAAAGAAAAAAAATACGCCCTGCAAAAAAGAGCTAAAGCATTGCATTTGAATATAGAGTACAATCCTTTTTGCCATTTCACAGGTGCAAGCAATTTTGAAACTTGACATTTAACAACCTCACTTTTTGATATACGATACTTTGATATTTGACAACCTCACTTTAGAAAAAAAAAAAAGAAAATTGTTAGTATGCGCCAAACTTAAGTGTTAAGTTAACAATTTAGGTTACCTTTTAGCAGAGGCAGTGCACAGTCCTGGAGCTCCATTACAACTCCTCCCAATACTCCCATCATAGGTGTAATATCCAGGAGAACAAGCTCCAATGGCTGCAATAAAACCACACAGCATATTATACATTAGACAACTTCTAGTTTTTGCTACACCACTAAAACACCAATGGATAATTAACAGTTTCAATAGAACACACACTTACCTGATCTTTGCCAAAGACATCACCTTTAGCAATTCCATAAAGCAGAGAGTAGGCAATCTGACCAGCAGCTCCAGTTACCAGGACTCTTATAGGCTGAGCCTGGAAAAAGGCAGAAGACAGTAAGCACTGATATAGATATATAGAACACAACAGCAACATATTCCTTGTAGCAGAATGCTGCATTTCCTATACACCATCTCCTAGATTCTAATGCAGGATCCCACTCTACCCATGGACATGACAAGAAACCGTTACAAATGAGCCAACGCAATAAAAGACAAAATAAAAAAATAAAGCAACTTCAGTAGGGATCCTAGGATTTCACTGATCTTGTTGAGAAAAGGCTGGTTTAGTAAGTAAAGTGACAGCTGTTATTCTTGTGGGGGGGGGGGGGGGTGAACTAGTTAACACATTTACATAATGGCTAATTACATTTGCAGTACTTAAAATTAGTAATCAAGCTAGTTTTTGTATACTATAATTTAATATCACCACAAGAGTGACACTTGCCAGGTTCCCTCACTTGCACAGCCTTTTTAATAGGATCACATTCATATGTCTTAAATAGAACAAAATTGCAGGACCCCACCACAATGCAGTATAGGTAAAAGCAATTCCAGACAGTAAAGTATTTTCTAAAATCCTGCGCTGCAATACACAGCAAAAATGTATGCCAACAGCCACTGGGTGAGCCCCTAATATCAGAGCCAAATGGAAACCTCTACAGCAGTATAGTAGGCATAACTGACTGCAGACATTTCTGGTATACTCAGAAAATATACAGTTATGCTTTTATTTTTCTGTCAACTGATATATCTATATGCCATTTTTCTTCATTTACACAAGTGGTAACCTTTTATAATCAGAAATGTATGCATGCATAAAATGATATAGGATTCAACATCCATACAACAGAACAGTAATCTAGGACCATTCCAACAGTTGTATTCCATGAACTATACAGCCTGCTTATAGAGCAGTCAGTCAAACTGAGGCCTAGCTGCCAGGATGGCAAGATATGAAACTTCCATTACAGAATTTCCAATCTTCAGTTATATTTATTTTACAAAAAACACACTACAATATGTCTGCTACAGTTCCATTTACAGCCACTTTGTCTCCATGAGGCCCTGTCCTATCTAAGACACAAGGCCTTTGTGAAGAGAGTGTAGGGCTTATTGTACAGCATTGGCAGTGATGAAGAATGCGCCTCACTTGGCAGCACCAGTTCTCGGCATAACCTCTGACATATGGTCACAAAGCCCTGCAGTAAGGTCATTTCCATGCACAGTACTTGGAAGACAGATGCTTTAGAAGCACATGCCCTTAGTTAACATAACGCAAGTAATCTTCCTCCATAATGGACTCTAAGGCTGCATTCACACTTGAGTGTTTTGTCGCCTAAAGCTACAAAACGCTAGAGGGGAAAAAATGTATTCTCTATGGAGATGGTTCACATCTCCACTCCAAAACACCTGAATCCCTACGCCTGAAGCTCAAACAAGCTCCGGACCCTTTTTTGTTGCTCGAATCGGGCAGATTTGGGCGTTTTCTGCTTTTTACATTGGTGAACTTTTGCTCTGCACAAAATTGTGGCAAAAACGCTGTGAAATCGCAGCAAAAACACCACAATTTTCTGCCTGAAAACGCTACGCTCAGGTGTGAATGCAGCCTAAAGGGTAACAAAACTCTTGTACATGAACAGTAATTCAAAAATACTATCATCTGAACTACACAAAGAATGAGAATGTGGGAGCCAAGACACAAATGTTGCCTTCAGCTGAAAATACTGCATTTGCTTAATTTCTCTGGATTGCCGACACTGAACAATTTCAGGAAACCTGAGTTACTGATACTAAGAATTAGCAAGTCTGAACTCTTGATCTGCTTGTTATAGGTCATTGACCAAAGGTACTGAAGCCAAAGTATCAGTCTGAAAGCCAGGCAGCAATCTCAGAAGTCAGCAAAAACAATGTATACTTTATTGTATGACCAGCAAGGGCCTGTTCTCATTTGTGTGCTGCAATAATGCGAACATTACTGCAATGCAAGTTACGCACATTGGGGCACCTCTATTCATTAGAAATAGTACCCCAATGTACCTGTATTACAGCATAATTCGAGGCAATACACTACTATGCGCTCCACTGCCGGAAAAGCTGCATGCATGATTTTTGGTATGTTATGTTGCCTTAGGCAGCCCAAATGCAACACACGTTAATGTGCAAGACATCCAGTCAGGATGAGAAGACCAGAACCTGACACAAAGGAAACATGTCATGACGAGGTGAACATGGAGGCTGACACTTGAGATCTGCTTCTGAAAATGTTAGTTGCCTGGCTGCCATGCTCACCCCTTCTGCTTGCAGGCAAGGACTTTATTTTCTCCAACTCTTCTGATCTGCATGCTTGTTCTTGGCCAGTGACAAAGCATAAAATGAAAACCAGTAGTGAATCATAGTAGCAAGACGTGTAGCATTTTCAAAAGGAGCAATGGCAGCCCCTATACATCTCACGACAGGTTTACTTTACGAGGCAATTTAGCACAACTGGCCGAGCCGACATGAAGGGGAGTATCTTTACTCCAAATACTATTGGCTATAATGCTTCTACAGGGACCTTCCTCCCACCAAAGGAAAATTGCTAGCAGGTGAGGAGACCCACAACGCTATGGCTGAACATTTTGTGCCCTTCCTAGAAATGCCTCACTTTATATCTCCAGCCACCAATGAGAAAAAGGACTTCTAAATGTGTTTACATGGGTAAGCTCCACTCCAGCCACGTACTTCTATACTTCCCCTCCCATCGCTTCTGAAGGAGCTGCTCGGAGCACTTCCATGAGAAAGCCAGCCGCCGACAGGAAATAAAAACCCACAAACTGGGGTTAGTTATGGGACAGATAGGGCAAGTGGATAAGGGGGCCAAAAAAATGGCCAGTGGAAGTAGAAAAGGCCACATCAGTGGGAATGAATAATATTTTCCGCTTTGTGTAAAAAAATAAAACACTGCGCCTGTGGGAGCAGGAATAGCGCCATATAATAATTGGTACAAGTTGAAGGAATAGTGCCAACATTTAATGTTAGTGGAAGGAATAGTGCAACATCATTGGTTCAGCGAGAGGAATAGCGCCCGAGGGGCTGGATAAAGGCAAGCAAAGGGCCACAGTTTGGAGATCCCCCCAGATCAAACAGAAGTATCTTCCTTGGCTGTAAATCTGGGTTCACACTGTGTGAAAACAAGGCTTACAACAGGGGTCCGGTGCGTCCCTGTTCTCAGTTTCAGGGACGAATCGGGCCCGAATTTTTGCCTGAAAACGGAACCAAAGATGCACAGGACCCCTGTTTAATTCGCTCCACAGCCACCCAGAAGCTGTGTGGACCGGCTCCATTGAGACCCAGTCAGTCTCCTGCCATGTGAATTGGATACGGGGAAACCAGCATCAGTGTGAACCCAGTCTAAAGGATAGGAGGGTTAAATTCCACTTCAGCGCTGTCAGCAGATCTGCCTCTACAAACTTGGTAGTGCCTAAAAAATGGAGAACGACTGAGCATGTGCAGAGCAGGGTAAGACAGTATTACTGGAGTCTACACAGTATAGTGTCCGTTAAAAAAAAAAATTAAAAGTCAGCAGCTACAAATACTGCAGCTGCTGACTTTTAATAAAATCGGACACTTACCTGTCCCAGGGTCCAGCAATGCGGGGGAATGAAGCGTTGCTTGTTCCCCGCTCCGCGGCACTGGCATTCTTACTGTGGGCACAGCCGGGCACCCACTGCGCATGCGTGAGCGGCGCGCAGTCATCTGGGACCTGTCACGTGTTCCAGATGACAGGAGGGAGGGAGCCCTTCCTGCGCTGAGGGGAAGTTATGTCACTTAGCCCAGGCACTGAAGGAGGCAGACTACGAGGGACCCCCCTATCAACAGGCATTTAGAGGCAAGTTAAAAAAAAAAATTTCCAAAGCTATACCTGCAAGGGGCAGCAAGACTTGATTCTAAAGTTCCACTTTAAAGTGGTAGTAAGCTTAAGAAAAAATAAATAAATAAAATAAAAATAAAAAAGCTGACAGGCAGGGCTTACATAACAGAAGATACCCTAGAGGTCAATTCGGTCATAACCCCCCCGCCCCCCCCCAGCAACATGATCTGAGCCACACATGCGCAGCTCTGATCTATATTTATGGCTCGCTATGCTGCTGTGGTGATGTGACTTCTGTGCACATGAGCCAGGAGTGACATCACTGTTGCCCGGCCAAATAAGCAGCCTAAAATTCTGAACCTGGTGAAGATGGAGGAGCTGGAAAGCCATGAAAGCGCAGCACTGGAGGGCTCAAGTTTGCAGATAAATCTGTCATTATGTACCAATATGCAGTGCACAGCAGTATATCATGACCGAAACCTACTGGGGGACCCATATTTAGCTTACTAGCCTGACTTTACTACCACTTTAGGCTCCATGTGCACCAGTTTTTTTTAAAGCTGCGAATAGTTTTTTGCAGTTCCTATATAAAAATATAAATAGGATTTAGGCTCAATTCACACTGCAGCAATCCTGCAGATCCAGTGCGGCATCGCAAACAACTCGCAGGCAGCTCACACTGCCCTATGCAAACTGCTGGGAGTGTGAATTCAGACAGAAATCAGATTGCGGGGGGGGGGGGCTGGACGTTCGGTGAACAGCCCCTGCGATCCAATTTTGATGAAAACCAAAAAAAAAAAAAATTCAAATAAAAAAAATTTAAATAAACTAATGTGTATGGAGCCTAAAAACCAAAACCAGAACTGCAATATACTGCAGCTAACCAAGTAGATGTGGTGGCTGCATTTGGTCCCCCCCCCCCCCCGTTTTAACCTGGTGATCTGGCCAGTAACACCTCCTGTATTAGTGTATTAGAGTGACCCCCACTCTAGATGAAGGAGCACAGCAGTGTATGTATGCATAGATGTTCGAGCAGATTTAACTACACTAACAAAATTGGAGCCAAACTCCAGCTAACACTTTATAATCATCAGGGCCAGCAAACAGTTTTGCTCCTTCAGAGATAAAAGTTTTTTTGGAATAAAAGCAGATTATTGTAAGCACCCCTGTCTGTGGTAAAAATGGTTTGTCTCATGCATATAAAATGATACATCTAGAAGAGAGCTTGTGCTGCTGAAAAACAGACTGGGCAGATTACCAGGCTAAAATAAAATAAAGGAAAGCTAATGCAGCATCACATCTAAGCATTAGTAATCTGCAATATAATTGCTTTTGGGTTTAATATGGCCTTAATGATTGACAATGTGCAATATAGTAGTTTTGGGTCTGATATGTATAATTACACACAGGAATAGAGTTATTCCCAGAATGCCCATGGTGATACTAAACTATAAAAGGGGCCCAGGACTGGGAACACATACCATTTATATCACAGCCCTGAGCATAGAGGACAGTGAGAGTTATATACAGGGGGGGGGGGGGGGTGGTATATACAGTGAAGGGTTAAATACAGGGGGTATTATATACAGTGAAGGGGGTGTTATATACAGTGAAGGTTATATACAAGGGGGGTGTATGAGGAGAGCTGACTGAGACCCCCCCCCCCCCCCCCAGAGGTGTGAGGAGGCTGCACACTGCGGGGACACTCTCCTGGTACAATGCCAAGTCTCACCACCTGGGGAGCACACTGCCGCCCACACAGGTATACAGGTCGCCTCAGGTGTGTTGTCATGGAGAGAAGAGAACATAGAACGTGGAAGAAGAAGAGAAGAATAAAGTTGGCGCATTGCCAGCCATATCCTCCATACAGCCGGTATAGGACTAGAGGACAAAGCAGGCTGACCGGGACACCAACGAGCGGTAGCTGTAAAAGAAGCCATACAAACCATAGCGTTCGTTATGTAGAGACTGACAGACAGGCCGATACAAAGCGGAAGAAAGAGGGCGGCGACTCTCCTGTGGGAAGCTTCAGTGAAGAGTGTGTGCAGGTCACCTCTACTAGAAGTACAGAGCGGCGAGGACACACGTGACCACACACACCCCCTTCCCCTTCTATGTGCGGAGTGACCAGGTTCTGTAGTTTCTTTCAGCAGAGACGTACCTAACCCGCAATGATGAGCCAAGGCACGTAGAACTATATTACCCACAGTGCTTTGCGTCAGCCATATCACTCCGCAGTCAAAATGGGGCAACCTTCAGCTTATCGCGTGATTAGATGTGAGAAGAGGTGATGACAGGCTGGGGGTGTAGTTATATAATGGAGACACTGGGGGGGAAATGTGGAGGTCGTCCTTATAGAGTGATTCTTGCTGTATTGTATAGGCTGGGGATGAAAGCTGCAATAAAACATGATTAAATAAAATGACTGCATTCCTGCTGTTGGTGATAGGAAGAAATGTGTGTGTGATCACTGATTGTGCAGGAGGAAGATGTCTTTCAGGATTTTTAATGCAGAAGAGACATGTTTTCATTGTTCTGTATTGAAGCTATTTACCTGCCTGTCAATCACAGCACAAATACACAATGCCGAATCTGATAAACTCCCCGCACATGTGTGGGAGAGACGCCATCTTCACCCGGTCACTGACAGCGGCCGGTGTTCTGTCAAAATAGCCAATTCTTTGAGATCTCCAATCACGTCACTTCCGGTTACTGTAAACCAGGGATCCTCAAACTACGGCCCTCCAGCTGTTGCAGAACTACACATCCCATGAGGCATTGCAAAACTTTGACATTCACAGACATGACTAGGCATGATGGGAATTGTAGTTCCTTAACAACTGGAGGGCCATAGTTTGAAGACCCCTGCTGTAAACCATCAGTAATTGGAGATAAACCATCAGTAATTGGAGATTTGGACGAGTTGATGTTTGTACACAACATCGGCAAGTGTGTACACTCCGGTACACAATATTATGAGCGGATATTGTTAGTCCACCCAATGCCAACCAACAACATGGTCGCCTACTAGGCGGCGACCTCCTTTGCCACTGTTCTGTCAAAACAGCAAACTCCTTGTGTAGCGGAGTGTACATCTGGCTTGTGCAGAATAACAAGATTTGTCTCCTCTTACTAGGGTTGCCGCCTTTTCTTCAAATCAAACCCAAACACTTTAGCGGCGCACAGCAATTTTTTTTTTTACAGTTTAACCGCTTCAGCCTTGGAACAATTTACCCCTTTCCTGACCAGAGCACTTTTTGCGATTCGGCACTGCGCCGCTTTAACTGACAATCGCGCGGTCGTGTGACGTGGCTCCCAAACAAAGTTGACTTCCTTTTTTTTCCCACAAATAGAGCTTTCTTTTGGTGGTATTTGATCACCCCTGCGGTTTTTATTTTTTTTGCGCTATAGACAAAAAAAGAGCAACAATTTTGAAAAAAACACATTATTTTTTAACTTTTTGCTATAATAAATATCCCCCAAAAATGTATAAAAAAAACATTTTTTTTTTCCCCAGTTTAGGCCGATACGTACGTTCTTCTACATATTTTTGGTAAAAAAAATCGCAATAAGCGATTATTGATTGGTTTGCACAAAATTATAGTGTTTACAAAATAGGGGATAGTTTTATGGCATTTTTATTAATATTTTATTTATTTTTTAAATGGCGGCGATCAGCGATTTTTATCGTGACTGCGACATTATGGCAGACACATCAGACATTTTTGACACATTTTTGGGACCATTGTCATTTATACAGCAATCAGCGCTATCCCTTAGTCTCCTCTACACAGTCCACACACATCTGACTCCTCTTGTGATCCCCAATCTGGCGGCACTCCCACTCTTGACTGCTCTCCAGGCTCCAGAGATAGCACATGATAAAAGACAAGAGATGGTCAGAGATTGGCACAGGACATGGTCAGAGTATATGGACATGGCACAGGACATGGTCAAAGGATAGGGATATGGCAAAGGACATGGTCAGAGGATAGGGACATGGCACAGGACAGGACATAATTTAATATATAAGGGGCGCTAGTACAAAAATAAAGTGTACTTATTTAAGGAATCGATTAAATAATCTGGACTGTATAATAAAAAGTGAGCTTTTGATAGAGGGTGTGGGGACACAAAATAGATCTACTCAGAACTAAGCTACTTATTACTACTTCTAGTGACAGTAGTGACCACAGTTGGTTACTTATACATTGTAAATGTTATAATGTGTCAAATTCTTCAAAAAATTGCTTTGTTGTGTCTGTGTAAACAAATAAATAATAGTATTACAACCACCTGTATGTGAACTTGTAGAGTGTAAAAGTATTGCCTACAAAGTGCAACACAAAAAAAGGGGCTACCAAAGCTCTATTGTACAATATATACAAAACCACAGCTTAGGCAGAAATGAACTTAATCCTAAACCATATATCACAATGTGTACATATATCTAAATTCAAAATTAATAACTAACGACCAAGCCCATGTGCCAGGTCTGATGTACAAAGTGCAAAAGTGCCAGGTTATCAAGTGATCCCAATAGCTTGGGTACATTCAATATTCGTGACAAAAATAGATAAAATTAACAAAAAAAATTGTGATATTCCAAAAAACGCAAAGTTCATATAGTAGTCCTTGCTGAAAAAAGCCACATTCACTCCTGTAGATATAGCTTGTGCACCATCACCAGATAAATTCTTGATCCACCCAATGTGAGAACCAGCAATACTAAATGGCCTCTTACCAAATGGAGTTGATTACTTTGTTTAGAAGCAATCAAAATGCGCTTTCACAGGATTGTGCCTGTACACTGAGTGACACACCCTCACTCAAGGACTCTCCTCCTTCTAACAGATCAGCTCAGACGAAATGGAATGGAAACATAGATGGGAATATAAAGAGAGGCGCACCTCATAGCGTAATAACGTTTTTTTATTAAAAAATATATATCATAAAAAACAGCAGCCAATTGCTCACTTACATTTTCCGGTGCCTACCCGGCACTGAGGCTACTTGCAAAATGTTAAAATTCGATGGAGCAGCGGATCCTTCCTTCGTGGCGTGCGTTTCTAGCGTGCGTTCCACTCACCAGGAAACCAGGGCCAGTCTCACAGGAAGTCCCACAGTATTGCGTCCAAAAAAGGGATAAAAGTGATCAGGTACCGCCTACCGACGTACGTTTCGTAATTGACACGTCTTCAGGGTGGCGTACCTGATCACTGCAGGACAGGACATGGTCAGAGGATAGGGACGTGGCACAGGACATGGTCAGAGGATAGGAACATGGCACAGGACATGGTCAGAGGATAGGGACATGGTCAGAGGATAGGGACATGGCACAGGACATGGTCAGAGGATAGGAACATGGCACATGACATGGTCAGAGGATAGGGTCATGGCACAGGACATGGTCAAAGGATAGGGACATGGCACAGGACATGGTCAGAGGATAGGGACATGGCACAGGACAGGACATGGTCAGAGAATATGGACTGTCTGTCTCTGACCGACCTTGTGCACTCACCAGGGTCACTGGTGTGCTGGCATTGCTGGCCAGGGCCTGGTGTGTGTCCGTCTGGCCCTGGGGGGGGTCCAAGTCCGTACTGTCCATCTCCAGGCCGTTCCATACACCCCAACCCACTGCACTGTCCACTCCACTGCAGGAGGCTCCTCCACCTTCCTGGCTCCTGGGGAAGTGCGCCATTATCATCGGGGCTCGCACCGTCTGCACGCACAGCCTCTGTCAGACCCAAGTGCTAAGCCAGGGACCCAGCCAGTGGATACTTGCAGAGCATTATTGTGTGCCAAGCCAAGAACCAAGCAGGCCAGCGGGGTGACGCTTGAGGAGTATCTGTGAGTGCCAAGCTAGGGACCCAGCAGGGATGCGGGGGTGACGCTTGAGGAAGATACTGAGTGAGAAGATTGGAGAAGCTCAGGGGATCCAGTGGTGAGTGGATCTGGAAGTCTGGGAGCTCAGCTGAGTGAAGTTCTACATCAGGAGATTGTAGAAGAAGTGAAGGAGTTCATTGCAACCTTTGTTGGAAACTGTTACAAGATTGTTGTCATAGGAGACAGCGGTCCTACTCATGCAGATGTGGTGTCTAGCTGGATGCCATTCCCTGCATGGCTGTCTGCCTATGGAAGTCTCGGAGTTGGTCAATTAACATTGCAACTACTAAAGGGTTCCTGGCCCTAACCCTCTCTCCCACAGTTCTGTTTAAGAGACAATACATCTCTTTTTGCATCCAAGAATGGTCTGGCACCCATCAATCGAATTGCATTACACCCACCATGCCTTGTAACCCACTCTGCGAAGAAGGATGTCAGCTGTCCCTAACTCTGGAGGTCACTATTAGACCTCTGGGGGCCCGGGACCTCGCTACAAATGCATTAAGGTAAAAAAAACTTTTACCTTTAGAACATTTTTTGAAACAACAAAGAAGAGGACTTTAAAAGTGTCATAACACATAAATCATAAAAATTTCAAATTTTACAAACTTTGTCTGTGCTGCATGCCCTTATCTTATACTTTTTACAAAGGCCATTTTTTTTTTTTTTTTAATGCTTGTAAATACCTTATTTTTGGTTTGTTCTCCACAACTTCCACCTCTAATTGCCTAGGCGATTACATCACTAGGCGATTCTCAAGGGTTCCTGGGATAGCGTCGTCATGTATCCCAGGAGTCCTTGCAAAACTGCCTATTGCCAAAATCTTGCGTTATTTACAGACCGTTGCTACAGCAACGCGTCAGGAGGATGGAGCGCCGCGCGGTGACATTACTGCGCAGGCGCGAGATCGGGAGGTGCATGCTGGGAATCCAGCTGCACCGAGTCCCGGAAATAGATACCAGAGGGCTTCAGATGCCCACAGTGGACATGGCCCCTGCCAGCTTCCGAAATCAAGGTAGTCTCTTTATTTTAAACTGAAATTAAACGGAATACACTATAGGCACTATCTAAATGTGCCAGATAAAGTTTAACAAATGACAGTGGCATTTACAAAAAAAATTTGACTTGGGGGACTGGAACTCCGCTTTAAGGGAAACTTGAAAATTTCACAAGGTTAGGGGCCAATTTACCGGGCACACAGAAACACCCTCAAAGCAGGGCAATATTCAGTCCAGGATCATGGATGTAGTCTCAGAGAGGATCCCCCAGCCCCTCAGCATCTGCAGATCCCAAGTTGGGGGACTGCCTTTTCACATAACCATAGCCCCGCCTGGTCCCGGGCATTCGTAACCACCCCATCAAGGAGGGGAACATGGAGGGAGTGTCCCCTTCCTACGCGACAGGCAGGGAAGAAATTGGGTGTCTAATAAACTCCCAATGTCTGCCCATGCTATCACACAGGGGGCTTGTTAGCAAACTTGTGATGGCAATAAAGTAATAGAAATTGTTAAAAAAACTTTATATATAAAAAAAAAAAAATGTTAAGTACACCCATCATCCCTGCACACACCCCATATAAAAAACGCAGCATAAGGTGAGCATTTGTACATAAACATTAGTTGCACAACACATCCGAGGTATTGTCACAAACGTTGAAGTGAGAGCAATAATTCTAGGACCATGTTTCACGATCAACTCTAAGGCTGCTTTCACACTGGGGCGGTTTGCAGGCGCTATTGCGCTAAAAATAGCGCCTGCAAACCGACCCGAAACAGCTGTTGCTGTGTCTCCAGTGTGAAAGCCCTGAGGGCTTTCACACTGGAGCGGTGCGCTAGCAGGAAAAAAGTCCTGCTAGCTGCATCTTTGGAGCGGTGAAGGAGCGGTGTGTTCACCGCTCCTATACCGCTCCTACCCATTGAAATCAATGGGAGACCGTGGGGATACCGCCCGCAAAGCGCCGCTGCAGCGGCGCTTTGCGGAGGTTTTTAACCCTTTTTCGGCCGCTAGCGGGGGTTAAAACCACCCCGCTAGCGGCCGCATACCGCGGGTAAAACCATGGTAAAGCAGCGCTAAATATAGCGCTGCTTTACCGTCGCCGCCCCGCACCGCCCCAGTGTGAAAGCAGCCTAAACTGATGACCCGTAAAACCTTTTACAGCATCTCCTGTGGAGAATTTGGGGTAGCATTGTTTTTTGTGATTCCATGGGCATGCACAATTTTAAAGCTTGGCATATTGGGTATATATTTACTTGATGCAACCCCATATTTTATAAAAAAAATGGGTATAATGTGTTTGTTGGCACTAAAAAATATATTTTAGTGTATTTTTTCCTGAAAATTTGCATTTGATAAAAAAACTTCACAAGTATCATGTGACATACAAAAATTGTTTCTACCACCATTTTCTTCTCCAGAGTCTCTGCTTTCAGAAAATGTTTACTTTTTGGGGGTTTATTAGTACTTTCTAGAAAAAAAGCAGATTTAACATGTGCTCAAAAAATCTAAAAAAATTGCCCTGGTAGACAAGTGGTTAACCACTTCAGTACTGGGCATGTTCACCCCCTTCCTGTACAGGCTAATTTTCAGCTTTCAGCGCAGTTGCACTTTGAATGACAATTGCCCCAAATCTATTTTTTTTTTGTGTGTGCTTTATTTTGGTGGTAATTGTCACCGGGTTTTTTATTTTTTGCTAAACAAATAAAAAAAGACCGAAACTTGGAGAAAATAAAAGTTTTTCTACGTTTCTGTTATAAAATTTTGTAAATAAGTATGTTTTCTGTGACGCAAAGACGCTAGATGCTCCGCCCAAAATTGTCAGTCTTTTTTTGCTTACAGTGCAAAAGATAAAAACCGCACAGGTGATTAAATACCACCAAAAGAAAGCTCTATTTGTCGGGAAAAAAAGGACGCCAATTTTGCTTGGGTACAGCATTGCACAAATGCGCAATTGTCAGTTAAAGCGATGCAGTGCTGTATCGCAAAAAGTGGCCTGGTCATTAAGGGGGAAAATCTTCTGGTCCTTAAGTGGTTAAGCAATATATTTAAAACTTAAAGTGGATGTAAATCCGATTCATGAAATTTGAGCTGGGCACATATATCTGTAGTGTTTACTTATCTCGCTTCAAAGCCCTAAGTGCAGTGGCTTTCTCCTGCTCTGTTCTTCTGTTATCAGCCCGATAACTTCTGACAAGTTATCTGACAACTGTGATAAGATTAGCCTGAAATTTGTGTCAGGGTGAGTGCTATAAATAGATAAGAAGAGAGCTGGTCTATTCACAGCACAGCTCTGCAAGTCTCTGCCTATGTGTAGAGGGGGTGTGTGAGTTTCCTCCAATCAGCTGTCTCACAGTGTATGGCAAGAATTCACACCCACAGGTGAATCGGGAAGAGAAAGGTCTTTCTAAACAGTATATAAAGCTGAAGACAGCAGATATACATGTAAAACTTCTAAAAACTTCTAAAATCTCTGTGTTTCATCTGAGGCTGTTCACTTCACTGGGTATATATGAGGGTTTACATCCACTTTAACCACATCAATACTGGGCACTTTCACCCCCTTCCTTCCCAGACCAATTTTCAGCTTTCAGTGCTCTCGCACTTTCAATGACAATTGTGCGATCATGCTACGCTGTACCCAAATAAAATTGTTATCTTTTTGTTTGCACAAATAGAGCTTTCTATTGGTGGTATTTATTCACGACTCCGTTTTTAATTTTTTGCGATATAAGCGAAAAAGGAGCAGAAATTTGGAAAAAAAATATATTAAATTTTTTTCCATTTTAAAAGAAATCCAATAAAATTTAATTTTGTCATAAATTTAAGCCAAAATGTATTCTGCTACATGTTTTTGGTAAAAAAAATCCTGTTAAGTGTATAATAATTGGTTTGTGTGATCAGGGACATATGTACGCAAATGATCATGTACAGACATGCGCAGGTGATCACGGACATATGTGTGCAAATGATCATTGGGACATGTGATTTTACTGTTATATATGCGGGGGACATGTGTTTTGGGGATCATTACTATGTGGGGACATGTGTTTGGGGGACATGTGTTTTGGGGACATTGTGTGTTTACTGTGTGTTTTACATGTGTGGTGTGTTGTGCGTTTACACTAGACTGGTGATCAGTGAGTAAAAAGCTGTAAAAAACAGCTCATACTTACTGATCACCAGCCGGGCTGCAGAGATCCGCTCTCCTCTCCTCAGCGACCACTTCCGTGTGAGGAGAGGAGAGCCTAGCAACCGGCTGTTTGTTTACATCACATGACGGCCGTGATTGAACACGGCCGCCATGTGATCAGGAGGGCCAATCACAGAGCCCTCCTGCCGATCTAAGATGCTCCGTGTCCGGGTGACACAAGTGCATCGGGATTGCGCCGCTGCGCTGGAAAGCGCGCAATCCCGCTCCTTCTGAGTGACGTTCCTGAACGTCCACTCAGAAGGAGAGATAGCCCACCCGGCCGTTTATGTGCAGTGGCTGGGTGGGAAGTGGTTAAAGAGGAAGTAAACCCTGATGGGTGTTACTTCTTCTTTGTTTCCCTGCAAAGGTAAAGCATAATGAGCTACTATGCATCGCAGGAGAAGCCCGCGATGTCCCCGTATTCCTCGCTAGTAGCGAGTGTCCATTCTTCACCCCTCTTCCTTCCGGGGCCGCAAACTCTGGCTCTGTGACTGGCCGGAGTTGTGTGACATCACGTGATGTCACTCCCGCGCATGCGCGCGGGAGCCGCCTTTAACGGCATGACCCGAGCTAGAAACGGCACAGCGTGCGCAGAAGAAATTGACATACGGCGATTTGCAAATATCTCCTAGACCGTACAAGTCTGGGAGATATTTATTGCACCTACAGGTAAGCCTTAATCTAGGCTTACCTGTAGGTTAAAGTGGTTGTAAAGGGTTTACAACCACTTTAACTATGTTCTTCTACAATAAAGCCTGTACATTTGTTGTTTTGCACATCTTTCCTTTTGCTGAGGTTTCATAACCCCCAATACTCAGCATTTACTACACACTCCACTGCCATCCTAAACCTATGTGTAGTAGGGATTCCCTTTTAGAATGAACTATTTTCAGGTTCTCCCCCCCCCCCCACGAAATGGATTTGGTATAGTCCGGAGAAGACTGTACGGTTGCTAGGAGACAGCCTCAGCTTGTCTATGCCGCCACGGAGTGAATGGGCGGGCTTTGTATGCGCTGAGATTCAACGTAACGTCCTTCGGATTGGAAGCCCCGAGAAGGAAAACACCGGAGCCTCGGGGTGTACGGAGCACTGTCACAGAGGAGGTAGGTCCGCTCCTTCCACCCGGTTCCTATTAGTTACTTCTATTGGTAGCCTTAATCGAGCTCTGATTGAGCGCTGTGATTGGTTGTTGATTAGTAGGGCTGAGCCAGCGCTCCCTCATTGATATGAATGGAGGAAAGTGCTGAGGAGAAGTTGTCACAGTTCAGGAGGGCAGTGTGTGCCAGGTGTGCAGGGGGCAGAGCAGTGCCCTCCATACTGGCCAAGCCTATTCTTCTGGAGGGCAGAGAACCTTCTAGGGAGTTTGCAGACATCGTGACCCCCCAATAGGAACTTCAGGATCATTTATACAAAGTTCTCCAAAAAAAAAAAGTTTTATTTTTACTTTCTCCTAATAAACACATGCAATAAAAAATATAAAAATAGAATTTCTTCATCAATTTAGGCCAATATATATTCTGCAACATGTTTTTTGTAAAAAAAAAAAATAAATGCAATGAGCGTATATTGATTGGTTTGCGCAAAAGTTCTAGCGTTTACAAACTATGGGATATATTTATTTAAAAAATTTTTTTTTTTACTAGTAATGGCGGCGATCAGCGACTTATAGCTGGACTGCGACATTGCGGTGGACAGTCGGACACTAACTGACACTTTGGGGACCAGTGACACTAATACAAGGGGCCCCCCCGCTGCATTCCGGTCATCTCCGCCGCTTACCGGAGTCATCGGTAGCAGTGGAGACGATCGTGTCCTTTCTCCTCTGAGACATGGAGCCGAGTGAGGGAAAGCTGGCCCCCACTCGGCTCCATGACATTAAATGATGGAAGGGACGTCACTTCCGCCCAATGGTCTTAAAGGGGACATTTTTTATTTATTTTTGCAAAAATTGCCATTTAATTTTTTTTTTAATTTTTTTTATTGCATTTTAGTGTAAATATGAGATCTGAGTTTTTTTTGACCACAGATCTCACATTTAAGAGGTTCTGGCATGTTTTTTTCTATTACAAGGGATAGTTAAATTCAATTTTTTTTAAAAGGACAGTATAAAAAAAAAAAAAAAATGTAAGTAAAATAAATATATATATATTTTTTAATGCCCCCTCATGCTCACGCACAGAAGCGAACGCATACGCAAGTCGCACCTGCATATATAAACGGTGTTCAAACTACACGTGAGGTATTGCCGCGATCGTTAGAGCAAGAGCAATAATTCTAGCAAAAAGACCTCCTCTGTAACTTAAAACTGTAAATGATTGAAACACTCCTAAGGCCACATCCGTATAATGTTTAACTCAGAAGAGAAGAGGAATAAAGGGGCAGAGGCCCTTTTCAGGCAATGGACAAAAGTATAATAAAACAAATATTTTATTAACAACAAGATTAAAACAGACAGGTCATATATAGAAAAGAGTTAAAAGCATTCAATACATATTGACACTGAATAGACGCTAGTGAGCCCCTGTGCATCAACGCGTTTCGGTATTGCTGCTTCAGAACACACAGGGTTTTGTTTGAAAGAAAACTGGTCTCACTATAAAGATAAAACATATCGATCAGACATTTCATAACAGAGAACACATAAAATGAAATTTTTAAGCTGTTTGCTATATCCATAGGACCTATGCATAATACACACATATAGCTACCTCACAGATAAGTGGTTGTCTACACATGGAAATCTCCCGGATGATCAGAAGTAAATCACCATTTATAACAGGTGGACTCTCAATAATACCAATAGCCGGAGGATGGGCTGTAAGGATCAACACATTAGTTGTATTCAGTATCCAGGAATTGAACAAACCCCATAGGCACATAATATAGATTTAATATTGTTATACACCACCCACTCAAAACTGGTAACCTGTAGAAAATTTTAAACGTCGCCTATGGAGATTTTTAAGGGTCAGAGTTTGTAGCCATTCCATTAGCGAGCGCAATTTTGAAGCGTGACATGTTTGGTATGAATTTACTCTGCGTAACATATTCTTTCTTTCTTTTATTTTTTCCAAGAAAATTGTGTTTTGCAACAACATTTTATTCTCTAGGGTGTCTGAAAAAAAATATATAATGTTTAGGGGTTCTAAGTCATTTTCTAGCAAAAAAAAAAAAAAAGATTTGAACTTGTAAACACCAAGTGTAAAAAATAGGCCTGGTCCTTCAGGGTAGATTTAGGCGTATGTCTAAATCTCCCTTGCCTGTGAAGCCCAATCCATGTTCAGATCGCGGCGCTTCAGAGGCTACCAACTAGGGGTGTTGAATTTAATCGCAACATCGATGCATCGCGATTTGGCCGCCCGCGATTCGGCATTGATGCTGCGACCGACCTAATCGATTGTGGGGTGACGTCATCTGCGTGCCGCGCTGTCCCCTTGCCTCTCCGAACGGAGCTGAAAGCAGCCGAAAGGCGCTGTGTCACACTGAGCCGAACCGAGCCAAGGGCGTTAGCCACGCCCTCATTTCCTGCCTCCAGCTGATGTCATCCCCCCAACTGCATCGTGTTTAGTTGGCTAGTGCTACTAGAGGAGAGGAGACATGTGGAGCGAGTGTTCCCGACTCCCGATCTCCAGAGAGTCCTCCTCGGCTCACTTTCACATAGGCTGCTGCGGGTCACCTAAGCCAGTGTCCTGCACTTGTCGTCCTCACAACAGGCTGCTGCGGGCAGTGGGAGACCCGAGCGAGCCAGAAGAATACTGGATGGCCACGCTTGTCCTCCTCACAGGCTGCAGTGGGAAACCAGTGCACACTGTCATCATCATCAGGTACTTAAGTCAGACACATATCTGATGCACCATTATGTGCACATTTTTCATGAATTATGGTTAATGCATGTCTTATTGATTGATTCACATCACAATTTAATTTATACCTTTTTTTTGTATGATTTATGGTTTTGCTCATAACTGTCCCCACACATGCAGCCATGCATTGCATGTGTGGGGCAGTGATGAGCAAAACCATAAATCATACAAAAAAAAAAAAAAGGGTATCAATAAAGTTGTGACGTGAATCAATCACTAAGACAATAAGACATGCATTAACCATAATTCATGTAATGGCATACATTGTCGTGTGGGGGACGTTATAGGGTTATTGTCCACAGTCTCTGACCCTCTCTTGTATCATGTCCACAGTCTCTGTCCATCTCTTGTATCATGCCCGCAATCTCTGTCCATCTCTTGTATCATGTCCGCAGTCTCTGACCATCTCCTGTAGTAGTCTGCAGTCTCTGACCATCTCTTGTATCATGCCCGCAGTCTCTGTCCATCTCTGGTATCATATCTGCTAACTCTGACCCTCTCTTGTATCATGTCCACAGTCTCTGACCATCTCCTGTAGTAGGTCTGCAGTCTCTGACCATCTCCTGTAGTAGGTCTGCAGTCTCTGACCATCTCCTGTAGTAGGTTTGCAGTCTCTGACCATTTCCTGTAGTAGGTCTGCAGTCTCTGACCATCTCTTGTATCATGCCCGCAGTCTCTGTCCATCTCTGGTATCATATCTGCTAACTCTGACCATCTCCTGTAGTCATTTGGGGGCAGTCTGGAGGTCCTCTTTAAGTTGTCTGCTGTGTTTAGACTTTGCTATATGCAGGGAGTGTTTGTCTTTTTTTTTTTTTTTTTTTTTTTTTAAGAACAGATGCAATTAAAAAAATTGAGTTCTTCTGACTGCTTGAATTTTGTGGATGAAACCGTGCACAGTAATCTTGATGCATCGCGGAATCAAATCGAAATGTGGACAGGATAATCGTAATCAAATCGTGAGGCCAGTGAAGATGCGCACCCCTACAATCGACAGGCAGTGAGGAAGTGATACGATGCCTCCTCACCACCTGTTTTTACCCATTTTTTGCTGACAAATGCGCTGCAACTGTGAGCATTGCGCAGTTGCGGGGCATTTGCGGTGCTTCCCCATTGACTTCTATGTGTAGTGTTCGGCAAGCTTGCGCCCACCAACCAGTACATGTCAGGTCACCTTTGTCGTAGACTCAAAGTAAAGCATCGCAGCTGCGGCATGTAAAAAATCTCTTTTCTGCCAATTCCAGCTTAGGGGGGGGGGGGGGGGTGGTTGACTGGTAGGCAAATGCAGCTCAACCGTGCATTTTTGCCACCCCCCCAACCGCAAGTCTAAACAAGGCCTTAGGCTGCATTCACACCTGAGCGTTTTGTAGCTTGAAGCCTGAAGCTACAAAACACTAGAGGGGAAAAAATACATTATTCTCTATGGAGATGGTTCACATCTCCACTCCAAAACGCCTGAAGCCCTACGCCTGAAGCTCAAACAAGTTCCAGACCCTTTTTTGTCGCGCGAATCGGGCAGATTTGGGCGTTTTTATTCTTTTTACATTGGTGACCTTTTGCTCTGCACAAAATTCGCGGCAAATCGCGGTAAAAAACGCAGCGAATCGTGGTAAAAAACACCGCAAATCGCGGTAAAAAACGCCACAAAAAACGCCGCAATTCGCGCGATTTTCTGCCTGAAAAGCTACGCTCAGGTGTGAATGCAGCCTGAATGTCACACTTTGTGTACACTGTGCTATACTTTTAATCTTTTAAACACAATTTTAAATATCTTTTAAACTGCTATACCTTGTACAATGCTATACATTATATACATTTCTTGGCTCTACGCTGTATGTTCAAATTCTGCAGCTCTATACTCTACACATTGTAAGTTGTGTATGCCATGCCGATATGATCTCCACACTGCGCTGTATATTTTCTACTACACGCTTCACCATTCTACATTGTGCTGTATATTCTATACTTCAGTTACCAATGTCCACTTTGCTGTGCATTATATATACTTCACAATTCCTCACTCTGTACACTGCGCTGTACATTGTATGCTCCACATTTTACATACTCTACATACATACTTACACTTGTATTAACCCCTTTACACCAATGTAACGCAAATTCTAGCGCAAACCCTTCCCTGTAACTCTAAACTGATAACCTGTAGACATTTTTAAAGTGTTGCCTATGGCGATTTTTAAGTACTGTAGTTTGTCGCCATTGCACGAGTGTGCGCAATTTTAAAGCATGACATGTTAGGCATCTATTTCCTTGGCGTAACATTATCTTACATAATTAAATTGTGCTAACTTTACTGTTTTTTTTTCCTTCTTTTTAATTTATGACAGTGTGACATAAAATATTGCAACAATCGCCATTTTATTCTTTAGAGTCTCTGCTAAAAAAAAAATATATCATTTTTGGGGGTATTAAGTAATTTTTTAGCAAAAAATACGGATTTGAACTTGTAAGCAACAAGTGTCAGAAAAAGCCTTAGGCATAAAGAAGTCAATCTTCAAAGACCTTTCTTTTACCAATTAGGCCCACTTTCCCTGGTATATAAATAAATCAATAAATACATTTAACTGTCCCCCTACAGTTTAAATTTACTAGTTTAACATAAACCGCATTCAGAAGACATATTTATATTAATAAAAAGCCAGAAGCCCTCCGGACAAGCAGTATAGAATCCAGTAGGAGTTCCAGTGGGAGCATTCTTTATAATAAATTAACAACTGGTCCAAGGTACATAACTACTTGTTGAGGTGGAATTAAATCCAATACCAAAAAAGTAATATGTTGCAGCTTACCATTTATTAGATACGGTGGCTGCATTTGTTTTCTTTTTTAAGGCCTTTTCTTTTCTTTTATTTTTACCTGATGATCTGACCAGTAAGTATGTTATTTTTCAACTTCCTTTTGGCAGTGCCATTTTTTGCGATATGACACTGCGTCGCTTTAACTGACAATTGCGCGGTTGTGCGACACTTTACCCAAACAAAATTGGCGTCCTTTTTTTCCCCCCAAATAGGGCTTTCTTTTGGTGGTATTTGATCATCTCTGCGGATTTTTTGCGATATAAACAAAAAAAGAGTGACCATTTGAAAAAAAAACAATGTGGGTTATTTACGAAAGGCAAATCCACTTTGCACTGAAAGTGCACTTGGAAGTGCAGTCGCTCTAAATCTAAGGGGTAGATCTGAAATAAGTGGAAGCTCTGCTGATTTTATCATCCAATCATGTGCAGGCTAAAATTATGTTTTTTATTTTCTTTGCATGTCCCCCTCGAATCTACAGCGACTTTACTTCCAAGTGCACTTTCAATTGCACTTTCAATTGCACTTGCAGTGCAAAGTAGATTTTCCTTTAGTAACCCCCCAATATGTTGTACTTTTTGCTATATTAAATATCCCCAATTAAAAAAAAAAAATAAAAAAGCTAATTTGTTCTTCAGTTTAGGCCGATATGTATTCTTTTACATATTTCTGGTAATAAAAATCGCAATAAGTGTATATTGATTGGTTTGCTCAAAGGTTATAGCGACTACAAAATAGGAGAAAGATTTATGGCATTGTTATTATTATTTCTTTTTTTTTTTTACTAGTAATGGCGATGATCAGCGATTTTTATCGGGACTGCGACATTATGGCGGACAGATCGGACATTTTTGACACATTTTTTTGGACCACTGACAATTATACAGCGATCAGTGCTATAAAAATGCACTGATTACTGTATAAATGTCACTGACAGGGAAGGGATTAACACTAGGGGGCGATCAAGGGGTTAACTGTGTTCCCTAGTGTGTGTTCTAACTGTAGGAGGATGGGAGTGACTGGAGGAAATGACAGATCGTTGTTTCTAGTTAGTAGGAACATCCCGATCTGTATCTCCTCACAGAACAGGGATTTGTGTGTTTACACACACGTCCCTGTTCTGGCTATCATGCCCGCGATCATGCATATTCGGGGGTCATCGCGACTGCATCGGCACCCCTGCTATCCCGCTTAAAGGGACCGACACACAGCTTCGACGGTTCGCAGGATCGTGCGGACCTGCCTTAGTATAATGATGGCAGCTGGTCGGCAAGTGGTTAATACACCAAGCTGTCCAAACAAAGCGGCAGTTAGAGGGTTGAGATAAACCATTTATCACTGACAGGAGTGCTTACTTTTGTCAGTTTTTATTTATTTTTGTAAAATATTAATCCCAAAAGAAAAACAAAAAGATGTTCCTTTAACTGCTTATAAAGTGTTAGCTGGAGTTCAGCGGGGGAAGAAGATCCCCTACTAGCTGTCAAAACTCCGGAGGGGGGGGGGTGTGCAGGGGCCGGGGCATTTATAACATATTACATGTTGGGTGTATTGGGTGAAATTATCCTTTTAATGTCTACACAACTGGAATTCATGGAGGGCTTTTTGTATTTGCACTTCCATTTTTGACATGTCCCCATTTCTAAATAATGCATTTTCTCACAATTCTATTGCTTTTCATTTCCTTGTTACTCCAGTATTGTCCTTGTTCTACTATCACTAGAAAATTGTAAAATTGTAAGTACTCCCCTTTTTGTTGAAGGCATGCCTAAGCAAAGTGATAGATTCATAAATTTTGTATAGCGTAATTACAGGCTCATTACATCAGTCGTACAATAGAGCTTCAGATAGAGTTGCATTCTTCTAAATGGAATGGATGCTAAGCTTGGCAGAACACTTCCAGCTTCCGTAATAATACCTCAGTTCCTTGGCTAGGACTCCGTGACAGAGCTGAAGTACAGGTTGTAGGAAAAAACATCCCACCGAGTAGGTAAGTCATTTTATTTATTTGTTTTACTTTTTTTTTATTTTTTTATTAACGTTCTTTATGTGGAATCCTATGGCAATACCTCACGAGGGATCATCTAATGCAGAATGCGTCACATTAGGTGATAGAATGGAGAATAGGCAAAACACATCCAGTATTTCCGGCAATGTGTTTAAGGAAACCACAGCAAATTGTGAATCGATTTGTTTTCATTTAAAATACTTATTCCTAATGTAACATTCCTTTAGTTCTTAGAGAATCCAGTGTTTTGGAGGTCACCGCACCTTCCTGTATGTTTTATAAGAGCTATTTTTTATGTTTTAGACCAATGTCTCTTAATATTATTTAATTGAATTACTTATTGTAACATCAGAGAATTCTAAAGTGCCTATGATGAATGTTTGTATATCTGCCCCCACCCCAAATTTTTTCTGCCAGTAGCCACTAAATATACCAATTAAAGGTCTATACATGTTTTCCAAAATTATACCTATTGGAGTGTGTTTCTGTATATTTGAATGAAATTGTAAACTGTTATTTTTAAATATAATGAATAATCAAGCAATATAACCTATATGCATAAAATATATATGTGTTTTCTAAGTGAACAAATATGTGTAGTAGTATTGTACATACCGTATTTCCATAAAATCTTTGGAGGAAGACTTTTTTTCTTATTTAGTTTAGGCATCAAATAAACTTTTTAGGTGAAATTTTCTCTGAGGTGTGGGGAAATCTTTAAAAAAGAAGACCTTTATTAGTGTATTAGGTCTGGAATCAGACAGGTCAAGGTTAAAATGGAAGCAACTGTTGAGCTGTTATTTTGAGTTTATTTTAGGACTCAATTACTGTAGGTGGGCTTGTTTTTTTTTCTACATTTGATGTGCACTTGATTCTCAAGTCTGTAGATTCCATGTTTACCTGTGTATAGTGGCTGACCACTCTGAGGTTGCATTTGACTCTCTGCATTAAACGCATGCATTTAACCTCTTCAATACAGGGCCATTTCACATCTTCCTGCCCAGGCCAATTTTCAGCTTTCAGTTCTGTCACTTTTAAAATGACAATTGCACGGTCATGCTACACTCTACCCAAACGACATTTTTATACTTTTGATCTCACAAATAGAGACTTCTTTTGGTGGTATTTGATCACCTCTGCTGTTTTCATTTTTTGCTAAACGAATAAAAAAAGACCGAACATTTAAAAAAAATAAAAAAGTTTTTCTTTGTTTTTGTTATAAAATTTTGTAAATAAGTACGTTTTCTCCTCCACTGATGGGCACTGATAAGCTGCACTGATAAGGCGGCACCAATGAGATGGCACTGATAGACGGCCCTTATGGGCACTGATAGGCGGCACTGATGGGCATTGATTGGCACTGATGGCTGGCACTGATAGATTTCACTGATAGGCATCACTGGTTGCACTGGCACCGGCAGGCATTTTTTATTGGCACTAATTGGCAGCTGCCTGGGCACTGATTGTCATTTTCCTGGTGGTCCAGTGTGGTGGCCATCCCTGGTGGTCCTGGGTGGGCATCCGAGTGGGGTCCTGCTAGCAGCATCTTTGGAGCGGTGTATTCACCGCTCCTTCACCGCTCCTACCCATTGAAATCAATGGGGCAGCGCGGCTATACCGCTGACAAAGCGTCGCTGCAGCGGCGCTTTGCAGGCGGTTTTAACCCTTTTTTCGGCCACTAGCGGGGGTTAAACCCGCACGCTAGTGGGTGAATACTGCCGCTAAAACGACGGTAAAGCAACACTAAATATAGAGCTGCTTTACCACCAACACTGCCCCACCCTAGTGTGAAAGGGGCCTTAGGGTAAATGCGGCGTTCCAGACTCTTGTTTCTGGGCAGAGAAAGCTGAGAAAGCTGTGCATTTAGCTTTTTCCAGAATCTGTAGCTTTGGATCGGAACATTCCTGTTTCTGGGTTTTGCTAGACACCTGCAACCTGGCACACAGGTGTGCACAATCATAAAATACTCATGTCTGAGGATAGCTCAGAGCTCCCAGTTTGGAGACTGCTCCTTGTGGG
This sequence comes from Lithobates sylvaticus, assembly GCA_028564925.1. NCBI lineage: Eukaryota > Metazoa > Chordata > Amphibia > Anura > Ranidae > Lithobates > Lithobates sylvaticus. Next base: position 94,490,041 of record CM053028.1, read on the forward strand.
GGAGACAGAAGATCTCATCGAGGGGTCAGAGGGCCCAGCCAGAAGCCAAGACACAGAGGATCTCAGTACCAGGATTCAAGCTGTCTCCTTTCGGGGTGTCAGGAGAACCCAAATCCATAGGCCAGAGGTGGGCTGTGCAGCAGGGTGCTGTGACTTAGCCCAGGTTCACATTGCTGCGGGTTCAGAAAATGTGCGAGTTCGATTTCAACCCGGCAATGCAGTCCGATTTCGAGGACGATTTGACAGACATCTGTGCGGGTTCCTGCTCAGATGTCTATAGAAATCGCCTCCCAAAGTCTTTTGGGAATTGGTGCGGAACCTGCACCGATTCGGATGATGCCATTGCCGGCAATAGCCACCGATTTTGGCATGCGATTTGACATGTCAAATCGCATGCCAAATCGTACCGATGTAAACCTAAGCTAAAGGCTAGAGAGCCAAGTATCCAAGAGAGTTGGACAATACAGTCTGAGAGACTGGTAAGAGGTACAGTGTGGTACTGCAGTTGAAGCTGAGTGAGCTTATGAGCCAGGTTGCTCAGCATTTTTCCAGTGTTTGTATCCTGCTGAAGCTGAAGAAGATCCCCTGCGTGGGATATGTATCCTGATGAAATTGGAGGAAGGGGAGATCACTCTATGGAAAAATATAAAGAACCGGGAGATCTAGATTTGCACACATTAGCCCAGGAGGGGCTTATATGCGCTGCTTGACCAAACTTAGGTCAAGGTAAACCTCTGAAACCCCCCCCCCAAAAAAAAAACCTGCAAGACACAGGCATAATGAGCTAGTAGGCATCGCATTATGAAATACTTACCTTAGAAAGATGCCCTGCAGTGCCGCCCGCACTCCGCTCCCACGGCCGACATCTTTCCCAGAGCTACTATCAAGTTTGCGGGCTCCTGTGATTGGCCAGACAGCCATGAAGACATCACTCCCACGCATGCGTGCGGGTGCCGCCAGTCACGGCATGATTCCTAAAGAAACGGCACCAGCGGGCCGTTCCTTCAGTGCGCATGCGCCGATGACGTCGGCAGAGCGTATATAGTAAATATCTCCTAAACGGTGCAAGTTCAGGAGATATTTACAGTACCTACAGGTAAGCCTTACTATAGACACATATACTTTACTTCCTCCATTAATTGCGAGGTCACATAATTTGAGGTGAGAGCACACCTGAAGCAGGGGTAGGGGGGTGGGAGCACGAGTGTGGTGACACATCGCTATTTGATTTTGAAGCACTCTAAGGAGTTAAAGTTCATAAGTGGATGATGATTGGCTGGTGGGGCACGCCACATGAGAATCCCATGGACTGTATATAAGAGAACTTTATACAAGCACTATTGATAGCATGTTTATATATATATATATATATATATATATATATATATATTATATATATATAATTTACTTGTATATTTTTTTGATTTTCTACACTGAGGATTGTTTGCAATAGCACTAGTGGTTACATATTGCACAACATAGATATTATTATTTATAGATTTAGCACAGCGCAGCACTTATTTGATTTATATTGTTTATGCACATCTATATGCGATTGTGAACATACATAGTAGCTCGCAAGGCTTTCTTTTATCTGTATAACTTTATTTTTTAATTCTTTTATTTTATTTTTTTAATCCTGACCACATTTTAGAAAATATGTACAAAACCATTATACATTTCCTAAAATGGCGATTGTCATCCTAAGAATGCAAATAAGAGTCATATAGCGTTTTAGCTGAGATATCTTGATAACCTAGTATATAGAAGCAGCAACTGCTCCTGCTACTGAAACTCTTTCTTGAAAAAGGAATTACATTGTTATTCATTGAAGAGTAGTTGTGCTGAATTATGGTTTGCAGATTGTAGCCGGTAACTGTGTTGTACTTGGAGAGCTTTAGCCAACTTCCTCTTGAATTCAAATCACACAACTAACTAAACTATAATGATTAACCACTTGCCAACTATAAGCTGAAGAAAAGCATCCCCACAAAATGATGCTGCCACCACCATGTTTCACGGTGAGGATGGTGTGTTCAGGTTGATGTGCAGTGTTAGCCACACATAACGTTTCGCTTTTTAGGCCATAAAGTTCAATTTTGGTCTCATCTGACCAGAGCACCTTCTTCCACATGTTTGCTGTGTCCCCCACATGGCTTCTCGCAAACTGCAAAAGGGACTTCTTAGCTTTCTTGCCACTCTCTCATAAAGGCCAAATTTCTGGAGTGTATGACTAATAGTTGTCCTGTGGACAGATTCTCCCACCTGAGCTGTGGATCTCTGCTGCTCCTCCAGAGTTACCATGGGCCTCTTGGCTGCTTCTCTGATTAATGCTGCTAATTGCCCGGCCTGTCAGTTTAGTTGGACAGCCATGTCTTGGTAGGTTTGCATTTGTGCCATACTCCTTCCATTTTCAGATGATGGATTGAACAGTGATCCATGAGATGTTCAAAGCTTGGGATATTTTTTTATAACCTAACCCTGCTTTAAACTTCTCCAAAACTTTATCCCTGACCTGTCTGTTTTGTTCTTTGGTCTTCATGATGCTGTTTGTTCACTAAGGTTCTCTAACAAACCTCTGAGGGCTTTGCAGAACAGCTGTATTTTATACTGAGATTAAATTACACACAGGTGGACTCTATTTACTAATTAGGGGACTTCAGAAGGCAATTGGTTTCACTAGATTTTAGTTAGGGGGGTTTTAGTTTTAGTAAAGGGGGCTGAATACAAATGCACGCCACGCTTTTCATATATTTATTTGTAAAAAATTATGAAAACCATTTATCATTTTCTTTCCACTTCACAGTTACGTACCACTTTGTGTTGGTCTATCACATAAAATCCCAATAAAATACATTTACGTTTTTGGTTGTAACATTACAAAATGTGGAAAATTTCAAGGGTATAATTATTTTTCAAGGAACTATGTGTATGTACGTGTGTGTATGTATGTATGTATGTATGTATATGTATGTGTGTGTGTATATATATATATATATATATATATATATAAGTAATGTTAAAGGGTTTTAAGTAATTCTAGCAAACAAATGTAGGAGAGAAGTGTCAGAATTGGTCCAGTTTGCAAGTGGTTAAGCATAACAATGAATATTTTTTTATCTAGAAGTGTGTTAGGACTACAGAATGCAACCCTTTTTACTTATCTACGTATTAAAGGTGTTGTGTAGTTCATAGATAAGAATGTTTAAGATAATTCTGCAGAGTCCACAGAAAGTTGTGCGCTTGCAGGGCTTCTGGCAGGTTTAACAGAATTTTTTTTTTTACACTTTTTGACCATATTTACCAAAACCCTTTTAAAATTGTATATTTAACAGACCAAACAAAGAGAGCAAATAAGAGAAGTTCTATGTTAGGGTTTACATACGCTTAAAATTAATCTGAAACTTTCTTATGCATTTATTTTGCATTTACATTTTTCAAACAATGGCATACTCAATTAGCTTTTTCCAAGCAGGTGGCAGCCCAATAAGGATTATTTTTTCCCGTGGATTTTCCAAGTTGCCTAAAATCATCACGGCTGTCAGGGCTGTCTTTTTGACTGCTGGTTCCCATTCTATACTGCAGAAGTGCTGGTATCTGTAATTGAACAATGACCGCAAATGCTGTTTAGAAGTGCACTGTAACAATTTCACTGTAACAATTTTATTGACACTAGTTCTTTGTGTGCATCAAAGGCGTTTGCTTTGATCTGTACATAATATCAAATAACCTTGCACATGAAACAAAATGTTTTTTTTTTAGAAATTGTACTTATTCAACAACTGATTAAAGTGATTGTAAAGGCCGGAAGTTTTTTTTACCTTCATGCATTCTTTTTTACCTTCATGCATTCTCCCCCCTTAGCCACCCCCCTCAATACTTACCTAAGCCCCATCTCGATCCAGCGATGTGCACGAAACCCAAGGCTTTCCCTGGTCTCGCCCTTCTGATTGGCTGAGATACAGCAGCAGGAGCCATTGGCTCCCTCTTCTGTCAATCACAGCCAGTAAGGTAAGGGGCAGAGCTAAGCCGTGCTCTCTGTGTCTTATGGATGCAGAGAGCCAGCTTGGGAGCGAGCAAGCACCAGTGCCACCACAGCAGGCAGTTTGCTATGGGGGCACTCGGCAAGGGGGAGGGGCCCAGAGCGCCCGCAGGGGACCCGAGAGGAGGATCGGGGCTGCTCTGTGCAGAACGACTGCACAGAGCAGGTAAGTATGACATTATTATTTTGTTTAAATAAAAATGTTTCTTTTACAATCACTTTTAGACCCCTTTCACACTGGGGCGGTGCCGGCATTATTGGTAAAGCGCCGCTAGTTTTAGTGTTTTATCGATGTCATAGTGGCGCTTTTCAGCCACTAGCGGGGTGCTTTTAACCCCCCTGCTAGTGGTTGAAAAAAGGGTTAAAAGCGCTCGTGTTGCGGCGCTGCCGAAGCGCTTTGCATTCATTTCAATGTGCAAAGATGCTGTTTGCAGGACTTTTTTTTTCCCATCCTGCAAGCGCACCGCTCCTGTGTGAAATCACTCGGGCTTTCACACTGGGGTGGCTTGAGAGGTGCTTTTCAGATGCTTTACAGATGCTATTTTTAGCGCTAAAATGCCTGAAAAGCGCCCTATCAGCCTTAACAGAACCCATTGCAATAAACCGTTAAACAAAAATGTTTTCCTTTATTTTCCCCTGGTGATCCAGCCAGTAAGTATGCTCTTTTTCAACTGCCTTTTAAAAGACCAAGCCGTCCAGACAAAGTGGAGATTAGAGGAATGAGACAAACTACTGATTTAACACTGATAGGGATTCTTACAATGGTCACATTTTTTGCCAAAGTAAAAAATGTTCTTGTAACAACTTAAAGTGATTGTAAATGTTGTTATTTTTTTTCGAATTAAAACAACAAACGTGGTTGGCCACCTATCTTTGTCCCCTATTTTGTTTCACGGAATACATGCCTGATTTTAGTATTGTAAGCCCCCCCGGTATATGTTGGGTTCAACCTTCTCTTGTCTCTCCACTTGTACTTGCATTGTGTATACTCATGTATGTCAATGTACTGCTGTATAAAACTATCTTGTTTTTGTTTTGTCCTAATTCTTCTATTTTTCTTTCCTTGTATTGATTCAAAATATCAATACATTTAGTTTATAAAAAAAAAAAAAAAAAACATGTTATACTTACCTGCTCTGTGCAATGATTTTGCATAGAGCAGCACCCATCTCCATCTTCATGGGTCCTCTGTTGCCGCTCATGGCTCCTCCCCCCAGCCAAGTGCCCACCATAGCAAGCCACTTGCTATGGGGGCACTTGTTCACTCCATATGGGAGATTTACTAAAACTGGTGCACACAGAATCTGGTGCAACTCTGCATAGTAACCAATCGGCTCATAATTTCAGCTTGTTCAATTAAGCTTTGCAAAAAAAAACAGACGCTGATTGGTTACTATGCAGAGCTGTACCAGATTCTGTGTGCACCCATTTTAGTAAATCTCCCCCTGTATGTCCATTGACAGTGCTGTTGTCCAAAGGTGTCTCCGTTGCTCCTCCATCCAAAACCCCCCGAAGACAGGAAGTGTGTTACTGGTCAGGCCACCAGGTTAATATAAAGGAAAAAAACTAAAAAAATAAAAATAATGCAGCCAGCCCCTTTTAAGGATTGGTGAGTTTCTATATATTACATTTGTTTTTGGGTTAAATACGGCTTTAACCCCTTCACATCCCGCCCATAGTCATATGACGCCCAGCAGGTGGATCTCCCATCCTGGGTGGGCGTCATATGACGTCCTCCCATTCCCGGCCGCCTAGGGGGCGCACGCGTGTCAAAAGTGTCCGCCGCAATGTTGCAGTCATGAAAAAAAATCGCAGATCGCCGCCATTACTAGTAAAAAAAAAAAAAAAAAAATGCAATAAATCTATCCCCTATTTTGTAGACGCTATAACTTGTGCGCAAACCAATCAATATACGCTTATTGCGTTTTTTTTTTTTTTACCAAAAATATGTAGAAGAATACGTATCGGCCTAAACTGAGTAAAAAAAATAGTTTAAAAAAAAAAAAAATAGGATATTTATTATAGCAAAAAGTAAAAAAATATTGTGTTTTTTTTCAAAATTGTCGCTCTTCTTTTGTTTATAGCGCAAAAAATAAAAACCGCAGAGGTGATCAAATACCACCAAAAGAAAGCTCTATTTGTGGGAAAAAAAGGACGTCAATTTTGTTTGGGTGTAATGTCGCACGACCGCGCAATTGTTAGTTAAAGCGACGCAGTGCCGAATCGCAAAAAGTGCTCTGGTAAGGAAGGGGGTAAAATCGCCCGGTGCTGAAGCGGTTAATGAACTCTTTCCACCTCTTCTACTTATAGCTATTATTTTTCCAATGCTGTTTACCGTATATACTCGAGTATAGGCCGACCCGAATATAAGCCGAGGCACCTAATTTTACCACAAACAACTGGGAAAACTTATTTACTCGAGTATAAGCCTAGGGTGAGAAATGCGCAGCTACTGTAAGTGGAAAAGAGGGTCAACGATGCCCATTTGCAGCCTCACTGTGCCCATGCAGATGGACACAGTTGACCGATTTGGGGCCCTGTATCTCAGGGTCACTTAGTGCTAGGAACCCCATCTTTAGATATGTTGTAGTGCTAATTCCACTGGGTTGGAATACAACATTTTGGGGTTCCTAGCACCAAGTGTCCCCGAGATATGGGGCCCCAAATTCGGGTCAGAAAATCTCAAGCACTTTTCTGCAGCAGAGAATGACATTTTCTGAACCGAGTTTGGGGCCCTGTATCTCGGGGCTACTTGGTGCTAGGAACCCCATCTTTGGATATGTTGTATTGCTAGTTCAACTGGGTTTGAATGCCAAATTTGGGGTTCCTAGCTCCAAGTGTCCCCGAGATATGGGGCCCCAAATTCGGGTCAGAAAATGTCAAGCACTTTTCTGCAGCAGAGAATGACATTTTCCGAACCGACTTTGGGGCCCCGTATCTCGGGGCCACTTAGTGCTAGGAACCCCATATTTGGATATGTTATAGTGCTAGGTCCACTGGGTTGGCACACCAAAATGGTACTCCTAGACCCAAGTGGCCCCGAGATACGGGGCCCAAAGTCGGGTCGGAAATTTTTTTTTGCTGCAGAAAAGGGCTTGACTCGAGTATAAGCCGAGGGGGGCACTTTCAGCACAAAAAAATGTGCTGAAAAACTCGGCTTATACTCGAGTATATACGGTACATTTATTTTACAATCAGAATTAAACATATTTAATATCTTACTTTTTGTAGCATTGCATTCATAAATGCACAAATGAAGCTTTTATTTCATCTGCAAATAACTTTGCCATACCTTGCACAAATATGCCCTGTTAGTGTAATTTATAAATGGGGAAATTATGGAATATTACTAGCTTTTTCTCTAATATCTGTTTATCTAGTTTTATGTTCACTGAAACATTAGTTGTTTTAACATTGGTCAATTTTTTACATTTGTCTTTACATTTCATATAAAATAATTGCTGAGAAAAGAAAAAGCAGTTTTTGAATACCAAAGAAATCTTTGTCCTTGACAAATGATATATTTATTACTACAATTAGGTAAAGTATATGTGAACCCTCACCTTGTAAAGAACTCATTCACTTTAAAATAGAAATGAAAGGCAGAACGCACGTGTGTGTGTGTGTGTGTGTGTACAGCAAGTAAAATAAGTATTGAACACGTCACCATTTTTCTAGGTAAATATATTTTTAAAGGTGTGCGGAATTACGACTAGGTAACAAAGTTGCTTCCGGCACCTCTTTCCTGATTAGTAAATGAGGGAGAGCAGATTTTTTTTTCGGGGATTATAGCGGTGCCACAAAATTTTAAGAAATGCTTACATATAAAACAAAGTTTCTTTACACAATTTAAAATCAAGATAAATATAAACGATTTCTACACATATCAGTACAGTGGTCAAAATGTTTCTGTTGTGTGGGTGGTCATGAGGCGGTGTCTAGTCCCAAAATGTTTTGGAGATTTTCTTTTACAAGTTTTATTGGAAAGTTGAATACAACAAGAATATGCAAGTATATGATGGTTACAGTGAACATTAAATAAAAGGAAAAATCAGACGACGGGATATTATATATGTAGTACAGTATACATCGGTGCAAATACTTAGGAAATTTAAAAGAGAAGGTAAATGCAAAAAACAAAAACAGTTGTGATGTTTCCTGGTAATGTTCAGACATTGTGCCAAGATATGTTGTTTGTTGTGTGCATGTATAAAATAAGTAAAAAAGGGCAACATAAGAGAGTACATGTATTCTTATATCAACCTCAAAAAACTTGTGGATAAAAGAAAAAATAAGAAAGTAATCCAGTCTGTCAATTTTGGTTGTCTCATATCACTATAACCATCAGTAGTGAATTGACTCCTTTATAACCAGTGTCATAGAAAGGAATATACAAAAAATACAGAAAAGAAGAGAGTAAGTTGGTAGCAAAGAATAGAAAGAAAATTATAGAAGGTAAGAAAAAGAGGGAGGAGAAAGAGGGTGGGGAAGAGTCCATCCCAGGGGGGGTGCATACCGGACCTTTAGATTGATAGAAGCTGACTATTACATTTGGATGGTTGATTATATGATATCCAGGGTTGCCAGACTCTAAGGAATTTACTATACGTGTCAGAAGCCAGGGACGTTAGTTTCTCATTGATCATTATGTCATTCATGCGTTTTTTCACTGCCTCAAAGCTAATTACAGGAGTTTTCCAAGACCGCGCAATAGGGAGTTTGGTTGCATTAAAAAGGTGTTGAGCTAATTGACGTTCCGGGCTGAGGAATTCAAGGATAGGTTTGCATAGCAGGGCTTCATATGGGTCTCTTTTCAGGTTAGAGTGGAACATATTCCATAAAAGAGCATAGAACCTGACCCAAAGTCTACAGACCTTTGGACATGTCCACCAAATATGGGCCATAGAACTTGTTGACAGGCAAACCCCTGTAGCAATGTGGAGAGTAGAAAGGGATGAATCGCGCTAGCCTGTCAGGTGTATAATACCACCTATAAAAGACCTTGTATGCATTTTCTAGAATAAAGACATTCCTTGAGCTTTTTGTAAGGGATATCGTCATAGTCTGCCAGTCTTCTGGATCCACGGAAATTTTCATTAATGAAGAGGGACTGGTGGGTTCCTCTCTATGCAGAAAGCCCTCTGCGGGCAATACCATTTTGCATGCCACCAGTTCACATCCGAAACCTCTACTTAGGCGCATTCAATATAGTCAATATTTGCGGATAAGGAGAAATTGTAGCCAAGAAACTGATTTTCAAAAAGAGGCACAGGAGTTATATTCTAGGCTAAAAAAACAGGGAATACGGTTAAACTTGTCTTTAAAAAGGCATGTAACAAAGTGAAAAAACAGGAAAAGAATTCTCTAATTTTTTTTAAATAAGCCCAAAAATTCATCCCGATCAGTTAGAACAATAACTCAATATTCTAAACAACACAATCAAATAAGAAAAGTTATAAGTAAATTCTGGCCCCTGCTAGCAGCAGATTCCACAATTCGCAAATATATCAAGCCACATCCGTAAATTACTTATAAACGAGCACCTTCTTTAAAAGATCGCCTAGTTAAGAGTCATTTCAATACTACAGCTCAAACTAATCCACGGTGAACAGGCACTTATGCCTGTGGAAATTGTGATGTCTTTCGGTATATTGAACAGCCATGAAATTGTCCTTCCCAATGGCCAAACCTATTCAGTTAAACACAGAGTCACATGTCAGACTGTAGGAGTGGTCTATTTAGCCAAATGCAGGAACAAAGGGGTGCCCGACTGAGTGCAGTATTAAAAGTAATTTATCATTAAAAGCCATTAGTAACTTACAGGGTGGACGATTATTACAGACATGTAGGGATCGTGAGGCACAGGGTCTCTCCAAGCGATCCCGCTATGGACACTAGTTGTGCCAGGATGTAATCAAAAGCAGCTGTTCACAGCAGAACACAACCGATCACTGCTGTAACCAGCGTGGACCGCAAGATGGTTTCGGCCGGATGTGACGTCACAGTAAGGTCTTCCATTGGGGCAATGCCCCTCAATGTTCTCCAGCCCAATCCTTTGTCCACTGGGTCCCACCAGACCCTAGTTTTCACAGACTGCTGACCGAGTGACGGCCGGTGGGTGGTTACATGCGCCGCCACGGTCTGGTGTGTGGTTGCCTGGTTCCCAGGCGTGCCCCTTTATTGTCGGTGCCTCTCCGCTGGAGCCCCCTCCATGATTGGACCTCAGCACATGCGCAGTGGCGCAGTTTCGTCTGCGCTCATCTGGTGATGTCAGACGCCAGACGAGCGGGGGACATAAAAAGCCGGCAGCCCCAGCATGTCATCTGTGGGAGTTTGAGGGCGACCTGTGACTGCTTCATTTACATTTGAGTTAGGAGATATGGACATCCATTCTGATATTTTATTTGACTGCATTACTATGACATACATTTAATCCTTGGGTCTTTATCTACCTTGATTTTAGTGAGTGTATAAATATACTGGCCCTTTGTGTGTATATCTAGTTTATCTGGATTAAGATGGTGGCTAGCTGAGGACTTTTGTTCCTTCTGGTGCTGACCCTTTGGTGTCTCAGCACATTCAGTGATGGCTAGTAACAGACTCTAAGATGAACTATGTTGCTATTAGACCCATATGTTGCTTATGTCAGATTAAAAATACAACTAATAAATTACAGTCCCTTGCTGGCTATATATGTGTGCTGATTTGCACATTCATAATATAGTATTATAGTCTATCAGTACCTATTCTCTTTGTTTTAGCTGATAATATCCAGACACTGGTCGTTGGTGTATCAAAAATAGGCACCCTCATCTTATTCTCTTCATATATTACTTCTCAAGTCAGTAAAACAGGAGACTATTTTAGCCCTTGATTGGACATAGAAGTTAGTTTGTCCGGTTTCTTCGTGTATTGAAAGCTTATATCTTGATTATTTTTTATTATTGGCCTGGTTTCTTTGTGTCCCCTGTGGCCGCACGGTGTCCTCCTCTCGATTTGGTGTGGACGGTCCTAGTGACTTTCATTGTGGGTTCATTGGGTAAGCTTGAATTGGATCCAGACAGAGTGAATAACAAGCTGTTGTGTGTGTGTGTGTGTGTGTGTATATATGTATATATATATATATATATATGTGTGTGTGTATATATATGTGTGTGTGTATATATATATATATATATATATATATATATATATATATATATATATATATATATATATATATATATATATATATATATATATATATATATATATATATATATATAAAACATTTTTTTTTTTTTGGATAAACTTTGATACAAAGGACATATTCCATACGTTGATTTCAGTATCACTCGACTTCAACAGACTTCAACAGTACAATACAATTATAACCAGTTAGGCCTTGGGTCGAGGTATCCTTGTTACCAATCTAGATAGTGGGGAGGGTCAAGGAGCTCCTTGTGACCCTTGTGGTGCTAATCTGTTCAATGGTCAGTCGGCCTGTTTTAAAGTCTACCCGTGGGTTGACAATCTTTTTATTATAGTTAGGGGAAATAAAAAGAGAGGGTAAAGTGGCGAGAGAGGAGGGGGGAGGTAGCAGAGGAAAACGTGGGAGGGGGGTCAGCAGGTAGGTTAGCGTGGGGGAGAAGGGGGAGTGGGGAAATGGGGGGAAAAGGGGGGAGATTGCCCGTCTCCAGCCCTTCCAGCCAGGTTATCCAGCTGGATTAGGGGGACCTGGTCCTCCATAGCTCATGTCGTCAACCTTGCATACTCATCTGAGTAAAAAAATTCAAGCCAATAGTGCCACTTCTTGAGATACTGCTCCCTGGTGCCCCTATCAGTGACCAACAGGTCCTCCATTCTATGTATATCAGCTACTCTTTTCAACCACATTGCTACTCCTGGGGGGTCCGTCTGTTTCCACAGAAGGGGTATACAACTTTTTGCTGCCGTGACCAGTAAGGGGATGATGGATTTCCTGTATGCTTTGCCCGGCATGTCATGGTGGTGTATTAGGAAGAACCCTGTGGTCATGGGCAACTTCCTCTCCGAGAATCTCTGTAGGATGCGGTGGACCTCTGTCCAGTATGGAGTCAGCTTACAGCTTACAGGACCAGAAGATGTGGAGGAGACTGCCCGCCTCCTCACCACACCTCCAACACCGGTCTGAGCTCTGGGGGAACATTTTGTGTATTCTAACCGGGGTATAGTACCAGCGCGTGAGGACTTTATATGCGGTCTTCTGCTGATTCGCGCTCAGCAACGTTTTGTTCGTGAAGAGAAGTATCCTCTCTACTGGTTTCTCAGATATATATATATATATATATATATATATATATATATATATTATATATTTTTTTTTTTTATTATTATTTGTGTGTGTTGTTTGAAAACATTTTGTGTTTGTATATATGATTATGTTTCTAATAGTCTTGTGACTAAGGGTGGTCTATAAATCCCCTGAAGAAGCCAACCCTGGTGAAACATGTTGGGACTAGACATCACTTTATGACCACCCACACAATGGAAACTTTTTGACCACTGTACTGATATGTGTAAAAATCTTTTTTATTTGTCTTGATTTTAAATAGTGTAAATAAACTTTATATGTTTTATACTTAAGCATTTCTTTCACTTTTGTGGCACTGCTATAATCACACAAAAAATCCTGTTCTCCCGCATATATTTCTAAAGGTGCTATTGACATGAAATTTTCACCACATGTCAGTAACAATCCATGCGATCCATACATATAAATAAACCAAAAACAAATAAGTTAAAAAATGAAGTTGTGTAATAAAATGGAATGACACTGGAAAAAAGTATTGAACACGCTAACGGAAATGTATTTAATACTTCATATAAAATCCTTTGTTGGTAATGACAGCTTCAAGACACCTCCTGTAAGGAGAAACTAGTCACATGCATTGCTCAGATGTGATTTTGGCCCATTCTTCCATACAAACAGTCTTTAAATCTTGAAGGTTCGCTGGGCCTCTTCTATAAACTCTGATCTTTAGTTCACTTCCATAGATTTTCTATTGGAGGTAATTCAGTTGATGAAGTCAGGTGATTGGCTGGGCCATTCTAGCAGCTTTATTATTTTTTTCTCTGAAACCATTTGAGAGTTTCTTTGGCTTTGTGTTTGGGAATGACTTACTGAAATGTCCATCCTCCTTTCATCTTCACCATCCTGGTAGATGGCAGCAGATTTTTATCAAGAATGTCTTGGTACATTTTTCCATTCATCCTTCCTTCAATGATTACCAGTACCATATGCTTAAAAACAGCCCTACACCATGATTTTCCCACCTCCAAACTTCACTGTTGGTATGGGTGTGTTTTTGGGGTGATGTGCCACCATTTGACCTCCGAACATTGTGTTTTATGGCATCCAAAGAGTTCAATTTTGGTCTCATCTGACCAGACTATATTCTTCTTGTATTTCACAGGCTTGTCTAAATGTTGTGCAGCAAACTTTAAACGCGCTTCAACATGCTTTTTCTTCAGAAATGGAGTCTTGCGTGGTGAGCGTGCATATAGACCATGTCGGTTGAGTGCATTACTTAATGTTTTTTTTAAACAATTGCACCTGCTAATTCCAGGTCTTTCTGAAGCTCTCCACAAGTGGTCCTTGGCTCTTGAACAACTCTTCTGATTGTTCTTTTCACTCCTCTATCAGAAGTCTTGCAAGGAGCACCTGGTCATGGTTGGTTTATGGTGAAATTATGTTCTTTCCATTTCCTGATTATGGCCCCAAAAGTGCTCACCGGAACATTTAGAAGTTTAGAAATCCTTCTGTAACCAATGCAATCAGTGTGTTTTGCAGCAATAAGGTTGAAAAGGTCTTGAGAGAGCTCTTTGCTTTCACCCATCATGAGATGTTTCTTATGGGACACCTTGGTAATGAGACACATTTTTATAGGCCATCAGTTGAGACTGAACCAGCTGATATCAATTTGCACTGACAAGGGGAAGGATTGCTTTCTAATTGCTGATAGATCTCAGCTGGTGTCTTGACTTTCCATGCCTTTTTGCACCCTTTCTTAGGCCCCCTTCACACTGAGTCGTTTTTCAGGCGCTACAGCGCTAAAAATCGCCTGTATGGCGCCTGAAAAAAAACAGCCCCTTTCTCTCCAGTATGACATCCGGAGGGTTTTCACACTGGAACGGTGCGCTAGCAGGACGGTAAAAAAAGTCCTGCTAGCAGCATCTTTGGAGCGGTGAAGGAGCGGTGTATTCACTGCTCCTAAACCACTCCTACCCATTGAAATCGGGCAGCGCGGCTATACCGCCGGGCGGTTTTAACCCTTTTTTGGCCATTAGCGGGGGTTAAAACCGCCCCGCTAGCGGCCGAATAGCGCCGCTAAAACGACGGTAAAGTAGCGCTAAATATAGCGCTGCTTTACCGCCGACGCCACTCCCGCCCCAGTGTGAAAAGGGGCCTTAGTGTGTTCAATACTTCTTCTCTGTGTCATTCTATTTTTATTACACATAACTTAATTTCTGAACCTGTCTGTTTTGGTTTCTTTTTATGTATGGATTGCATTTGTTGTTACCGATTTATGTGGTGAAAATGTCAATAGCATCTTATTTACCTAGAAAAATGGTGACGTGTGCAGTACTTATTTTACCCTATGTATTATTATTTTTATTTTTTTAATAAATGATCACCTGACCTCTGTTTTCAGCTGCATAAGGGGGTCTGGAGAAGTGGGGGGCAGAGAAACAGCAGTACACTGGTCTTCCCAGTGAATGACTGGGCAGGGGGTCACCGTCTTGACCATTGATGGACAGGTTCCATGCACAACCAGAAAACTGACCAAGCTGGGATTGATGTATTCTCATGCCTAGCATAGTCAGTTTGAAATAGGAAAGCAGAGGGGCTGAAGGAACACCAGGTATTTAACACAAAGGAAGTAATACAAGGAGAGAAGGATAATTTCTCATACTATTACATGGTACAGCAGGCACATATCAGGAATATGAAATGTTAGGGTAATCTACTCTAATGACAAAGTTTATTGCTGATTCGACCCATAGCTAATTGCCAACATTGCTCTGATCTATAAAGGGTATACAAGTTGGTGAGCTGAAGTGCTAAATGTAGTATAAATATCGTTGTCAAGGAATAATTGCGCTTTCTACATCTTTATCTTCTCATTAGTATATAGTATACAGTGTTTATATGCAACAGGAATATCTGCTCTGTGCCACCTGGTTTGTTGATTTTAAGTAGTGATATAGAGAAATTAAAATACCAATCCATGGATTATATCTGATGTATTAAAGAAATCCTCCATAGACTGCTGAAGCCACATCAATATTTGAGACGGGGAAAATGAAGATTACATTGGAAAATTACCCCATCAAATCAGCGCTTTTAATTACAAATGACTTGTGTTTTATCATAGGGCATGCTCATTTATGTATGCATTTGTGAATGTTGCCACGTCGACCTTCCATCTAATTAACACCGATTTTTCTCAAGTGGGAAATTCACTTAAATAAATAATTTGCAGTGGGGAATAACTAATTTGAGCACTCTTCTGCATTTAGAAGTTATCAGAATAATTATGACACACAATTCTGATGATATATGATCTAAGTAAAATAAAACACCCACAAATGAGGCTGAATTATTAGTCTGAACATAACATTGATTGGCTTTCCAGACTTATCTATGATTTCACATCAGAACTGTGTAATTAAAGTGGTAATCTTTGTGATATTAATTACTGGTTGAAAAGTTAAGATTGCCTTGGGTTCTTCACTGATGCACTTTGGGAGTGGAAGTGCCTTGCCTGAAAGACATGGGAGTGATGCTGCAAGCTGGAACAGCTGAAATAGACATGTTCTTAAATGTTACAGGAAACCTTTATTAGTACTATCGAAATATACTGTATAATAAAAATATACGGTATAATAATACAAATGTTATATTCAAGTAAAATACCTATTATTAAAGTGTTTGTTAAGGCAATTATATAAGACTATGCCAGCCCCTGTATTAGGCCCCTTTCACACTGAGGCGTTTTTCAGGCTGAAAAAAAAAAACGCCCCATTCACTCCAGTGTGAAAGCCGGAGGGCTATCACACTGGATCGGTGCGCTAGCAGGGCGGTCAAAAAAGTCCTGCTAGCAACATCTTCGGAGCGGTGAAGGAGCGGTGTATTCACCGCTCCTAAACCACTCCTACCCATTGAAATTAATGGGGCAGCGTGGCTATACCGCCGGCAAAGCGGCGCTGCAGTGGTGCTTTGCGGGGGGTTTTAACCCTTTTTTGGCCGTTAGCAGGGGTTAAAACCACACCGTTAGCACCCGAAAAAAGGCTGCTAAAACGACGGTAAAGCAGCGCTAAATATAGCGCTGCTTTACCGCCGACGCCGCTCCTGCCCCAGTGTGAAAGGGGCCTTAGTGTGTTCAATACTTTTTCTCTGTGTCATTCTATTTTTATTACACATAACTTCATTTCTGAACCTGTTTGTTTGGATTTCTTTGGATGTATGGATTGCATGTGTTGTTACCGATATGTAGTGAACATTTAATGTCAATAGCACCTTTAGAAATATATTTACCTAAAAAAATTGTGATGTGTGCAGTACTTATTTTACCCTATATATTATTATTTTTATTTTTTTTATAAATGATCACCTGACCTCTGTTTTCAGCTGCATAAGGGGGTCTGGAGAAGTGGGGGCAGAGAAACAGCAGTACACTGGTCTTCCCAGTGAATGACTGTGCAGGGGGTCACCGTCTTGACCATTGATGGACAGGTTCCCTGCACAACCAGAAAACTGACCAAGCTGGGATTGATGTATTCTCATGCATAGCATAGTCAGTTTGAAATAGGAAAGCAGAGGGGCTGGCAGGAACACCAGGTATTTAACACAAAGGAAGCAATACAAGGAGAACAGGATATTTTCTCATACTATTACATGGTACAGCAGGCACATATCAGGAATATGAAATGTTAGGGTAATCTACTCTAATGACAAAGTTTATTGCTGTTTCGATAGACCCATAGCTAATTGCCAACATTGCTCCTTTTTCGGCCGTTAGCAGGGGTTAAAACCACACCGTTAGCGGCCGAAAACCGCCGCTAAAACGACGGTAAAGCAGCGCTAAATATAGCGCTGCTTTACCGCCAACGCCGATCCCGCCCCAGTGTGAAAGGGGCCTTAGAGGCTGGCATAGCACACTGTAAGTTGTTTTTAAAAACGAGTGTTCTAAATACCGAATTTCAGCTGTCTTCAAACCAGTAACATTACTCGCGGCCACTTTACAGCGCTGATGGATGTCTTCTGCGGGAGGGGCCCTGATCCCCCTCTGACGTCAGCCAGGGAAATCACATGATCGATTGTCTCCTCCGCAGAAGCCATCCATCGGAGCTGTAAAGCGACCGCGAGTAACGTGACCAGCCTGAAGACAGCTGAAATTCTGTATTTAGAACACTAATTTTTAAAAACAACTTACACAGTGTGCTATGCCACTAATAGAGGGGCTGGCAGTGACAAATTTTAGTTTTTATTATTATTATTTTATTTATTACAATAACAGTGGCGGGGGGGTGGGGCCGGGCCGGAGTCAGACAGAGAGGGAGAGACAGACAGGAAGGAGGGGGGGAGAGGAGAGCAGAGAGCAGGCAGCGTATGACGGAGCAACGCACTTTGACCACGGTGATCAGGGCGGAGCTGCCCTGGTTATCGTGGTCTGTTTAGAGAGGGCATACAGGAAGTAGCAGATTCATTTTTTTCTTTTAACAGTTTAGAGGGGGCAGATTACACAGCACAAGCACTGTGCTGTGTATTCTGATTTAAGGGACCAGGATCTATATATTTTATTTTTTTGGATTAAAATTTTTAAAACGCTCCTAAACGGAAACACGGCTACACATGGCATGTAAACACGGCAAAACAGACGTTTTTAAACGCCGTTTACCATTTGTCAAGTATAAATCGTTCAGGGGAGGTTTTAAAACGTCCTGTGTACATAAGGCCTAAACAGTAAGTTTGAAACAACTTATGTGAAATCACCTGCGCTATGGACTAAATCCATAATTCCCCACTAGTGGCTGAGCAGTGGACGAGCAGTGTAGACACCGCTCCTCCACCACCCCAAAGACGCTGCTTGTAGGATTTTTTTTTTTTTTAACGTCCTTCCAGGGCAGCACCCCAGTGTGAAAGCACTTGGGCTTTCACACTGGGACTGCAGATGAGGCATTTTTCAGGCGCTTTACAGGCGCTATTTTTAGCGCTAAAGTGCCTGAAAAATGCCTCCAGTGTGAAAGCGGTCTAATGGCCCGTTCACACGAGCGGATTTTCCGTCGGATAAATCTTGGATGGTTTTTCCGATGGAATTCCGCTCAAGCTTGGCTCGCATACACACGGTTACACAAAAGTTTGCTGAACTTTCGACCGTCAAGAACGCGATGATGTACAACACTACGACGAGCCTAGAAAATGAAGTTCAATGCTTCCGAGCATGCGTCAAATTGTTTCCGAGCATGCGTAGACATTTTATGCTTCGGAATTGCTACAAATGGTCGGAATTTCCGATCAGGACTTTTTCCGACCGAAAAATTGAGCACATGCTCTCAATCTTTTGCTGGCTGGAATTCGGCCAGCAAAAGTCTGATGGAGCATTCACACGGTTGCATTTTCCAACCAAAAGCTCTCATCGGTCTTTTGCTGGCCGAATTTCCGATCGTGTGTACGCGGCATTAGTGTAAAGAAAACAAACAAAAAAAAAATAAATAAATATACAGTGCTCAGCATAAATGAGTATACCCCAACAGATTTGTCAGAAAACCTTTACTTTCCTTTCAGAATTAACATTTTCTATGTGACACTATACTACAAAATACTGCCACAAATGCGGGCCTTTAATTGCAACCAAGATTTGTTAATTTGCACACACAAATAAGTATTTTTCCTAACAAATTCATTCATGTTGCAAAAATGAATACACCCCAATGAAAGTCTTAACCGCTTCCCGACCGCCTCCTGCACATATACGTCAGCAGAATGGCACGGCCAGGCAAAACCACGTACAGGTACGTGGCCCTTTAATTGCCTGGCCGTGGGTCATGCTCGCCGCCAGCAGTGTGCTCGCGAGCTCCGTGACCCCGGCCGCGGGACCAGCGGACCCGATCGCCGCTGGTGTCCCGCGATCGGGTCACAGAGCTGAAGAACGGGGAGAGGTCTGTGTAAACAAACCTCTCCCCCGCACTTCCTACTCTGCCTGCCATTGATCGGCTGTTCCCTGTCATCGGGAAAGCCGATCAATGATGTCAGCCCCGCCCCCTAATGTAAAAAAACACGTCACAGCCCATAACCCCTCCCCTCCCCCTAGTGGTTAACTCTTTCACTGCCAGTGTCATTTATACAGGAATTAATGCATTTAAATAGCATTGATTGCTGTATAAATGACAATGGTCCCAAAAATGTGTGAAAAATGTCCGATGTGTCCGCCATAATGTCGCAGTCACAATAAAAATCGCTGATCGCCGCCATTACTAGTAAAAAAAAAAATATTAATAAAAATGCTATAAAACTATCCCCTATTTTGTAAACGCGATAACTTTTGCGCAAACCAATCAATAATCGCTAATTGCGATTTTTTTTTTACCAAAAATATGTAGAAGAATACGTATCGGCCTAAACTGAGGAAAAAAATATTTTTTTTATATATTTTTTGGGGATATTTATTATAGCAAAAAGCAAAAAATATTGCATTTTTTTCAAAATTGTCGCTCTATTTTTGATTATAGCGCAAAAAATAAAAACCGCAGGGGCGATCAAATACCACCAAAAGAAAGCTCTATTTATGGGGAAAAAAAGGACGCCAATTTTGTTTTGGAGCCACGTCGCACGACCGCGCAATTGTCAGTTAAAGCGACGCAGTGCCGAATCGCAAAAAGGGGCCTGGTCCTTTGGCTGCCAATTGGTCCGGGGCTGAAGTGGTTAATAGTATTGAGTATAAACAGGCTATCAGTTTATTTTTTGAACCATACAAAGCTATTGAAAGAGCTGTGGAAGCAGAGAGGCTCTCCAAGATCATCCAGTCATGGACTCGGGGCAACTGGGATGCCATAATGTAGTTATAGACAGACAATGGAGGCTTGAAAGGCCTGTTTTTTTAAATACAGGGTTGCATTTTGTTTCATATGAAGGACGATATCATAGATTCAAACCTTTGGACCATTTGAAAGAAAGACAGGAGATGTCTTCAATAAAAAAATGACTTTGGTGAGATAAATCCTCTTTGTGAGATTTATAAGGCCAAGAAGATCCAGAGGTAGTAAGCTCCATATGAAGTTTTTATTAAAGAGGAACTGCAGTCTGCTCGCATAATTTGTAATAAAAACATCTTTTCCATTCTGAAGCTTCCCTCCAACCACTTTGCATATTATTTTATATATACTGTGATTCTGTACTTGCAAAATATGCTGCAGAAATCTCCCTCCACCGAGTCTAGCTGCAACCATTTTCACTGTGGGCAGCTGAAGCTGCTGCCTGTTCACTTTCTGGATTTACACAGACTCACAGAGGCATACACAGACACAGCTCTGCAGCGATCATTGGCCCTCTTATGACTCATCCCCCCTCCCTTCCTGGCAAACTCTCACGAGAGTGAGAGGGAGAGCTGTGCATCATATCATACGCCTAGGCTTTTTACCAGACAAGAAACAGGAAGTGAGCTGTATAAGGTTTATTACTGGCACAAAAAAAAAATGTTTTACTATCCAAGGTTAAAATAACAAGGGCAGAAGATTTAATAGATGAAAAATTGAAAAAGTGACTCAAGTTACGATTTAAGTGCAATGAATTCAGTGAAGTTAGATATTTGTAATTCTGGGTATTTAAGGGAGTTTGGTGGAAAGGAGATGGGATTTGCCAACACAGGGTATTTGGAAGTAGTAAAGGACACTGTTTTTTTTTTCCAATTCACTTTCAGACCACATGTCTTACCAAACCTCTCCATGTCTAGCAGTAGGTTGGTAAATGATTCACAGTTGTCTAAATAGGTGTCATGGGAGTATAATGAGATGTATTATATGCCTCTGATCTGCTGATTGTATTATGCAGTTTGCAGGAGGTTCATTGGCAAGTGAGAACAGCATTGGGGATAGGGGCAACCCTGACTGGTTCCCCTGTGGAGGAGGGAAAATTATACCATGATAGCTTAGTTGGTCTTAAGCCTGGCCTTAGGAGCAGCTTAGAGTGTATTTTACTTATCCCGTGCAGAGATGTGATGACAGAGGATAAACATAGAGTTGTGGCTTCTGCAGGCCTGTGATTGGTGCCAAATTTATTCTGCAGCAGGACAACGACCCCAAACATACATTCAACGCTCCACCCAAAAGGCGAAGCTCTGCTCGTTTGCACCCTCCTCTGCCACATTTGGTACTTTTTAATGGGGGGGGGGGGGGGAGCGGGTACCTGTTTTTGACCGGTACTCGGTCCACCTCCTGTGTAAGATATACGACATTCCTGGCCCCTCCCCGCCGCTGCCTTCTGGGACCTGTGTGTCACTATTCAGGAAGCACAGCGAGACTCGCGCATGCACAGCAGAAAACAGACTGTGAAGCCGCAAAACTTCACTTCCTGTTTCCCTTACTACAGATGGTGGCGCCTCCACCTGAAGCTGATTGAAGAATCGGCTTGGGGTGCCGACATTGCGGGATCCCTGGACAGGTAAGTGTCCTTATATTACAAGTCAGCAGCTACAGAATTTGTACTCGCTGACTTTTAATTTTTCTGAAGTTGCCTGGAGCTCCTCTTTTAAGAACTAGTTTTTGTCTAAAAAAGAACAAGGCGTCCTGGAAATGATGGTTTGACCCCCACAGAGCCCTGATCTCAACATCATCGTCTGTCTGGGATTACATGAAGACGAAGGATCTGAGGCAGCCTACATCCACAGAAGATCTGTGCTTAGTTCTCCAAGATGTTTGGAACAACCTACCTGCCGAGTTCCTTCAAAAACTGCGCAGAAGCACTGTGTGTACCTAGAAGAATTGACACTGTTTTGAAGGCAAATGGAGGTCACACCAAATATTGATTTGATTTGTATTTCTCTTTTGTTCATTTACTTTTTTTTTTTTTACTCATTTTGTTATGTCAAAGAAATAAACTATTATCACTTCTATTTCTATTAGCATTCTTAATTTACACATTTTTTTCACACCTGCCTAAAACTTTTTCACAGTACAGTATATATAATATATACAGTAAAGATACATACTTAAAAAAAAAAAAAGAGGCCCAAACCAGTTTCATATCCTACTGATACAAAGCTATTTTTCTTTTTTTACTTTCTTTCTTTTCACTATATCTTTTTACCTTTCACTTATTGACCCTTTCTCCTACTTCTCCTGCTTACTACATTCTCCTTAACGAGAGTTGCCCTTTAAACATACTGTAAGTCTTTCTTATGAGACCTGGTGATTTATGACATGAGATATTACTAGAAGATGTAGCTGCAGAACACCATTTATTTAGATCCTTGTGTTTTCGCTCTGTTTATATTGATGATTGTGCCTCCGAAGACTGTCTACTGTATGTACCTGTTGAGAAACTACTGTAACCTGTAATGACATTGTCATATCATGTTCTAAAGGTATTTAGGTTCTACCTTTACATGAAATTCAAATAAATACATTGAAGCAAAAAAAAATAAAAAATATTACCTCCCCAGATTAATTCCGAGGTCACAAAAAATGATGTTGGATTATCTGGATGACATTTGTGTTTCTGCGCAAGCGTCAAATAGTCACTTAAGTAAACACAATGTCATCTGAATGTTTAGTAATTGCAAACCTGTTAAAGTTGCTGTTGTACTTATTGTGCCCTCATCAACCCAACCTTATCTTGTCTTTAACCACTTCAGCCCCGGAAGGATTTACCCCCTTCCTGACCAGAGCACTTTGTGCGATTTGGCATTTAACTGACAATTGCGAGGTCGTGCGGCGTGGCTCCCAAACATAATTGGCATCTTTTTTTTCCCACAAATAGAGCTTTCTTTTGGTGGTATATGATCACCCCTGTGGTTTTTATTTTTTGCGTTATAAAACAAAAAAATAGCGTCAATTTTGAAAAAAACACATTATTTTTTACTTTTTGCTATAATAAATATCCCCCAAAAATATATAAAAAAAAAACAAAACATATTTTTTCCTCAGTTTAGGCCGATACGTATTCTTTTACATATTTTTGTTAAAAAAAATTGCAATAAGCATTTATTGATTGGTTTGCGCGAAAGTTATAGCGTCTACAAAATAGGGGATAGTTTTTGGCATTTTTATAAAAAAAAAATTTTTTTACTAGTAATGGCGGCGATCAGCGATTTTTATCATGTATGCGACATTATGGCGGACACATCGGACAATTTTGACACATTTTTGGGACCATTGGCATTAATACAGCGATCGATGCTATAAAATTGCATTGATTACTTTAAAAGTTTTCCACTTTGTAACCACTAGGGGGCAGGGAGGGGTTAAGTGTGTCCTAAGGGAGTGTTTCTAACTGTCTGGGGGATGGGCTTGTGTGATGTGTACGCTGATCGCTGCTCCCGATGATCGTCTGCTCCCTGTCAGTGTCCTGTCATTAGGCAGAACGGGGAGATGCTGTTTACATCGGCATCTCCCCGTTCTTGAGCTCCGTGACACGATCGCGGGTATCCCCGCAGCGATCGAGTCCGCAGGTCCCAGGGGCACGGCCACGGAGCTCACGGCAGGCACGCAGGTATATATGCCGACATCGGTCGGCAAGTGGTTAAAGTGATTCATTTTTTTTTTTTTTTAAATCGCAAACATGTCATACTTACCTGCTCTCTGCAAGGGTTTTGCACAGAGTGGCCCCAATCCTCCTTTTCAGGGGTCCCGGGGGCGCTCCTGGCTCCTCCTCTTTATTGAGTGCCCCACGGGAAGCCGCATTCCACGGGGGCACTCATGCGGGCGTGCTCAGGAGTCCTGCTGCTGTGTCCATTGACAGACAGAAGGACTCGGCCCCGCCCCGACTCCTATGTCATTGGATTTGATTGATAGCAGGGGGAGCCAATGGCTCTTGCTGCTATTAAGCTATCCAATTAGGACCTGAGACAGCGACTGGAGCTGCTGGGCTTGTTCTCGTTGCTGGAACGAACGTGTTCAGGTAAGGAAAGGGGGGGCTCTGGGGGGGCTTAATGCATTAAGGTGAAAAATCTTGAGACTTTACAACTCCTTTTAAGTGTTACTAACCCACAACAGTAAAATCAGTCTGTGTATTCAGTAAAGCATGCTTGTTATTAGTGGTGCAACGGATCGTCACCGATCCGTGATCCGAATGGGTCAACCTGTTCAGATCGGCACACCACGCAATCCGCAATGGGACTGCTGGCACCGGGATAAATGCAAAAACTGTGCATTTCTGTGCTGGTAAAACACGGCCCTGTACGGGGCACTCATGTAATCACCCTTTGCGAGCGAGGCCTTGGTTAGCAGACTTTGTTGATGATTTTTGGGGTGAACATCTGGGAGTGTGTAAATTAGGTAATCATTATGGGGCTTATTTACTAAAACTGGACAGTGCAAAATCTGGTGCACCTCTGCATAGAAACCAATCATATTCTATGTTCTACTGCCAAAGCTTAAAGTGATATTAAAGGCAATTATTTTATTTTTTTAAATAACAAACATGTTATCTGGGCTGCTCTGTGCAAAATCAGTGCACTGAGCAGGTAATGCTCAGTGCACTGATTTTGCACAGAGCAGCCCAGATCCTCCTCTTCTTGGGTCCCCCACTGGCGTTTCTGGCCCCTCCCTCTTGCCGAATGCCCCCAGAGCAAGCAACTTGCAAAGGGGACACCCAAGCAGGCTCGAGCCAGAGTTATTGCTCTGTGTGTCCATTCACTCACAGAGCCGTGGCTCGGCCCCATTCCCTCTCTCTCCTCATTGGCTCACTGGCTGTGATTGAATGATGAATGGCTCCCGCTACTGTCTCAGCCAATGAGGAGGGAGAGTCCCCGGAGCCAAGGCTCTCGTGTACATCGCTAGATTGCTATGGGGCTCAGGTAAGTATTAGGGGGGCTGCTGCACAGAGAAGGTTTTTTTTTACCTTCATACATACAATGCATGTAGATAAAAAAAACTTGATTCTTTATAACCATTTTAATTGAACAAGATGAAGTTAGAAGCTGATTGGCTAGCATGCACAGCTTCAATTCATTCTGCGTGCACCAGTCTTAGTAAATCTCCCCCTATGAAGAATTACAGAAAAATTTTATATTTTCTTTTCTTTACTATTTATTTCCAATAAAATTCAAGGGGATAAAATTATTTTTCCAAAACCTGCTGCCAAATTAAAGCCCAGTCTGTCCCAAAAAAAAGTATAATACATAAGGGTAGACTACAAACGCTACAAAGGTATAATGTACAGAACCGAGACTTCACTGACACAGAAAAAAATAGCTTTAGGACTTATGGGGTTCTCAGGAGAAAATAAAAAGTGTTTTTCCTTGCACATAATTGCGGTATTCTCTGCAAAGTTGATTTACACTTGGCTTCACCTCTTTCACTTAGCTAAGTGAAAATTTGCTTTGCAAAGTGAACATGCTCTACTATTTATCTTGAAAAATGAGACGCATTTTCTTAAACTACCTGCAGGTGGCGCAATTGCCCTCATTTTGTCTTCTGTGGAGAACTTCAGTCTCCATGGATCTTTAGCTTACAGATTTGTCACACCAAAATGGTTGAAGTTGGTGAACAGTGCTTCGTGTTTTAAGAAAGAGCTGTGGTTATTTCGGTATAGCTTTTCACCTTCTTTATTGAAAGCAGAAATCCCCCCTTTTTTTTTATTTATTTTTTGCAGCGAACGTGCCAGAAAAGAGCAGATGTGGTCTGGTGTAACCAAGAATGCCAACAAGTTCACTATGATCTGAGATGTTGCTATTTTTTGTTGTAGATGATGAGAATTATACCACAATATGAGGAAAATGTATATTATTATTCTTTTTCTGAAACACACTCAGGACTCTCAGTGACCGGAAATAAAATGAGAAATCTTTTATTTATTATTTTTATATTGATTTTTAGACTTTGCTATTGCATGCTTTTGGATGCTGATGGCACCGGCGCCTGTACAATACGATCGCTGATAATAGGTGCCATTCATTTGCACATGTTGTTCTTTTCTTTGAGCAGACCTATTTTCTCTTTCACAGATGTCGTTCTGCCTGACTGAGCTGTACCTGTGGTCTCTGAAGAATACCTTGCATGTTGGAGGTAAATCTGTTTTATTGAAGTTTATTTTGGACACTCAGTGGAACCCCGGTGCTTTGGAAAGGGCTTGTAATGTATTAGCCTGCAATGCCTTACAGGTATCTTTTGAAAAAGTAAAAGTTCCAAAATGTATCAATTAGCTGGGAAATGTAATTCTTACAAAAGAGTTATTCTAATACTATAGTATTATTTTCTCTATAGGAGATGTGAAAAAAGGGTGATTTATTACTTTTTAATCCTTTATTGTGAACTTTTTTTTTAACACGTCAAAGGTTTATACAAATTCCTGGCATTCTTTATTACTGGGGCATTCACCAACATTTCTGCTACAGGAGATTCAATATCAAGATTTTATTTTTTATTTTTTTAAAGCTGAGGTTTAATCCATTTATATTTTGCCCTCTCTGGTTTCTCAGTTTCCCCTTCACCA
Source organism: Lithobates sylvaticus (assembly GCA_028564925.1). Taxonomy (NCBI): domain Eukaryota; kingdom Metazoa; phylum Chordata; class Amphibia; order Anura; family Ranidae; genus Lithobates; species Lithobates sylvaticus. The sequence goes on from CM053028.1 coordinate 94,516,755, forward strand.
ACAAGCTAATGAAACCATTAAATAAAAAACTTTTAGTTTTTAGTACATACCGTATATACTCGAGTATAAGCCGAGGCACCTAATTTTACCACAAAAAAAAAATGGGAAAACTTATTGACTCGAGTATAAGCCTAGGGTGAGAAATGCGCAGCTACTGTAAATGTAAAAGAGAGTCAACAATGCCCATTTGCAGCCTCACTGTTCCCATTTGCAGCCATAGGTCCCCAAACTTCAAACTTGGTAGATACCCCCTAGCTGCAGCCAAAATTTGGGGTCTCTGGACCCAAAGGGTCCCGAAATAACATTGCTGCAGATGGACACAGTTGACCGAATCTGGGGCCCTGTATCTCGGGGCCACTTGGTGCTAGGAACCCCAAATTCCACTGGGTTTGCACACCAAAGTTGGCCCCAATACGGGGCCCCAAAGTCGGGTCGGAAAATGTCATTCTCTGCTGCAGAAAAGTGCTTGACCCCAGTATAAGCCGAGGGGGGCACTTTCAGCACAAAAAAATGTGCTGAAAAACTCAGCTTATACTCGAGTATATACGGTATCTTATTTTACATCCAGTAATGTCATCATTAGGTCTCTATGCTTCTCTATACAATACAATCAGATCATGGCAGGTGGGAGGGAGGTGTTGGCAGTGTCCTGTGCAAAGCTTCCCGAAAACATCACAGCACCCTGTCTCAGTACTCCCCTCAAAAGCCCCCTTAGCCCTGATACAAGCAGTGGGCTGGCTCTTGGGAGTAGTTGTTATTCAAATACCAAAATGCCTTGATTAGTGTTAGTCTGGAGGAATCGGTGTTCCTTGGTAGATTGTATTTGCATGCTAACTGCCCTAGGCAATACCCACATGTAATACTAAGGATGGTAGCTTCTAACTTCAGCTTGTTCAATTAAAGTGTTACTAAACCCAGGACCCTGCATTCATTATATCTGGTCTCCCACAGTACACAGAACAGGGAAATGCAATTATTTTTGTAAATATAAACTGCTAAATAACTTTCTCATCAGCAGTTAGCAGTCTTGTGACTTCTATCAGTTTCTGGTTAAAACTTGTAGGAGAAGTTTTCATTCTCCTCTGACTATCCAATGAGGCTGCAGGACCCCTGACCCTCTGTCTGGACAGTGCTGATTGGCCATGTGCTGATCACATGCACCCTCTCAAGAAAGAAAAACTCTCTAGGAATACACACCAAACTGAGCATGTGCAGCTTGTCCCCTAGCCTCTGTTCTATCAGGAGATGAATTGAGGACTGTGTAAGAAGGAGAGGGTCATACAATGCAGACGATTAACCCCTTAGGTTCCACAGTGAGTATAACAAGCATGCTTTACTGCATATACGGACCAATTTTACTGTTGTGTGTTTAGCTTTAAGCTTTGACGAAAATAAATGGAAGCTGATTGTGTTCTATGCAGAGCTGCACCAGATTTTGTACCTCCATGATTGAAGGAACTTAAATCCAATAAATGAAAGGGGTGGGTCAGGGACCGTTAGGCTAGGGAGGAAACCTAGATGATACAGGACAATCCCAATCCCTGACCCCAAGAAAAAAAAGATGGGCTATATCTGACTTGAACTGTAAAACACACTATAAGAAGCTCGCAGTGTGCAGTGAAAATTTAGAATAAGCAATTTCAGTAAAGGAGAGTAGCCTGTACAACTGTGCAAGGCTGAAGATATGGCTGTAAGGATATTTCCTTTAACCTCCCTGGTGGTATGATTATGTCTGATTTTTGATGCTGAAAGAGGTACATTGTTTTGCATGGAAATTTGGCGTTTTATATTGTAGGCCTGTAATTCTTAGGAATAACTAACTTAAATCTGTCCAAACAAGAGTGTAGTAGACATCTCGGAAGGTTAAAGCGGAACTAAACTAAGTGATTTAACTGTTTTCCAACACAGTTACATTCAAGGCATACTGTGAGTGATAACTGTCACGTTTGCATGTGCTCTCAACGGAACTGTCAAGCCATAAAATGACTGGTGTCATAACTGATCACATGTGAAACACCATGACAATAGCAGATCAAATAAAGTCTAAGATGGCAGCTTCCTTGGCTGTAAAGGATAGGAGGGTTTAGTTCTGCTTTAACCACTTGCCTACCATGCACGAACACCCCCTTCCTACCCAAGCCATTTTTCAGCTGTCGCATTTTGAATGACAATTGCACGGTCATGCAACGCTATATCCAAATTATTCCCCACAAATAGAGCTTTCTTTTGGTGGTATTTGATCACATCTGCCGTCCAAATTTTTTTTTTTTTAAAACACATTTTTTGCTCAGTTTAGGCCGATACGTATTCTTCTACATATTTTTGGTAAAAAAAAAAAAAAAACACAATAAACGTATATTGATTGGTTTGCGCAAAAGTTATAGCGTCTACAAAATAGGGGATAGATTTATAGCATTTTTATTATTATTATTATTTTTTACTAGTAATGGTGGCGATCTGTGATTTTTATCGTGACTGCAACACAGCGAAGGTATCGGACACTTTTGACACATTTTTGAGACCATTCACATTTATACAGCGATCCGTGCTATAAAAATGCATTGATTACTGTATAAATGTGACTGGCAGGGAAGGGGTTAACACTAGGGGGTGATCAAGGGGTTAATATGTTCCCTATGGGAGTGATTCTAACTGTGGGGGAGGGGACTGACTGGAGGAGGTGACCGATCGGTGTCCCTATGTACAAGGGACACACCATCGGTCTCCTCTCCTCTGACGGCACGTGGATCTGTGTGTTTACACACACAGATCCACGTCCTGCTCAGTTACTGGGCAATCGCGGGTCCCTGGCGACGCGGCGACTGGCCAAAAAGGAGATGCCGTCATATGACGGTGGCCCCGAGCAACAGATGCTTCTTGCCGCCGTCATATGACAGTGGGCGGGCGGGAAGAGGTTAAGGATATTTGTAGAATATATTAAAATCTGTAATCTTTTTCTGTCCCCTCTTGTTTCCTTTGCAAAGGAAAACACCATTATATTTGATTGGATGGGTCACTTTGGGTGGTTTCATCTGCAAATGAAGGGCAAAATCCCAAATAGTGTAGTGTCTGGTGAAATGGGGAAATGGTAGGAGGGATGGAACCTCATATTGCTAAACAGAGGGGGTCACTTGTAGCTGTCCAAACGTAAGGTTGCCCATTAGGCAAAATACATTTATTCTGTAAGGGAAAATCCAAATATTACAGCATATCAAAACCCCCCCAAAAAAAAAATATAATACATTGCAGCTTAGTAGTTCTTATATGTGGTGGTTGTATTATTTTTGAGTTGGTGCAAATTGCAGCAGCAGGAATCCTCTTATGTGAGGTCACCCCAACGACATCCATTAAATTTCTATCCAACTAGGCAAGCCCCCAGACTACAACGTTTCTGGTAGTTCTAAAGAAGATTATACAATCAAATTGTAGCGTGTGGTCAGTTTAAGATTTACCAACTTAGTGAGAGGAAATACCTAAGAAATCCATAACAAATATTTTCAGTCTGGTAGGGACTCAACAGGTAAATCCTAAGGAAGATTGTACAATCTGGTTATAATGTATGTGACCAGCTTTAGGCTGCCCATATTTTCAGTCTGGTAGGGACTCAACAGGTAAATCCTAAGGAAGATTGTACAATCTGGTTATAATGTATGTGACCAGCTTTAGGCTGCCCATAGGGCTAGGGTTCACCTGTCCTGTAAGTTAGCAAATCTCTTTAGTGCTATAGAGTGCTCCATAAATCTGCAATCTCAGCCCTGCCAAACAATAAGATTGTCAGTGCGGAAAGGAAGGGTCATAAGGGAAAGGTAGAAAGGTGAAGGAGGTCAGCGCAATAGCAGATTTGGCTACAATCAGTTTATTAGTAATTAGGATGGGTGTTGTAACCTGTCCAATCACTGGACTCCTCCCCCTATCAGCCACAGAGCACATGACTGACGCTATAAATATGGCTAAAAATGGCTGGATTCAGCAGCTGTCATCTGATGTGCATGGGCATGGTACATGTGTAGTGGATGACGAAAAGATTTGCCCATAAAGGCAGTGTTTGCTGGATTGAGTAATGTATTATTAAGAGTATTAATAGCTGCCCCGATTAGGTGCGTCTGTAAATCTATATAGAATTTAGAGTAGAATGTAAAATTCAGCAATAAATGTGTAATGTGTAGCCTACATATTCACCAACATCCATTTAATTTACATGGAACATTAAAGTACCATAGAAGACAAAGAAACAGACTGGTGGTCAGCTGTAGGAGGACAGCTGTAGGATCATTGGTTGCCTTGGTTCTGATTGCCATTATATTGCCCCAATTTAATTAGATTCCATGTGGCTTTAAAATCACGCAATTCTAAAGCCGCACATCAGTGCGATTTGCACAGCTGATTTCATTGCAGCTTGAGACTTCCTTTAACAGAAGTCTATGCAAGTCGCAATGAAATCGGTTAAAAAGTAGTGCAGGAACCTTTTTCATAATCGCTGCGACATGAGTCGTGGCGATATGAATGGTTCTATTGCCGGCAATGGGGTGCGTCTTGTCATGTGATTTGGAACTGCCAAATTGCATGACAAGTCGCACCGGTGTGAACGGGGACTAAAGGTTACTCTTAACATACTTTTTCATTGAAATGTTTACAGTCGCAGGATACAGGTTCAATTATCAGTAAGCCTCTTCTCTAGCCTTACATCATTTTTCTGACAGTTCCTGACCTGGATCTCCTTAAGATTACCTCCGACTGCAGTGACTATGCTTGAACTCATTTCCTATTTTTAATTCCAGCAGTTTAGCCAAAAAAAGCAATTTCACACGACTGTTATGTTGTGGATCCTGCATTTGTTAGCTATAATTGTATAGAGGACTCCCACAACCATAAATAACCGGCATTGCTGCAGGATCAGTTAGTGGCTTGGTTCTCCACCACCGCCACTATGGGAACATCAGCTGCATGCTGAGCGAATCTGCAACCCTTCCAGCACAGATCAAATGTTAATTTATTGTTAAATTAAAATCGGGCTCGGAAGATACCGGGAACAATTTCTTACATTGTTGTTATGAGTTCAGAGAAAGTATTGATGTGGAAAAAGAATTTAATGGCATTTGCTAGAGAGCTGTGTTAAACCAATTGAGTGTGGCTGATATGCAGCACAGAGCAGTGTATTGCATGTCTTGCTGAAATCAAGTGCTTTCAGCTGCTTTGTAAAAATGTCTCTCCCTCTCTCTCCCATACCCTACTCCTCTCACTCTCTCTTTTTTTCTTTTTTTTCTTTCTTTCTTTCTTTCTTTTCTTTCTTTCTTTCTTTCTTTCTTTTTTCTTTCTTTCTTTCTTTCTTTCTTTTTTCTTTTTCTTTCTTTCTTTCTTTCTTTCTTTCTTTCTTTCTTTCTTTTCTTTCTTTCTTTCTTTCTTTTTTTTATTTCTTCTTTTTTCTTTTTTTTCTTTCTTTCTTTCTTTCTTTTCTTTCTTTCTTTCTTTTTTTTCTTTCTTTCTTTCTTTCTTTCTTTCTTTCTTCCTTTTTTTAATTTTTCTTTATCTCTTTCTCTTTCTTTCTTTCTCTTTCTTTTTCTTTCTCTTTCTTTCTTTTCTTTTCTCTTTCTTTCTTTCTTCCTTTCTCTCTTTCTCTTTCTTTCTTTTTTTTTTTCTTTCTTCCTTTTTTTCTTCTTTCTTTCTTCCTTTTTTTTTTTTATTTTTCTTTATCTCCTTTCTATTTCTTTCTCTCTTTCACTTTCTTTCTTTCTCTCTTTCTCTTTCTTTCTTTCTTTCTTCTTTTTTTTTTTCTTTCTTTCTTCCTTTTTTTTCTTTTTCTTTCTTTCTTTCTTCCTTTTTTTTTATTTTTCTTTATATCCTTTCTCTTTCTTTCTTTCTTTTCTTTTTTTTTCTCTTCTTTTTTTTTCTCTTTCTTTTTTTCTTCTCTCGTTCTTTTTATCTTACTCTTATTCTTTCCTCTTTGCTTTCTTCTTTCTTTTCTTTGTTTTTCCTCTCTTACACTTACTCTTTTTCTGTTATTTTTTCTTCCTCTTTCTAATATTTTTCATCCTCCTTTTTCTTGTTCCTTTCATTTATCTCTTTTCTCTCTCCCTATACTAGATGAAGATCTTGGAGTACAACATTATCACGAAAAGAAAGAAGCAGGTAATGTCAATATTTGTTTCTATTATGTATTACTTTACCAACTGTGTGGCCGATGGCGTGTTGCATCTAAAACAAGTAGAGTAGAAATAATGTATCTAAATATTTGTTATTGTATAAACCCTCAAAGCAACAAGTAATCCCAATGTTTTATTCAGTAACTGGCTTAAGCCAGTGAGTGTGTTCACTATGTACAACACTTCACTTTTGTACATGGTGACTGGAAACACAAGGTTCCTAACTGCTTGGCTAGAAGGCTGTCTGGAAGAGAGAGCTGGGCACATTTGGCAGTTTCGCTGTTGCTGTTTGTGTGATTTAGAAGTAGTTGCGCAATGTTGATGCAGTGCCAGCTCTCAGTCTACAATTCATTCATGCTGAAGTTTACATCCACGGGGTTTATATAGATGTTCTTTAGTTTCCCACTAGAGGGCATTACACACCCAGAAGTGGAATTCAATCTTGGCCTCGTACATCTGTAGCTGATATCTGAAATAGGCATTTCAGGAGTAAATGATCAATTTTCTTTATCTGATTAATTGGGTTAATCCTAGAAGTTTCACAAAGGGCCAAGAGGTCCCTACGGCTAACGTTGCTCCTTGTTCCAGGCCAAAGCTGAGCAGAGTGGTTTGTGTGGGCATCCCTTGTCCTGTGTGCAACCACTAAGGTCTTGATGACAGACTGCCTCTGGATTCAGTTGCAGATCATTTTCTTATGTGATGAGATTGGAAACTTGGAATCCCAACTCTCCTGCTGGGAAACTTGAACTCTTGTGTCTTCACAATTTATTCGGAGGTCACTCGCTAGATCCTCATCTTGGAGCTTTGCGTTTCTGCGGATATAGTTCTTAAACTTACATGTCATACAGTTAAACCTGAAGTCCTGATAAATATAAAGACACCCTTTAATTCAGCTATGTGCACAGAATATATTTTTTTTATACAGCTAGAAATCTCAACTTTTACTTTCTCCATCAACTCCCACCTTAGTTACTACTTTTTGTATCACTTACCCCTCCATTTAGATTGTAAGCTCTCTTGTATTGAATTATATTGTACTGTATCCCCCCCAACAGCGCAAACTGTTGCCGGTATATAAATCCTGAATAATAATAATACTGCTAATAAACGTACCTCAAGTCTTTTTGTTTAAAGCCAGCCATAAACAGTCCGAATCTCATCTGGTTCCTGCTGAACTATGTATGAGCAGGCTGAATTTAATCAAGTTGATCGATCAATCAACTTGGGTACAACCAGCCTGTCGGATTTGCGATTTATTGCAGGCGGTTATTATAGCCGCTAGCAATAATCACTGTTCTCTCGATGTGGAGGGCTTCTATATTAGAGATATTTCTATAGCACCAACAATTTACATATTGCAAATTCACATTAGTCCCTGTACTCAAGGAGCTTACAATCTAAGGTCCCTAATCTCACATGCATGCATACACATACTAGGACCAGTATAGACAGGAATCCTTTATCCTACCAGCATGTCTTCGTAGTTTCAGAGGAAGCAGGAGTAGCCAGAGAAAACCCACAAGGAGAACATGCAAACTGAGGACCCTAGTGCTGCAAGGCAGAAGTGCTAACCACTAAGGCCACTTTTACACTTGTGCGACTTTTCCTGTGACTTTGGACATCATTGTGGCATTACAAGTCTTACCCCATGATTCCCAATGATAACCATTCATATCTGTGCGACTTCAAGTCGCCCTGACTTCAAAGTAGTCCCTGTACTACTTTTGGTCCGACTTTGATGCAAGTTGAGGTCCATAGACCTCAAGTTTACACAGGTATTCCCTGAAATTTTGTTAAATCGTATCAAAATTCCGGCCGCAAAATCACTCAACTTTGAAGTCTCGGCAGTGTGAAAGGGGCCTAAGCCACTGTACTGTCTATATAATGATAGAAAACATAAAAAAGACTTAAATACTTGTTGATAACATTTTTTACATGATGGTAAACTTATCCCAAGCTCTCTTCAGGCCAGTGGGGTCATCAATCAGTTTAAAGGTTCAATAAAGAGCCTTGGAAGGCAAGAGGGAGTAGAGCTTAGTTCAACTTATACAGGGACAGTCGAGTTTTGCATATAATTTCATCTGCCTATATTTCTGCATCTGCTGAAAATGTTGACATTATGTTATGACGCAAGATAATTTCTCCTTGTGTAGTTTTATCATTTTCTCAAACTAAAGTGTCCACAGATTTACTTTAGAATTTAAAATATAACTAAAGGCAAAACCTTTCTTTAGTTTTTGGATAGAGTGGAGATGGATTAGAACACCTGTTTTATCGCTGTCTGTGCCCCCAATTCACCCTCTCTCTTTTGTCCTGTTTACCATTATCATCGAAAGTGAAAGTAAAAATAAAATGCACATTTTGGGAATTTGGAAATGGTAATAAAAGAGAAAACTTCCAAGGTGGGACACTAGTTCCGGTGACAACCAGGGATTCCCTCACTTTGGGGGGATTTCCTCTCACTTCCTGTTTTGGCTATGGGACTGGATGTGAAGACATGGGACACTGATAAAACGTATTTTAGAATATAAAAATATTTTTTTAGAAGAATAAGGGGACATTACAAGGCGGAGCGGCCAACAATCATCGCCAGGCTCCATACATTCAACATCATAAATGCATAAAAACAATAGGGTAGAAAAAAAGGGAGGTGGCATAAAAGGGTTCATATCAAATAGGATGTACCATCTATGGCAGTGTTTGTCAACTCCAGTCCTCAAGGCGCCCCAACAGGTCTCGTTTTCAGGCTTTCCATTATTTTGCACAGGTGATTTGATGAGTTTCACTGCCTTAGTAATTACCACAGCCGTTTCATCTGAGGGAAATCCTGAAAACATGACCTGTTGGGGTGCCTTGAGGACTGGAGTTGAGGAGAAACACTGATCTATGGTGTCCCTTATAAACGTAAACAACTAGGTCAAACATCTGATGACTAGCTATATAATGTAGACCCCTAATGCCATAATGAATGGAAGAAGGCCATCACGGAGACATCTTATTACCCCCCCCCCCCCCCCCCACATTACTCTATCCAAACTGAGAAAAATAGTAAAGTTTTTTGCTTTTAGTTCTAATTTACCTACAAGCAAGCAGTTACATACACAGATGAAATATATTGAAGGGAGCTGGTTTACTTTTCAAAGGATTTGCATTTGTATCTATCCGGTTCTGAGATTTATACAGCTGTGCCCCATAGCACAGCCCTGTCTTGCTCATCCCTCTTGTTTGCACATAGGACAGTGGGATGTGTAAAGGGAGCTTTCTGAAGCACATGACATCCCTTCTGTCCTGTATTTCTTGCACCCCCCCCCCCCAATCTTATTCAAATGAATGTGTTCCAACATTTCCAGTAGATGTGTTCCAGGATCAGTTTCAAGTTGCAAACAAGTGGTAGGGTGAGTTGCACTACAGCAATGTCTGCATGTAAAATTGATCTACTCAGAAGGTAGACTTTGCTAATTGTAGCTGTATATATTTTAAAGCAGACTAGGTGCCACACTGTATACTCCAATTTATTGCAAATATTGATTTATTCAACAATCCGTAAATACGTTTTGAAATAGTATCCAGTGCGTGCAATAGGACCTGAAAGGGCATTGTTTTGTGTATAATGCCAGTTTCCAAACATATTTCAGGCATTGGGAGATGAAAGTAGAAGGTGTTCGCTTACTAGAGGAGAGAGCACGGGGAAGCACAGAGATTCTCACTCCTATTTCAATAAGCAGGCTGAATGTGGGGAGGTGGAACAGTTGAATGCTGTGCTTGACAATCCACCTTGGCAGTAAACAAAATTCAAACATTTCCCTATGGGCTGCATTAAATGCCTATACAGACATAAATGAACACTGAAAAGTGAATACTATTTCCAATGTTAATTATCTTATTCTATTTCCCTACATTAAAACATTACTGTTACCAGACCTGTGTGTCTTATTTGTGCCACTAACTATATCTTCTTGTTTCCTTCTAGCTCCATATCCAGAATATGGATTCCTGGACGAGAGACAGCAACTTGCTGAATGTAAGAATGGCAACAAAACATTCTCAGTAAAACATTTTCTTAGCAGTCTGATTTTTAGAAGGGACATTTATTTATATCTATACCTGATCATTTTCTGTGCATTGTCTCTCATGCACACAGTGTACTGCGATAAGACACATTCAACTGCACTGATTATACGTGTCATGTATGTATATGTGTGAAAACAGAACGCACAAACATGCTGCTGGTGGTACTTTTCTGATGGATTATTGTATAATGTATCACAGAGGGTGAATAAATCTCTTCCTGACTGTGTGTCCTCCTGTAGCCAATGCTTGGCAAACTCTGCTGCATAAATGGCACCCATATCAGCTTCTTGTGTCGGGGCGGGCCAGTGGTGTACTATAGGAAAGAGTGGAGTTGGATTCTTTGATAAAATAATTCAAGAAACTACCAAGGTATTGAAATAATTAAGCACATCCAATACCTGCATTTATATGATTCCCATAGACATTAGGTAATCACCTTCTGACCGCTTTGTTAGAACAATGTGTTTAATTTTATCGAAAAACGCCTGAGATTATTTTAGGCCAATAGACAATTTTTTTTTAATTGTCTATAAGTAATCAAATACTTGGAATGTGTAATGTAATTACTATTATACAAAAACAAATATTTACTATTTTTAGCAATTTGAACTGGTTCTAAAGGCTGAAGGTTTTTTACTTTCATGCATTCTACGCATTAAGGTTTTTTTTACCTTCATGCGTAGAATGCATGAAAGTAAAAAACCTTCAGCCTTTAGAACCAGTTCAAATTGCTAAAAATAGTAAATATTTGTTTTTGTCTAATATAATAGTTTTTTTCCTTCCGTTTGCAGCTTCCCCTTAGCCCCCTCCTTCCAATACTTACCTAAACCAGATCTCGATCCAGCGATGTGCACATAAGTAGCTGCTCTCCCGGCTCTCCTTCCTCATTGGCTCAGACACAGCGGTAGGAGCCCTTGACACCCACTGCTGTTGATCACAACCAGCAAGGTGGGAGCGAGGGGCGGGGCTGAGCCCCCTTCAGTGTGTCAATAAACACACAGAGTGGGGCTTGAGAGTGAGCACACATGAGTTCTCCCATAGTAAGCTTCTAGCTATGGGGGCAACTAGCAGGGGGGAGGAGCCCAGTACATCGGCATGGGACCCGAGAAGAGGAGTATCTATGCAAAACCATTGCACAGAGCAGGTGAGTATACCATGTTTTTCATTTATTTATTTTTTTAATTTCCTTTTAGTATCACTTTAAATAAAAACAACAACAAAAAAGTCAACAGTTCAGCAGAAAGCATACATGGGGGATGGGGGATAATATTAGAGGCAAGCAGGTTCTTTACATTGTAAAGGGAATGTTTCCTTAGCTTAGTGTATGTGGGGAAAATCCACTTTGCAAAGAATACCTGATCACGTGCAAAGAAAATAAAAAAAATGTTTTTTGCTTGCATATGATTGGATGATTGAAGTTAACAGAGCTTCACCGCATTAACTGAGCTATAAGGCTTGACTCACACCTATGCATTTTTAGTGCTTTTTGCATTTTGCAGATTTGCACTACAGCCCATTTAACATGGTTTCCTATGGAACACGTTCTGTAGAGCAAATCTTCAAAAAATGCAAAAAGCACTAAAAATGCATAGGTTTAAATCAAGCCTAAAGAGAAAATTCTCTTGCCTAGTGAAAATTCCCTCGCAATGTGAACAGCCTATTTGCCTTTAATAAATCAACCCCAATTTGTCTAAACATAAATTAATGATCTTATTTTATTTATATCCCAGTCCCGAAAAAAATATAAAGTAATACTTTTTAAGAAGTTAATAACTTGAGTTATTAAACTTAAAGCGTAACTTCACTTTTGTTGAGAAAAAAACATTCCCCTCTGGGTGATCTATGTACATTACACATTCTGCGTATAGAACACCTCCTGGTAGCCATATTGCATTGCATTTCACAGAAAATTACTGCGGCTGCAGATTGAATAGGAAAGGTAATTTTTAATAACATTTAATTACAATATGACTTGTGTCACAGTTGAATATACTATATTATTTTTCCTTTGTTTGCTATTTTTTTTTTCCCCACGAAAGTGAAGTTACCCTTTAAGTATTTAAAGTGGCAAGCTTTCAGGATAAATTAGAGCCTTTGTCAGGCTTTATACATGAAAAATGGGAAATGTGTAAAGCCCGAAGAAAGAGTCTAACCTGAAAGCTTGCATCTTTAAATACCTAAGTTAAATGGTATCACTAAAACACGGTACAACCTTTTTCTAGTCCCAAAAATACTTAGCCAATGTAATATATTTAATATTAGTGTAGTAATTTATGTCATTAGAGTTCATATCTTATGACATATGGAAGCATTATTAGACAACTCCCTTGTCATAAACGCTATTAAGCCAATTGTAAAATTATAATGAAATTGATGATGATTAAAATAATCAGTGTATTCTAACCAAGCGTAAATTTGCATTTCCATGTAAATGATTGGGGTATTTCTATTGAAAGCTATTGGATTTCTAGCCTTTTTTTTCCCCACAAATACTAGTGTGTTGCTAAATAATAGCAGACAAATAAGAGCACATAGCTGCCATTACAAATAAATACTTTCTTTAATAAGGTGCTAAGCTCTACGGGGCAGCCGAGTACAGTGAGACAAACAAGAAACACAACAAAACCCAATGACTGTAGAGTGAGTAGCGGGGCCCCTAATAAGATGTATCAGGTGACACTTTTTGCTTTGTAGTATAGGTGAACAGCCTGCTGTACCCCTTGTGATTCACAGATTGCTCTCCACTGATGTCATTCTCTCTCTCTCTCTTTTTTTTATTTATTTTTTTCTTGTTTTGCCGCTGAGTGCTGCACTCTTGCTCTAATCTTCCCTTTAATGGAGATTCCAAACTGCTTAGGTATGGCAATGAGATTTGAACAATCTTGAACAGGATTTTTATCACACTGTTCAGCTTCAGTGCGGAGTATCAAGGCAAGCATGGCAAACAAATTGCAGAGGCTACAACTAAGCAAGAAAGCGCCCTTTAATCTCTCTGTTGTATTTCTGTGAGGTGTGTCGTCTGCGTTTCTTTACCATACGCACAGTATACCTATAGAGAAAAGTATCAAATCACAATGGAATGCACTTATTTTCTAGCATGTCACAACTCTAAAATCGATTGTTTAAATGATTAAAACCCCACTCATGGGTGTTTGTGAATATCTTTACTATGTCTTCTTTGTTGATCTCCATTTTGGGGACTTACTAGGTATGTTTTCTGTGGGCTTTATTATTAGCCTGTACACAGTATGTCTGAAGACAGAACACACATACATGCTGCTAATGGTACTTTTCTGATGAAATGAATGTGTAGTATATCACAGATGTGAAAAAGTCTCCTCCTGACTGTGTGTACCTTGCAGCTTTTATTTGTTTCAGCCACACACAATTGATTTCCAGAGCAAGAAGAGGAAAGTATCATAAAAAAAAAAAAAAAACATTATTTTTTTTTGGTCTGAGTTCAGATGCAGAAGTGTGAACATGGCCTGACTATTTGCTTACTTTGTATATGGTATTATGTTTTTTAATACTATATTATAGTACACTGACAATTTGAATGAGGGCTTAGTGAGGTCCTGGGAGTGCATTTCAAGCATGCATTTCATAGATTGAAGCCTTTTGCAATTTTAGGAGCAAAAAATAGGAAATTACCCCCAATTTTTTTCCACTTGTCTTATAATTGATCTTTTGCAGAATACTGTCATTTATTATTCAGTTGCTTCATAAACATTTGTAATGTGTACTGTGTGATAGCTAAAAACGGTTTTAGATTTTAAAGTAAAATAAGACGCAGCTAGTAAAGACAACACCTAGAATTGACAGCACCTTGTGGGAGCAGCTTCAGGGCCCCAAACCCTGAAGGCTATATTATGCAGAACTAGAATAGTTACGTATAGTTACATAGTTAATATGGTTGAAAAAAAAACACAAGTCCATCTAGTTCAACCAACAGAATACCATGGTTGGGTGCTCAGGTCCAGCCCCTCCTACCGTCCATGCTTTACTATTGGACAGCAAGTATGAAGAACGGCCTCGATGACTAATTGGTAGTTGCGGGAGGCAGGAGGGGGCTGACCCAAGTTCTTGAACTTGGTAGGGGGTTGACATTTTAATAATAGGGCATCCCAAATGTCTGTCCTCCTGTAGCAATTTGTAAAGTATTACTTATGTACAGTATATGCTTTTAGCCTGGTGCTGTTGATTTAACCGTTTTAATGTAACCACAGATCCACTTTAAAAAGCTTAAAATCAAAATCATTCTTCAGCCAGGACTGTATTGCCACTAACCTGAATGTAGGATACGCACACAGCAGTTTTTTGGGATATGATTAAAATTTGAAACAATATTTGGCAATATTTATTGTATTGAGCCTCATACACATTTGCTGTTTTCTTCAAATTTTGGTCTAAATTGTAATTGTTTTCAGTAAAGCTTCATTTTTTTCTGCTTGCTTTAAAAGATTTACCTGAACAAAATGAAATGCTCAGTTATAAAAAAACACTACAACTCCATGAAAAATTATTGAATATTTTCCAAGCTATGTAATCACTTTTTTTTAACCAATTCAAATTATTGAAATTTGCCAATTTGTTTTGCTGTATATAATGACTGAGTTACAATGTGTCTGGACACTGTTAGGGCTACTGCAACAAACTACAGTAATACCTCAGATTGCGAGTAATGCGGTTAACGCGCATTTTGCAATATGCGATTTTATGTAAAAAAAAAAATCTGACTCTGTTTGCGAGCAGAATTCGAGCCTCTGTTGTGTGCAGTACCGCATTTGGCCAGAGGTGCACCCAGATGCACTCTGAGGCGCTCGGATGCACTTGGAGCCACTCCCAGTGTTTCCAAGTGGTTTCCGACTGTCTCTGGCACCCCCCCCACCTCTGGCCAAATGCGGTACTGCATTCAATAGAAGTCACTGTGGAATTAATTATCTGAGTTTCCATTGACTTCTGTGGGGAAACCTGCTCTGATATACGAGTGCTTTGTATTACAAGCATTCTTCTGGAACTAATTATGCTCAAAATCCAAGGTACCGCTGTACATTGTTTCATCATGTGTTCCTGCAACACAGTAGTGTAAATATCAATTCATAACATACTCAGAGCTAAAGTCAGGGATGACAATCCCTTTACTTCTGCTTCTTCATGAAGATCTCTGTATGGTTTTCATTTAGACAATGGGGGTCAAAAAGTGAGCAGTGTTCAGCTTTCTTATTAGAAATTCTAGTAAACTGTGCAAACATAGTGGGGTTGATTTACTAAAGCAGTAGAGCATGTATACTTTGCAAAGTCATTCGTCACTTAGCCTCATTCACTATGCTAAGTGTAAATTAAGTGTAAATTAATTTAGCAAAGAATACATTCATTTTTTTTTACATGTGACTAGATGAATAAAATCAGAACATATTTACAGTACGTCTTTCACCTACACTAACTAGTGAATTTTCAATTTGCAAAGTAATCTGATTAAGATCATCTCTTTTTAGTAGATCAGCCTCATGTTGTAGATGTATCCTGTATTCAATGTTTTTTTGATAAAAAATAAATAAAAATAAATGGGTCCCTTATTAAAATAACACTGACTAAAAAGCCCCGGTAGTTTTCCTTTAAGAAAGAACGAAGGTGCATATTTTTGACATCTGTTAATGGTAATACATGGATTTTTCAGTTCTAATGACGAAGCCACTGCTTTCTGCCTTTCCAGTGTCTGCAGATAGGAGGCTGCAGAGCATTCATCTTCTCCTGATCCTCTTACAAAAAGGTTATGTGAAATACTAAATCTGCTTTAATCCCCAGAATACCAGAGAAGACAGCAGTGTATTACTGTATTCATTTGTTGCTCCTCTCTTATTTGCTGGCACACAGGATGTCATGATACATTTGATCACTTTCACTTCTTGTAAATATTAAAGCAGCGCTGGGCAACCTGTTGAATTTTGGGGTCCTCAAATGCAGGCGGCTGTTGCAAAGGAACACGTTAGATCATGTTAATTTATCTTATTTTTATTTTTTATGAGTGGAATGGTTAGATTGGATAGGTTGCACTTTCACTGTAAAGCAAAACTCTACCTGTCAGTAATTCTTTTATATCAATATTTGACAAACAGATATATATATATAAAATAAATAAAACTTGTTTTAGAACACTATAGCCTTACTTGGTATTGGACTCATTCAGCAGTACAATTACATTTTTTTGTTTGCTATCTTATATATTTTATATTACATATAGTTAATTATTTATAATTATTTTGGTATTATTTTTACCAACTGGAACTACATATTTTTTCCTGAAACGACTGTTTTGTTTTTTTTGTTTGTTGCTTGTATTACAGTAGGTGCTTTAGAACAAGAGCTAAAGCATTTTTTAACCACTTCAGCCCCGGACCAATTTGCAGCTAAAGGACCAGGCCCCTTTTTGCAATTCGGCACTGCGTCGCTTTAACTAACAATTGCGCGGTCATGCGACGTGGCTCCAAAACAAAATTGGCGTCCTTTTTTTCCCACAAATAGAGCTTTCTTTTGGTGGTATTTGATCGCCCCTGCGGTTTTTATTTTTTTGCGCTATAAACAAAAATAGAGCGACAATTTTGAAAAAAATGCAATATTTTTTACTTTTTGCTATAATAAATATCCCCAAAAAATATATAAAAAAAAATTTTTTTTCCTCAGTTTAGGCCGATACGTATTCTTCTACATATTTTTGGTAAAAAAAATCGCAATTAGCGATTATTGATTAGTTTGCGCAAAATTTATAGCGTTTACAAAATAGGGGATAGTTTTATAGCATTTTTATTAATATTTTTTTTTTATTAGTAATGGCGGCGATCAGCGATTTTTATTGTGACTGCGACATTTTGGCGGACACATCGGACATTTTTGACACATTTTTGGGACATTTGTCATTTATATAGAATTCAGTGCTATTTAAATAGCACTGATTCCTATGTAAATGACAGTTGTAGTGAAGGGGTTAACCACTAGGGGGCGGGGATGAGTCAGTGTGACGTGTTGTGTTTATTTTACTGTAGGGGGGCGTGGCTGTACGTGTGACGTCATTGATCGGCGTTCCCGATGACAGGGAACCGCCGATCACTGACAGTCAGTGTAGGAAGCGCGGGGAGAGGTTTGTTTACATAGACCTCTCCCCGTTCTTCAGCTCCGTAACCCGATCGCGGGATACCAGCGGCGATCGGGTCCGCTGGTCCCGCGGCCGGGGTCACGGAGCTCCCGACCGGGTCGCGAGCGCGCCGCTAGCGGCGCGCGCGCGACCCACGGGCAGGCACATGCACGATCACGTACAGGTACGTGATTCTGCCTGCCCGTGCCATTCTGCTGACGTATATCTGCAGTGGCCGGTCGGGAAGCGGCTAAACAGCACATAAACTCCCCTCTATGTTATCCTATGTGTCCATGCACACATGGACGTTTTTGGATGTTTATTAGCAGTGGAGTTTATAGGCTGTTTTCTGAATGCCATAAAATCACGCTCAGGAGTCGTTTTTCTGACCACAAAAAATGCCAAACGCTCATAAACGCTGATAAATATAGATAAACGCTCAAAAAACGTGGCTCACCAGCGTTTTTTAACGTTTTTGATCCATTGAAAAACAAACAAAAAAAAAAACTGCAAAAGAACACTAATGCAGAAAAATGCTCATAAACACTATTGCAAAAACTTTAAAAAATGTTGAAAGACTCTCTGCAAAGCTACTGGCGTTTTTATAACATTATTTTAACATCCAGTGTGCATGGAGCCTTACTGTAACTGATAGGAGTGGGATTCTAATATTTTTTTTTTTTTTAGAATCTTCTTAAACCTCTGACAAGCAACTAAAAACCGTGTTCAACTACATATATGTAGCATATGTACATGTATGTCTTAACTCCATATATTGTAAATGAAAACAAATTCAGGTGTTTATGTACAGTTTTACAGGTATTTATATAACCTGTATAATTACATACTGGGGTACACTAAGCAATATCCTCATTCTCCAAAACGAATCTATACACATTCACTGGCCTTGTTGTCTATTTTTCACTACATGTTAATTACCTCCTTTTAATCACTTACTACTGGGCACTTTTACCCCCTTTCCCGCCCAGGCCATTTTTCAGCTTTCAGCACTGTTGTACTTTGAATGACAATTGTGTGGTCATGCAATACTTCACCCATATTCAATTTTTATAATTTTTTTCACACAAATAGAGCTTTCTTTTGGTGGCATTTAATCACCACTGTTTTTTTTTTTTTTTTTTTTTTTTGCTAAATAAACGAAAGACTGAACCTTTAAAAAAAAAAACATTGTTATAAATTTTTGCAAACAGGTAATTTTTCTCCTTCACAGATGTTCGTGCATGAGGATGCACTGATGGGCACTGATAGGCGGCACTGGTGAGGCGGCACTGCTAGGTGGTACTGATGGGCACTAATAGATGGCACTGATATGCGCCACTGATAGGTGGCACTGATGAGGGGGCACTGATTGGCAGCACTGGTGGACACTGTTGGTATTGCACTGATAATCAGTACCCTGGTTATCTGCTCTTCTCTCCTCGCGCTGTCAACGTGAGGAAAGGAATGCCTATAACCGACTTCTGTTTACATTGTACAGCTGATCATGTAATAAAGAGCCGCTGATTGGCTCTTTACCTCTATCTGTGATCAGCAGTGTCCAGAGGACACAGCAATCACAGAGTGTGCTGCCAGCGCACTGCAGCGGGTGCGATCACGGGAGGACATCATGTGACGGCCTTCCAAAACTGGCTGGCCACGTTGTAGAGGTCATTTTGCTATAGTGCGGTCGGCTAGTGGTTAACATTCTCCGTGAGCTCCTGAACCAAGAGCAAAGGAAGGTACTTTTCTGAGTTAAGAATACATTCTTGAATAGAATTTTCGTGCAAACTCTATGCAGAGTGTCTTGATTTTTATAGGTCAAACTGAGGACCCAAGTGCTGCAAGTCAATTATATTTAAAAATATATTACCTTTTTTTTTTTTATAAGTACATAAACTGATTCATTGGTGGTTTTATGTCCCCGTAAAATTCAACTTTAATGTTACCTATTTGCCAATAACTTTTTTTTTTTTTTTTTTTAAGCTCGGGGTTTCCCTTGGGTGCTGAAGAACAAGCGTCCAGAAAAGCTTCGAGACAATCTCATGGAGCTGGAGGTATGTTTTTTGAGAAAGATACAAGAATGGCAGCAAACAATCCTCCTTTCAATCACCTTTCAGCAGCTTTAATTTTCATAAAGGATCAGGCATCACAGTGATGATAACAGTGCTTTTGTCTTGAGAACTGTTCTGAAACAGTTGCATCTTTGTTTATGTGGCATGCTAATCTCTCTCTGCTTGAAAACCTGAAGCACTTAAAGCAGTGCGAACAATATACACAGCCGACTCTCTAGAGCTCACTGTTTTCTCTTGTCCTACAGGAGCTGATGCAGAGCAGTGAGTGTGTGCTCAGTAAATGGAAGAACAAATATGTCTGTCAGGTAAAATGTTTTGACATGCCCTTCCTCTGTTGAGTCCGTGGAGCTGAACGCTTCTTCACTGTGTGATGGCACTGTTTTATTAGGGAAACCAGCTTCGAAAAAAAATGTGTTTTGTTGTAATTTTGCTTCCTTGCTAGTGATAAGTGGCTGCTTATTGAAGTAGATGCAAACCCTAACTAAATGATGTTATGTTTTCTAAAGTTCTGTGTATCATAAACATTTGTCTTATTTTTTTTATGTTTTTTACTTTTTTTTTAATCTTTTGTTGCACCTCAGTGCTGCTGCAGTCACTTTCTATGTACAGTACATGCATGTACTCCAGTAATGGCTGTATGGTATTTCTCAGGGTGGGTTTCCTGATAGTGACACTAAAGGACCATGCCTGTGTAATAGACAAAATCAGGAAATAGCCTCTAATAATTACAACCAAACTAAAGCCCTGCATGGCAACTTGTAGCCCCAAGAAAGGATAACAAAATAAAAGAGACAGTTGTTATCCCACAACAGGTCTATATGCATGAACTACAGCAGGGGTGTCCAAACTTTCTAAACAAAGGGCCAGTTTACTGTTTTTCAAACTTTAGGGGTGGCTGGACTGTGGCCATTGACAGTAGAACATGAGGAAGAAGCAATGCCCCATAATTGGTATTAGGCAGAGTAATTGTGGCCCGTTGTTGGTAACAATAGTGCACCATCATTGGTGACAAAGGGAGGAATAGTGCCCTATCACTGGGGTCAATGGGAGCAATAGTGCACCTTAATTGGTGTCAGTAGGAGAAAGTATGCCCCACTGTTGCTGACAGTGGAGGGAATATTACCCCAAGGTATGGATATAAGCAAGCAAAGGGCCGCATCTGTCCCCCAGGCCACAGTTTGGAGAGTTTGGAGTGAACTACAGTGTTGGCTGCACATCACTTTCTTGAATTAACTTTACATAGTTTAAATAGTTACTATGTTTACATAGTTTACATAGTTACTATGTAACTTTCTGATAGTGAAAATGGTGGGCCATGCCAGCACAATGCTGCGGGAACTAACCCTTTCAATTTTGGGATATAAACCATTGGTCTGAATAAGCTATCTTATGGTAAGCTATGCTATGGCATTGCACCATTGCAGGAAATTGTTGTGTTATTTCTCTAGGATTACAGTCCATTGAGGTATACTGAAAAAAATACAAATCCAACAATAATTTACAAATGATTGTAGGAGATATGTTTTAGCAGTGCTAGTAAAGATAAAATATGGAACTGAGAAAAAAAAAAAAAAAAAAAGGTTATAAGGCTCTAATGTTTCCATCTCTGTACAACAAAAAAAAAAAAAGGTTCTGACTGGAGCACAGCTTTAAATATCAAACGACCCTTAATCCAGTTACCTGTTAACTTTTTATAATTTCTTGTTGTATTATTTCTTAAAACTTTATATTCATTTTCAGTAATCCTCTGCATACCAGGCCAATCAGAATCCAGAACATTGCACAGCACTGTCAGTCTAATATTTTTAGCTGATGGGCTTGCTTAAGCACAGGAGGTCCACAGAATGATGGACCACATTGGTGTTCTAATGCCGCGTACACACGATCGGAATTCTCGTCGGAAAAAACTCTGGTTTTCCCGACAGAATTCTGCTAAAACTGTCTTGCCTACACAAATGCACACCAAATTCCGACCGCCAAGACCGCGGCGACGTACAACACTAGGACGAGCCAAGAAAAAATGAAGTTTAATGCCTCTGAGCATGCGTCAAATTGTTTCTGAGCATGCGTAGGAATTTTGCGCGTCGGAATTGCTACAGACGATCGGAATTTCTGTTAGAAACCTTTTCCGTCATAAAAATTGAGAAAATGCTCTCAAATTTTTGCTGGCGGGAATTTGGCCAGGAAAATTCAGATGGAGCCTACACATGGCCATCGGTCTTTTGCTGACCGAAATTCCGATCGTGTGTACGCGGTATAAGGCTTGAGCAACGCTTTACCACCAACAAGGCCGCAGCTGATGTGTGAAAGCAGCCTAATTGTCCACACTGAAAATAAGGCTCAGCCATCGACTATTTTTCCCAAAGTCAGTATTTGCATATAATTGCACCTTTTGCACCTTTTAGTTTCAGGAGATAACATAAAAAAGGTTCATACATTCCTAAGTGTAATGTATGTCTGCTTTTCATTATTTGCGCAGTGTTATTACATTTCACAATTTTTTTAAGAACAAAATTTAATTGGAGAGAAAATGAAGATGCAAAATTAATAAAACATCATTAAAGGTTCCTTATTAGTACCTAGCTAATGCCCCAATAAAGTTTTTCCCCACACTTCAGCTTTAAGGATTATAGTGTAAATAAATGGTCCTCAGAAAGATCCAGTAATAAAAATATAATAGCGCAATATTAGCATTCTGGGATACTTCATAGATCACTTTGGCCCCTTGTCACTCTGTCTACTGGTGTTTACTTATTCTTAATATTTGAAAAAAATGGTAGAGAAACAGACAATATATTTGCTCAGGGATTGTGTCAATGTTTGCGTATTTGGGTACACTCTTTGTTAAAGTCAGTAGGAAGCAGACTGGAATTCTCCTGTTGCTCTAATTGGCTTCTTACTGAATGTCATCTATTGTATTAATATTGTTAATTGGTGTACCGTGCAGTTAGTCCATTGACATCCAGGCTCCAATACTTACATTTGGTATTATCATCGTTCTTCTTCTCCACAGATCCGATATATCACATTACAGCAGAAAGTTAAATATATTTAACGTCTAACAACATAGTTAAATGCTGCTTTTGCTGATGTTCTCATTTTCTATGCTTCGATTTTTAAACGTCACGTAAATAAATAGTCAATTTTGGTTGGAATATTGCAATACTGATGTACATTATTCCTGAGATCTAAAGGTTTCGGGCTCAACATTGTCTTGTGTGTACCTGCCTCTGTGCTGTGCTTCCCATACAAATGTAGCCAAAGGGTGATATTTTGATGGTCTAGTGCATTTTCAATACTTTCATGGTGACCCTAATAAACATGGTTTAAAAAAGTTTTTGGAGCTGGTATCTAAACCAGAACTGGCAACAGATCTACACTCAACATTTTGCAAATTTATTTAAAGCTGAAGTCAAAGCTTGGGAAAAAGTTACACTTGCAGTGGATCCACCTCCACACTGCAAGGTTAACTGCTCGTTTTGGCTAGAGGATGGTAGATAAGGTAAAATACTTACCTTATTCCTCATTCCTCTCTTCTGCTCCTGGGATTTGGGCAAGCCCCTGGCCTACTCATGTAGAATGTAGAACCCCCAGTCCTGCACTATACATGATAACATACTATGTGCAGTCAGCTCACAGGACTTTGAAGCCAGGTGCATTTATGGTAGCTCAACCAGTATTTTTCTGTACTTGCAGGCTCTCTAAAGGGATAAATCATGAGGAAATGTGCATGTACTGCAGAGATTTATTGTATATCTACTTTTTTTGCTTTGCCCCAATATACTGAGCTCTAATGTAAACTAATTGCATTGTGACTTTAGCATAGTTGCATTATTTTGTAGCTAGTGTTCGGGGCTCAGTTTACTTGCTGTTTAGACTTGGCCTTTTTTTTTTTTTTTTTTTAAGAGATGCACTTTATTTCGTATAGAGTAAAAAGAAAAAACAAACCAAATCATAATTGGTACAAAATAGGTTACATGGCAAGATATTACAACACAGGTACTGTGTCCACTACATATAAAAGCATAAATCAGTCAGCAATTCTGCAGGCAACTCTGAGACGTTGCCCAGAATGTAAGGCAGTTCAACTTCCAAATTACATAGCCAACCCCCCCCCCAGGATATGTCACCAATAATTAGTCACTGCAAAAGGGTAATGGAAAGGTAGTAGGGTGGGGCTGAGGAGTGGGCAAAGGGGGAAAGAGGGGGAGGGGGGAGATACACAAAAGCATTCACAGAGACAGTCCTCTAGCATCCACCCATGTACCCCAAATCGTCGTATATTTTTTTTTTCGGACAATTGCGACCCATACAGGTTAATTTATATAACGGAAGCACCTGGTTGACCAATGTTCTCCACTGCTGGACTGTGGGCACCATTTCATTAGGATGAGCTTCTGTGTATAGAATGTTGCATAAAACAGGAAGCATGTGAGATATTAGGCTCATTCAAAAATGTAGTCACCTGCTGCCAGACCCTAATTGTGGTGTGCATCGGCCTCGTGATGTTGTGGTTGGACCTGGGTCCTCGAAAAAAACACATTACTTAGCTCAGCATAAGAGCCCAGAAGTACAGCTTCAGAGTTAACCACTGGGTGGCCTCGCAATAGGGCAAACCACCATCGGACAGTGACAAGGACCGCTGCCCAAAAGTAGTGTCTAAAATTGGGAGTTGAAAAGTAGTTTTTGCTAAGCGGGGAATGTTCCTGGTGTCCCAGATAAATGGTGAGAAGTTGATCAATTTTGTCAAAAAAGACCTTGGGAACCAAAACCAGGTATTACGAAATACATAGAGAAATTTTAGCAAAAAGATAATCTTTATCAAATTGACCCAATCTACCGGAGTCAGGGTCTTTCATATCCCACATTTATTAGCAAGTTGAGTCATAACCGGTTGAAAGTTTTTGGTCAAGAACCGTTTGAGATCAAGTGTTATTTGAATCCCCAGGTACTTAAATTGGGTGACTAATAGAAGTGTCAGGTTGTCAACCGGAGGTGGGGTCCCAGCAACAACGGAAACAGGACCGATTTATCCCAGTTTACACATATGCCAGAGAACTCCTTGAATCTGTCAATGAGAGACAGAGCCACCTCCAACAAAGGTCCTGAGTCCCTCAGAAACTACAGGGTGCCATCGGCATATAGAGAAACCTTCTCAGTAATAGAACCCACTAATATGCCTTTCACACCTCGCAAACAAATTGCCATTGATTCTATAGCTAGGGCAAATAGCCCAGGAGAAAGGGGGCACCCCTGCCTCGTCCCTCTATATAGTGGAAAGAAAGGGGAAAGTAAGCCATTGGTTTGCACCCTGGCCATGGGGCGAGCATACAGAAGTTTAAACCAGTTCGGAAATTTAGCCCAAATCTTAATATATGCAGGTCCAGCCAAAGATACTCCTATTCGACAGAATCAAAGGCCTTTTCTGGGGGGATTGAACAGGATGGACGTGTAGCGAAGGAGCTCCTCCTAGGTCTGGGAGACGACCTGCAGCTGACCACAATGAGCTACAGATGATCCCCACCTACCCTCCCTAAGCCGACGATATGCTGCTCTGACCACAGCTGAAGGACACATCTTTTCAACCTCTCTGCAGCTTAGCTTGCTGGCTGGCGGTAAGCGCAAATAGCGGTGAAAAGGCTCCAAGAAAAGCGCTGGGATATAATCCCAAGAGAGACAGAAAAAGTTCCCAGCGATCTCTTACCTGCAGTGATGGGAACGAGGCGTCCCCAGAGTGCTGACTAAAGACCCCCCTTCGGCCGAAGCCGGGATATACCGAACGGGATACACGCCATACAAACCGTGTGGATTCGACGGCCCGTCGCACGCGGAGATACCAAACTGCCTGGGAAGGTAACACAACAGACCAATGTTGCAGCAACCACCGCTGTGAAGACTACATGAAGCGGAGGTCTCCACAGGGAATCCCTAGAGTGACTGTGCAGGACTAACGGAACCAGCAGATAAGTACCCCATCTCATATACCCTACAGACTAATGGTAAAGCGGAGGGGACCGACAAAAAAACCCCGTTTTTTTCCTTTTTCTTTTTCCCTTTGGATATGTGCTATGGCATAAAAACTGAAAAGGAATAACTGTATAATAAAGGGTATTAAGGGCATAAACGTCACGTCACTCTAGTGGGACCTACACTGTAGTGGGACCTACAGAAACCAGCAGAAAAACACCCAAATATAACCCTCCTGTAGAGAGAAAAGACCTCACCGTAAAAGGGTTAAATAATTAATTATATAACTGTACAGAATACCCATTAAAGATATTCCTGGTATATCTGATAAACCTTGCTGACAGTTAACAAAGAATACAGAGTACAATAAAGAGTTTTGAAAGGAAAGGAAAAAAAAAAAAGAAAAAAAGGGGAAGTTTAACCTAATGAAAAATGGACGGCTAAAAAAGGATTTAAATTGGGGGTGAAGATAATGCAACCCGGGAGATACCTCCCCACCAGACAGATTAAAAAAGTTATAAGAAAGACCCCTACAAATACCCAAGAGAACAACATTCCATATATATATAGAATATATGATCAGTGGAATATACACTTCTCTTGAGAGGAAAAGGTTTTTTTTTTTTTTTTTTTTTTTTTTTTTGGTTGTTTGCTTTCCATCTACTACTTTGAAACAGATAAAAACTCTATAAGGATGCCACCAAAAAGTACACACACTCAGAAAACAAAGAGAGGATCCACAGGTGGAACAACAAAAAATCAGATTAAGCCACAATCTGCACAGAACTCAGATATAAAGGGGTTTTTCAAACAGCCATTAATATCGCCACAACAAGACGCAGAGACTTCCACTGAATTGCATTTTGCTTCACCCAGTATGAGCCCAGAGCTCCCACTCAACAATAACCCCACAGGGAGTACACAATATCCCATAATGGACACAACGAGACCAACAAACAATCCCAACTGGGACATACAGACACACTTAAAATCACTACCAACTAAAGAGGATATGGATAATTATGTCTATAGATTAGAGACTACATATAAAGAGCAAATAAATTCATTGAAGGTATCCTTAATAGACACCCAAGAGCATATGAATATCATAGATGCCAAAATCCTGACGATCGACCAGAAAACACTTACCCTGGAAGAAAAAATAATAGAACACGATCGATTAATAAAACAAATAAGAGATTCAACAGATGAACTCGAGAATAAGAATAGACGTAATAATATAAAAATAAGAGGACTTCCAGAATCAGTAGACACCGAGAATCTGAAACAAATATTACAACATATATTTAATATTTTATTACAACAACCTGAGATAACAGCAATAGAGATCGATCGAGCACACAGAATTCAAAGACCCAGAGATCCCAATCAAACGAGACCTAGAGACATAATATGTAGAATACATTTTTTTCAAACCAAAGAAAATATAATGATAGCAGCAAGAACACAAAGGGAATTCATGTATGAGGGAGCTCAACTTATATTCTTACAAGATCTATCTAAACATACATTAAATAAGAGAAGAGCGGTAAAACCACTACTGGAGCTATTGAGAGAGAAGGGATTCCTTTATAAATGGGGATCCCCCTTTCAAGTAATAGTGTACCAAGAAGGCCAGAAGACGGTGTTTCGGAGTATTGAAGATCTACAAGAATTCCTCAACCATTTGGGACTCCCTCTGATAGAACTGCCCTTGTGGGCCCAGATATATTAAATCTCTTCAGAATGAAATGAGGGGGAAAGAGAAGGGAAAGAGATACATAATTTCCCCCCTTCTCCCCTTTTTTTTTTTTTTTTTTTTCTTTTTTTTTTTTTTTTTTTTTTTTTTCCCTCTCCTTCTTTTTCCGGAGAAGGGGGAGATGGGAGGGTGAGGGGAGGGAGAAAAGAGGGAGGTTTAGGAATAGGGTACAAACAGTAACTATCACAATATACACTGCGGATATGTAATAGATAAAGAGGAAACAATGTTAATATTAGAAGTGATCAGGGAAAGACCAGAATCATTTGAGTATGAATAGGGGCACAAAAAAAAATTTTTTTTTTTTTTTTTTTTTTTTTTTTGAAACACATCACATAACTTTATCATATCTACACAAGGACTCACATTTTTGGGGGCGGATATAGGACCGGGGAGGGAAGGGTAGAAGGGAAAGGGATACACCGATCACATGCCTGTACACTAATATTATATACACACGACACGGACACACCAGACACAATTTATAATCTATTACTTACACACACATCTCTAGAAGAGGGGGAAATGGAACGAGGGAGGAGAACAAGGGGGATTGGGGAGATTCCAAAAGAATTGGCCTCCCCTCCCCCCCTATGTGCTCCCCCCCCTTTAATTTTTATTTTTGAAATTTTTTAAAAAAAAAAATTTTTTTTTTTTTTTTTTTTTTTATAAATTTCTTTTTTTTTTTTTTTTTTTGCATAGAGTTATAAATATAATATGTCAGAATATAATGAAAATATGATAAAAATGTATAAATTGTAATGTACCTGAAAAATGGACACTTATGAGCTGTGGGCTTTTGGGAAATTGGTTTGCCCCCATTGGATACAATTGATTCAATCTTCCTCTGCCCTCCAAAAAAAAACGACCCTCTGCGGAGGGGAGGGAGTGGGTGGGGTGGAGGAGAGAGAGAAAATTTCCTCCCCTATTTTTTCCTCTAGGGTTTTTTTTTTTTTTTTTTTTTTCCTTTTTCCTTTCCCTCTCCTTTTCCTCCCTTCTCTCTCTCCTTCTCTCTCTGCCCACTCTATCCCCACAACGAAGAGCAGAGGAAATAAACTGTATAGATTATGCACCAATAAACCACATTGTATCCATGGGAAACAACCCAAATACCAATCTGTAATAATGGAATAACAGAATGGAAAAGACGTATATATACCACATAAACTGTCGGCTTTCAAATATAACCTCAAAGGTGAGGGGGGAGGGGGAGGGAAGAGGATAGGAGAACAAACATAAGTAACACAATAATAATAGCTCATGAAGGTGATAAATAAGATGTAGGATTAAAATACCCATTAAAATCCTACATTATTTAAACTAAACTATTCCCAGACCAGGGACACGTCCTAACCCTAAGGAAATCCCTATATACCCCCAAATAGGGAACTTACATTGTAAGGGTAGACTCAACGAGTCATTTAGAGAATGATAAAGTATGAAAGTTTAAATTATAAGTGAGTAGAACACCAAAGAGCACTTGACTCTTAGTACGAGTGAATGTGAACTACAGAAGAGAAGCTTTTTTTAAAAGAATAAAAAATATTAATTTTTTTGGTTTTTTTTTTTTTTTTTTTTTTTCTCTCCCTTCCTTCTTTCTTCTTTTTCTTTTCTCTCTCTCCTTCCTTCTCCCTCTTCCCCTCTCCCCCCCCCTTTTGCTCTCTCCCTCTTCCCTCCTCTAGACCCCCTATTGTCGAAATATGACAGCTATTAAAGTTTGTTCTTTCAATACAAGGGGACTAAATGTAGCATCTAAGAGATCACAAATCTTATATTCTCTCCAGAAACAAAATGTAGGAATTATTCTCTTCCAGGAAACGCACTTCCGTACAAATCAACTACCAAACATACAGAATAGACAATATCCCAACTGGTATCACGATACATACCCATATTCAAAATCCAGAGGGGTCTCAATAGTAATTCATAACTCAATACCTCATCAGGTTTTAGAAAAATGGACAAGTCGAGAGGGCAGAGCACTATTGCTAAAGCTGAATATATACGGACAGATATACACTTTTATTAATATCTATCTACCAAATATAGATCAAATTAAAACAGGCATTCAACTACTAACAAAGATGATGATTAAAGCAGAAGGGACAATCATAATTGGAGGAGACTTCAATTTTGTTCTAGATCGAAATATGGATACCACATCAAAGACAGGACCTCAAAAGAAAAGTGAGAAAAGAGCATTTAAAAAACTACTAGAACAATACCAACTAATAGATATATGGAGAATAACAAATCCAAGTATAAAAGACTATACATATTACTCCCAGGTACACGATACATACCATAGACTGGACTACTTTTTGATAAACTCCTCGGCGATTGCAACAACCTCTACCCCCGAGATAGGGAATTTCATATGGTCAGACCATGCACCCATCTACATAACTATAGATACAATAAATAAAAGTATGCCTAGAGGTACATGGAAATTAAATGATAATTTACTATTTGATGAATCCTGTAGAACTGAAATTGCTTCCGCGATATTGAACTTTACATCAGACCACATAGAAGACAATACATCACTCCCAAATCAATGGGAAGCCCTTAAATGTATAATAAGGGGCCTCTTTATTAAACATGGGTCTAGATTAAAAAAAATGAAAAACAATAGGTTAAAAGAATTGATACAAGAAATTTCGGCATTAGAGAAACACCATAAACAGAATACAACACGAGAAACATTAATGGTCCTCTCGGATAAAAGAGTAGAGTTGAGAACGATATTGAATGAACAATCACTTCGAATTAGAGACAAAAATCGCGCCCTATATTACCATCAAGAGAATAAACCAGGTAAAATATTAGCTGGAGCTTTAAAACAACAAACAAGAACTACATCAATTCCCAAAATTAAAACAGACTCAGGGGAACTGACGTATGATCCCAAAAAGATTATGGAAACTTTCCATACATTTTACTCTGGGTTATATAACCTACCTAACCGACTAACAAAACAAAACCTAGAAGACCTTGACCAAAAGGTAAAACAATACATAACAGAAACCCCGATACCACCACTACCTGATAGCGATATAGAACAACTTGAGAATGAATTCTCAGAAACGGAAATACAAATAGTAATAGACTCACTGACAATAGGTAAAAGCCCAGGGCCTGACGGATTTACCCCACGCTTTTATAAATTATACAAAGACCTGCTTATCCCAGTTTTAAAACGCACATTTAACTCTGTATCTATAGCTCAGCCATTTGTATCACAAAGTATGCAGGCATATATATCTCTCATACCCAAACCCGATAAAGACCATACACTATGTGGAAACTATAGACCGATCTCCCTGACGAATATAGATCTCCGAATCTACTCTAAAGTTATAGCCAATAGGCTTACCCCTAAACTACCAACAACGATACATTTAGACCAAGTAGGATTCGTGGAGGGAAGAGAAGCGAGAGATAACACCCTTAAAACTTTGACATTAGTCGAATATGCGAAAAGACACGCCATCCCATCCTGTCTATTGGCAGTAGACGCTGAAAAAGCGTTCGACAGGGTGGGATGGCGATTCTTTGAAGAGACATTGAAACAATGGGGACTGGGCCCTAGATTATTAGAAAAGATTCTGGTTCTATATCAGAATCCAACGGCCAAAATTCGAGCAAATGGGGAATTATCAGACACGATAACAATACGAAACGGAACCAGACAGGGATGTCCCTTATCCCCACTGATATATGTTTTAACTATGGAACACCTGATGACAGCAATCCGGATAAATAAGGATATACAAGGAATTAGAATAAAAGATCAGGAATATAAACTTTCAGGATACGCAGATGATCTATTATTATATATTACAAACCCCATAGTGACGCTACCCAATCTAATAAAAGAATTCAAACGCTTTGCTGAAGTTAGTAACTTCAAAGTTAATTATAATAAAACGGAAGCCTTAAACATTTCACTCACTACAAACACTGTTGATACTCTTAAAAGGAATTTCTCTTTTAAATGGCAAAATAGTACTATTAAATACCTAGGAATATTTATCCCCAATGACATCAGAAAACTCCAAGAAAACAACTATGTCCCACTAATACAAAAAATAACGAAACTACTTCAAAACTACAACAAAGGGATTTTCTCTTGGACAGGGCGTATAAATATTATAAAAATGGACATACTTCCCAAAATACTATATATATTCCAAACAGTTCCAATATTTCCCCTCAAAAACATATTGAATACTCTACGAAAACTGATAGGCAGCTTCATCTGGGCGGGTAAACCAGCAAGAGTCAGCAGGGAAACACTTATAAGATCTAAAAAAGACGGGGGATTGGCTCTTCCGGATTTATCCACATACCTTAAGGCATCCCTGATCACTAGGATTCTGGATTGGTTTCATAATAAAGGAACTAAACAATGGGTGGAACTAGAGGAAGAAATTATGAATATAAATTTAAAAATACTACCATGGATAAAAAAAGAGAATAGACCATTAAGACAAGAAATGCCATTTTTGATTGAAGCAACACTGAAAACATGGGACGGACTGATGAAAAGGGGAATAGGGTCATCATATATAGGCCCAATGACACCCCTCTTCGGCAATCCCGATTTCCCCCCAGCAAATGAATCCAGAACCTTTTTAAAATGGGAGAAAAAAGACAACATCAGAATAGTACAAACAATGGAGAACAAAAAACTTATTCGACTAGAAGACATGGGTAGAGAACATGCACACAAATGGATACAACACAGACAGCTTCAGGAATATATAAATACTCTTGAGAAAACAGGAATACTGGACAGAACACCCACAACATTGGAAACATTATTATTACAAGAACAAAGACCCATACATAATCTCTCCAATATATATAAATATTTAATTTCAAACAGTAACACACAAGAGTTAAAGTATGTAAGAAAATGGGAACAGGAGATGGAAGAGGCTATACCCAGAGAGAAATGGGACAAAGCAATTTTACTAACACACAAAATGTCTCTATCCAATAGGCATCAGGAAAGAAACTACAAATTACTAGTGAGATGGTATAAATGCCCAATTGACCTGTATAAAATTAATGTAGAAAATGATAGCACCTGTTGGAGATGTCAAAAAGCAACCGGGACTATGTCACATATCTGGTTTTTATGCCCAAAGGTGTACATATTCTGGGAAAAAATATTTAAGATATATAGCGAGATGACAGATATAAACATACAACCAGAAATAAAGATCGCTATTTTATCAATGATACCAGGTACGATCAAAAAGATAAGAAAAGGGATACTAAAACACTGTTTAACCGCAGCTAGAACAGTAATAGCAAGGAAATGGAAAAACAATATAGCACCCTCAATTGAGGAATGGATCATAGAAATGGATGATATGCGTTCACTGGAAGAGAGGATTATAAAGGAGGAGGATCCCAAAGATCACATAAACGAAACTTGGCAAAAATGGAAAGATTATAGGATGTCGTCCTTATTGCTGCGGACGATATGAGAGGGAGAGGGGAGGAGGGAGGATGGGAGAGACCTTGTCAAGATCCTTTATTTTTTTTTTTTTTTTTTTTTTTTTTTTTTTCTCTCTCTTTTTTCTTTTTTTTCTCTACTGGACACTAATATGAATGAAGAGAGTATGATAGATTGTTTGATAAGTTTTAATGACATATGATGGGGAGAAAGAATGAAAGTAATAGCAACCATATATAACTAACATGCAAAAGTACAGGAATAAGAAACTATGGAGTTATAAACAGACACAACTGTAAATGCCTGTATAATACATGTAACTGCAAAGTTTTATGTTTGTTAAGATGTGAAAATGGAAATAAAGTAAGATTTGAAACAAAGGCCTTTTCTGCATCTAGCGAGGCCCACCACCCCAGGGTCAGAGGCAAAACCGGCAGTATCCATAACCGTGAACAGACAGTGCAGGTTAATATCCATCCCTTTGCCTGGCATTAACTCTGATTGATCCCAATGAACTAATTTAAGTATAACTGAGTTCAAGCAATTTGCCAGCACCTTAGTTAGCACCTTAGTTAGTACCTTAGCATCTACATTTAGTAGGGATATCGGGCAATAAGAAGAGCAGAGAGATTGGGCCTTACCCGGTTTGGGGACCACTGCTATTACTGATTCCGACATGGAGGGCAGTAGTCGGTTTTCAGCAAGTGCTACTTTAATGCCGCGTACACACGGTCGGAATTTCCGATAGAAACAGTCCGATGGGAGCTTTTCAACGGATTTTCCGACCGTGTGTATGCCCATCTGTCTTTTTCTGTCGGAATTTCCGACGGACTTTGGATTGAGATTCTGTTCTCAATTTTTCCGACGGAAAACCTTTCTATCGGATTTTCCGATCGTGTGTATGCAATTCCAACACGCAAAATTCAGACGCATGCTCGGAAACAATTTGCATGCTCGGAAGCATTAAACTTCCCTTTTAGAGTGCTTTTGAACGTGTTTTATGCCGCTGTGTTACTGACCGTCGGAATTTGGTGTGACCGTGTGTAGGCAAGACAGTTTGAGCGAAATTCCGTCGGAATTCCGACGGGAAAACCATCAGAGCTTTTTCCGACGAGAATTCCGACCATGTGTCGGAATAAGAGTTTCGTACAAATGCGGAAGGAGAAGATTAGTGTGGGTTTTATATTTAAAATTCAGCCGGTAAACCGTCTACCCCTGGGGTTTTCCCTGCTGGCAGAGAATTCAATGCTCGATTTACTTTGTCTTGTGTTATGGGGGCATCTAAGACTTGGTCTTTAAAGTAGTTGGAAAACATGAAGCACACTATCACAATGCTGATATTAATTTATAACTACTTATATCATCCTAGAGCCATTTTTTCTATTACATTTGTGTACATTCAACTCTTTTTGGCATAATTTAATAACAATGCAAAGCAGTAACTCTAGACTGCCAAGCTGTCAAGATTGTAGTTTCTCTAGGCTGCGAAGAACTTGTAATAGTGTTTTTTTTTAGGTTTTGCTCCATCTTCATTCGTTTTAAACTTGTTTGTTATTACATGAGTTCCCTTGTTGGTGAAATGAAATGGGGAAATAACAATCATGTAAGATCCTTAAATATAGAACTTCTTTTTATATGCAACTGTTTTGTTTTTGTTCTCACTTAACATTTTGCAGTGTATGTATTATCTCACTCAGACAAAGGTTTAAATGCCTTCTTAAATAAACTATCTAAGTAGTAAGATATCTTATTTGAGATCAGGATTACTTGTGTTTGTGTGTTTGTTTTAGTGTGTATACGTATAATCATTAAGGAACAATTCATTCTGAATGATTTCAGTTATGTGTTGTTTGTATTTTCCTATTTACTGCAAAATGTTTGGTGATGTAGGATTTACTTTAGAGATGGAACTTTTGTTTGTTGAGGCAATGTTTGCATTGCACATGATCACAAGACAAAACATTTCATAGCAATGTTGGCAGGCAAATGATAGGACGTTAGTGGTTTGATGGGGTCTTAGGTGACAGCGGTGATTGCTTCACACCTAATGGTTACATTGTTCTAGTTTATACCAAGACTGCAGTTAACAGCATAGGTTAAATATCAAATGCTTGATTTCCATTTGAACATTGATTGGCTGTTAAACCAGGAACACACCAGCACAGATTATTACAGAATACAGATATTTTCTCCAAAATTGTGGTTTAATCTGTCCATTAGGACTCCGATTCCTGCATAGCCAACTTAGGTCATGGCCTAGAGTGGCAGGGCTGCCAAAGGTGGCACACAGTAACCCACACATCATGTTGCTGAGTGTCAGTTATGCATTCCAATGTACAATGATCAGCCATAACTTTATGACCACCCACCTAACATTAAGTAGGTCCCCCTTCTGTCACCAAAACAGCCCTGGCCTGTCAAAGCATGGACTCCACTAGACCTCTAAAGGTTTATTGTAGTATCTTGGCACCAGTCATCAGTAGCAGATACTTTCATTCCTGTAAATTGCAAGATGAGACCTTGTAAATTATGAGGATCAGACTCGCAGATGCTTGATTGTCTTAAGATCTGGAGAATTTGGAGGCCAAGTCAACACCTTGAGTTTAATGTTATGTTGCTCAAACCATTCTTGAACTATTTTTGCAGTGTGCATTATCCTGCTGAAAGAGGCCTCTGCCATCAGCAAATACTGTTTTAATGCAGGAGTGTACTTGGTCAGCAGCAATGTTTAGGTAGGTGGTATATGTCAAAGTAGCATCCATATGAATGGTAGGACTCACGGTTTCCTAGCAGAATATTGCCAAAAGCATCACATTGCCTCAGCCAGCTTATCTTCTTCCCATAGTGCATCCTGTGTGTCATCTCTTCCCCGGGAAAGCAACACACATGCACCCGGCCACCCACAGGATGTCTTTATTGCATTGCTCTGTGGTCCAGTTCTGATGCTCACATGCCCATTGTAGGGTCTTATGGCTGTGGACACGGGTCAGCTTGAGGACCCTGACTGGTCTGTGGCTAAGCAGCCCTGTATGCAACAAACTGTAACGCATTTTGTGTTGTGACAACTTTCGATCAGAACCAGCATCAACTTTTTCAACAATTGGAGCTACATTAGCTCTTATATTGGATCAGACTACATGGGCCAGCCTTCACTTCTCACTTGCTTCAGTGAGCCTTGGATGCCCATGACCCTGTTATTAGTTTGCCGGTTTTCCTTCCTTGGACCACTTTTGGTCGGTCCTGATCACCTCAGACCGGGAACATCCCACAAAAGCTGAAGTTATGGAGTTGCACTGACCCAGTCATCTAGCCATTACAATTTGGCCCCCATTAAAA
Organism: Lithobates sylvaticus; assembly: GCA_028564925.1. NCBI lineage: Eukaryota > Metazoa > Chordata > Amphibia > Anura > Ranidae > Lithobates > Lithobates sylvaticus. The sequence goes on from CM053028.1 coordinate 94,552,699, forward strand.
TCGCTCAAATTCTTATGATTGCAAATTTTTTCTGCTTTCAACACACCAACTTCAGGGACAACATGTTCATTTGCTGCCTAATGTATACCATCCACTTTTGCATGCCATTGTAACAACATAATCAATGTTATTCACTTTATCTGTCAGTGGTCATAAATGTATGGCTGATCAATGTATAATAGAAGGATGCAGACCGCTGCCCTGTCTGCCAGTGCAATCAGACTGGATCCTCATTATTGGAGGAATAGAATAATGCACCTTGTACTTAGTTATCTCACTCTGAGTCTGTACACCTTGAACTGAACTTCTACCAAAGTGCAGTGATAGTTTGTCTACTCTCGTAATCATCAGGTCTAGGTTTACTGAGTGGGCAAAGTATATTTTAGCCTTTCTGCCCCCAGCCTTAGTGTGCCTTGCATGGCTATAATGTCGGAGTTTATAGGTTTGATACTAAGGCTAAAGGTTCAGAAGCATGAGGTGGTTAGTCTAGAATAGTAGAAAGTAGAGATGAGCCTGGGTGCAGCAAACTTTACTGAAGTTTGGGTGCTGAATCCAAAACCCATTAAAGTCATTGGAAGCTGAATGTCAGGAATCAATATTGGCCATTTTCTAGGAAAATGGGCAAGCGATTGTCAAACAGATGGCATGGGGGGGAGGGGCTGGGCACTGTCCTGGGAAACAAGTGCCAAAAAAAAAAAAAGTTAAAAAAAATTCAGTTTGTCAGGGAGCAGCAGTTGTATTAATGCTTGGAACATTAACCACTTGCCGACCAGCCGCCGCCATTATACAACTTACTATATCGTAGCTGTACGTTGGCTCCTTTAAGCAAGCTAGCAGGCGCGCCCGCGGGGGTGCCGATGCTCAAGACCGGCGGTCGCGATGACCGCCGGCCACGCGCAATCATGGGCACGAGAGGCAGAACAGGGACGCGTGTGTGTGTGAGAGTGCAGATCGTGAGTTCCTAATAGCTAGGAACCACGATCTGTCATCTCCTATAATCAGTCCCCTCCCCCTACAGTTAGAACACACACTAGAGAACACAGTTAACCCCTTGATCGCCCCCTAGTGTTAATCCCTTCCCCGCCAGTGACATTTGTACAGTAATCAGTGCATTTTTTATAGCACTGATGGCTGTATAATTGTCAATCGACCCCAAAAATTTGTCAAAAGTGTCCGATGTGTCCGCCATAATGTTGCAGTCTCGATAAAAAACACAGATCGCCGCCATTACTAGTAAAAAAAATAAATAATAATAAATAATAATAAAAATGCCATAAATCTATCCCCTATTTTGTAGACGCTATAACATTTGCACAAACCAATCAATATATGCTTATTGTGATTTTTTTTATTACCATAAATCTGTAGAAGAATACATATTGGCCTAAATTGATGAATACATTTTTTTTTTTTTTTTTTATTTGGATATGTATTCTAGCAAAAAGTAAAAAAAAATATATATTTTTTTAAATTGTCTGTCTTTTTTCGTTTCTAGCACCAAAAGAATGAAAAACACAGAGGTGATCAAATACAACCAAAAGAAAGCTCTATTTGTACGAAAAAAGGACATCAATTGTATTTGTGTACAGCATCGCACGCCCGCACAATTGTCAGTTAACGTAACGCAGTGCCTTATTGCAAAAAATGGCCTGGTCATTAAGGGGGTAAAACCTTCTGGGGCTGAAGTGGTTAAAAGTCAACAGCTACAGTATTTGTAGCTGCTGACTTTGAATTTTTGGAGGGGGGGGGGGGGGAGCCTGGAGCTCCTCTTATTACCCTGCCTGTGAAGTGATGCATCTGTACAATGTATACAACCTACTACAGCAAAACCGACCTGAGCAAAAAAAATGCAGTTTAACCACTTTCAGACCGGACCATTTTCCTAGCTTAAGACCAGACCACTTTTTGCGTTTCGGCACTGCGTCGCTTTAACCGTCATTCAGGGAGACCATATAGACGATGCCGATGACTAGTACTTTGCTGCCTACCTGCCCTTTTTGGGGCACAGCTTCCAGAGTTCATTTCCTCATTAAAATTCTGACATATGAGGAGGGGTTGACTTACTAAAGGCAAATACGCTATTGACTTTGCAAGGGAATTTGCCACAGAGCTTAATGAATGAGGTGAAGTTTCACTAGAATACCAAATTACATGCAAGAAAAAAAAAACAGCTTTTAGGATTGCACTTCATTGGATGATGGAAGTCAACAGAGCTTCACGTCATTCACTAAGCTCTGGGGAAAATTCCCTTGCAAAGTGAAAAGCCTATTTACCTTCAGTAAATCAACCTCATTATTTCTCACATAGTTTCACAGTTTACACAGTTTATATTAGTCTCCCTGTAACATGACTGCTTCTGCTGTGATTCCATTATTTCATGTATTTGTCATAGAGTGCTCTTGGGGATCACTAATCATTCCAAGTATTGAAACTGTGACTGCTTGTTAAATGCAGCCACTTCTGGGATTTTTACAGGTGTTGTTATGCAATGCATATTTGTTGTATTGCAACACTTCTCTTTTATACATTTTCTGTGCTTGATCACTACCTGTTAACAACAACATGTCAGTGAAGTTTTATTGCCATGCTTATCTTTCATCATCATGGCACAAACACCTTTCTGTTGGCAGCAGTGCACTTTGCTGTATAATAAAGATAATATCTTTATAGTTTATAAAGTAAAGGCTAATTCACAGTAGAATTTTAATAAAATACAATACGTAAAGCGAAACTCCGCCAGATATATAAACACCATTTAGGGTTTATTTATAACAAAAATAATTCTCTATGCTACCTCAAATCTTGTGAATCTAAACCAAAGTAAAACAAAATATCATATATACCTTTTGCAGCTATACACAGCTATGTGTTCCCACATCCATCAACTACATACATATCAAAAAGTCTTCAACAACTTTTATCATATGTGATAAAGGTGACCTTCGCGCTATTTAAAACTAGAAAAGAGCGCACGTGAAAAACAAATATAAAGTGTATAAATATCTCAAATGATACTATTAAAATGAATAGGTGGATAAAAACCAGCTAAAAAGTGCCAAAAGTGTAGAATAAAATTCTTGAATAAAGCGGCAAAATCTAAAGGTGAACACAAAACCACAAAATCGTATAAGAGTATTAATGATTTTGCGCTAAAAAATGCACTTATAAAAATATATAAATAAAGTATAAACTGGGGATTGTTAATAGTAATAATACTATATTAGTGCACTGGTGCTAATAATACGCATTATTTTAATGCGTATTATTAGCACCAGTGCACTAATATAGTATTATCTAATATAGTATTATCACTATTAACAATCCCAAGTTTATTTATATATTTTTATAAGTGCATTTTTTAGCGCAAAGTCATTAATACTCTTATACTTTTATCATATGACCTCCCAGTAATTGTAAACCGTGTGCATATCCAAAAATATGTCCACTTCACAATCTCCAGTGCGTAAATAAAGTCCTTCACTTCAATAGCAATAATAAATGTGAAAAATGTCTCCAACCGTGTCTGTGAATTTACATCAAATATTCTCCAACTGCCATCACCAGTCACCATGTGCCTTGCCCTTTAATTGGGCTCTCTCTCACTTTTAGGTTACACCAAATAAATGAAATGGCTCTGCCACGTTATGGAACCAGAATTGAAGTGTTTATATGAATGTGGATGCACTATTTGTATTTGCAGCGCATGGTGACGGAGCCCGGCGGCAAATTCAAAAAGTACAAAAAACATCAAACATACAGTACACTGTAATCTTATAGATTACATTACTGTATGAAATCATTTCACATCCCTTTTGTTACTAGTGCTTTGTCCAGTGCCCTGCATGCACTTTTATGTTATATATGCCATTCTTTCTGCCTGGAAACGGGAGATTGTCCATGGCATCCAAAAAGTGTCCCTTTACGCCAAAAGTGTTTTTAGACCAGCTAGAAAACAGCGATAGTACATTATAACACTTGCAGAATTGAGAGATAGTGAATCGTGGGGAAATTCATTTTATTATTATTTATTTTAGTTATTTATTATATTATATGATTTTGTGTTTCAAACTTTATCATACCCGGGGTGTCTACTAGACTCCTGTTTGGACAGATTTAAGTGAGTTATTCCTAAGATTTACAGGCCTACAATATAAAACGCCAAAGTTCTATGCAAAACAATTGTACCGTTTTGAGATTCAAAAATCTGACATAATCATACCACCAGGGAGGTTAATACACAGTTAAAATACATATAGAGCACATAACATACTTACCCGCCACAGGGATTGTAAATGTCTACAGTGAGTATTGTCTTCCAAGTACCCTCAACAGAAATGTTGAAGATGAGAGAAATGCTAATGTTTACAGAACAGAAGCTCTTTTTACACCATTCTAAGATGGAAAATGTTAAATGATTATCAATAGCATCAGCCTGGACATATGACAAGTTCTTTGGCTGGTCTGGTACCAGCAGATAATAAAAGTTGAATTAATTGTTGATCCGCTATGCTGAATGTTTTTTTTGTTCTGGGATTAGACCAACACTGGAGGGGCTGACTTCTGATGCATCTTCTTTTTAGACATAAAAACAGAATCAAGAGTATATATTTATAGCTTGTCTATTTTATGAGATTTTTTGTCAGTTAGTACCCACAGGAAAAAATGTGTCACAGTAGTGTGATTGTAGGTTTAGGATATGGTTCAAGGTTTACGTTTAGATTAAGGGTTACTATGCTATGACCAGTTTATGACAAGCTTAAATAAAACGTATATGTATAGTAATCCTCTAAGTCCATGCATATACCCATTTTCTGGTTTTTGTATAGGAGCTTTAAAATTGTTGTATAGAGACAAATAGGGATAGTATAAAATAAAAGCCATGACCTGACATTCTATTTACCAGCTCCCCACTAAAGCTCTTAAATTCTTTATTAGATTTGAGTGCAGGTGCATTTCTTTTTGGTAATATCTAAAATGTAATTCTAATTCTAGTCACCTTAATAAACATGTAAGCTGATTTTATGATTAAAGGTCGACATATTATTGGCTTTCAGCATAATATTCCAGAACTGAAGTCCTGGGCTAATTGGAACGTCACTCTTTAAATCAACGTTGACTAGTTTTATTCCTTATGATGCTATAGTAAATAGACAGGGAAGTATATTATATTTGGTTGTTGTAAACCTTTTTTTTTTTTTTCCACATTTCTTCAGTTACTTCCTGTTTTCCATGCCTGGGCAAATTAAATTTTACATCCCAGGAGTATTCAGGATGGTAGGGTTTTTTTTTTTCTCAGCTAAGCACACCCTCCTGCCTGCATGCCTGAGCAGGGCAGATGGATTCCAGGAAGCACATGCTACATGAATCATTTGTCCTTACTCAAGATGGCCACAGCCAGAAATGCAAAGGGGGGGGGGGGTAAAGTGATTTCTCAGAAAAATATAGCACAGAGACATGGATAGGGGAGTTTGCTTTAAATATTAAATATGAATAAAATAGTGTTTTTTTGTTTTGTGGTGCTCAGTTGCAGTGTAGTTCCGCTTTAAGTGTCCACCAGTTTCCTCCCAATTCTGGTAGTTTGATCATTCTTCAACCTTACCCTACCTAATGCATGACTGTACTACTGTGATACAGATAGTAGACTATAAGCTTCTCAAAGAGTGGATGTTGATGGTTCATTGTACTCTTAAAGGGGTTGTAAAGGTAAAAAATTTTTCACATAGAATGCATTAAGGGTCAAAAAACATTCGACAATGCCGGCCCCCCCGTCGCCCCCATTTTACTTACCTGACCCCTCGAAAGTCCCATGCTCGCCCCCGACATCCTCTTCGCCGCTCACACTGGCCGTTGATTGGCTAGAGTGTATGGATTGAAAGCAGCGCAGCCATTGGCTCGAAAATGTCCAAATTGGGCCCAAAGTTTCAATATGTTGTGTGGCCACCATTATTTTCCAGCACTGCCTTAACCCTCTTGGGCATCGAGATCCCTAGAGCTTCACAGGTTGCCACTGGAGTCCTCTTCCACTACTCCATGACAACATCACGGAGCTGGTGGATGTTAGAGAACTTGCGCTCCTCCACCTTCTGTTTGAGGATAACCCACAGATGCTCAATAGGGTTTAGGTCTGGAGAAATGCTTGGCCAGTCCATTACCTTCACTCTGAGCTTCTTTAGCATGGCAGTGGTCATTTTGAGGTGTGTGTTGGGGTCGTTATCATATTGGAATACTTCTATGTGGCCCAGTCTTCGAAGGGAGGAGATCATGCTCTGCATCAGTATGTCACAGTACATATTGGCATTCATGGTTCCCTCAATTAACTGTTGCTCCCCAGTGCCAGCAGCACTCATGCAGCCCCAGACCATGACACTCCCACCACCATGCTTGTCTGTAGGCAAGACACACTTGTCTTTGTACTCCTCACCTGGTTGCTGCCACACACGCTTGACACCATCTGAAGCAAATACGTTTATCTTGGTCTCATCAGACCAAAAGACATGGTGCCAGTAATCCATGTCCTTAGTCTGCTTGTCTTCAGCAAACTGTTTGCAGGCTTTCTTGTGCATCATCTTTAGAAGAGGCTTCCTTCTGGGACGACAGCCATGCAGACCATTTTGATGCAGTGTGTGGCGTATGGTCTGAGCACTGACAGGCTGACCCCCCACCCCTTCAACCTCGGCAGCAATGCTGGCAGCACTCATACGTCTATTTCCCAAAGACAACCTTTGGATATGATGCTGAGCAAGTGCACTCAACTTCTTTGGTCGACCATGGCGAGGCCTGTTCTGAGTGGAACCTGTCCTGTTATACCGCTGTATGGTCTTAGCCATCGTGCTGTAGCTCAGTTTCAGGGTCTTGGCAATCTTCTTATAGCCTAGGCCATCTTTATGTAGAGCAACAATTTATTTTTGTTCAGCTCCTCAGAGAGTTCTTTGCCATGAGGTGCCATGTTGAACTTCCAGTGACCAGTATCAGAGAGTGAGAGCGATAACACCAAGTTTAACACATCTGCTCCCCATTCACACCTGAGATCTTGTAACACTAACTAGTCACATGACACCAGGGAGGGAAAATGACTAATTGGGCCCAATTTGGACATTTTCACTTAGGGGTGTACTCAATTTTGTTGCCAGCGGTTTAGACATTAATGGCTGTGTGTTGAGGGGACAGCAAATTGACACTTTTATACAAGCTGTATTCTCACTACTTTACATTGTAGCAAAGTGTAATTTCTTCAGTGTTACATGAAAAGATATAATAAAATATTTACAAAAATGTGAGGGGTGCACTCACTTTTTTGAGATACTGTATGTAGAAATACTAAGATGCCTTCATTTTGGAAATTTTCATACCCAAGGCTCAAGTAAGTCAGCAAGTGGGTTTCAAGTAAACCTGTAAAATCATGAGATGACCACATGCTGCCTGCCTCTCCAGCACGCCGTTGGTGTCCCATGAAGATCCTTGGCAAACACCAATTTTCAGAAAGTCAATGTTTGCTTAGAACCAGGTATGCAACCATATCTAACACAGTTATGCCCCCATACACATGAGCGGAATTTCCGCCAGCAAAAGTCAGATGAGAGCTTTTGGTCAGAAAATGCGACCGTGTGTATGCTCCATTGGACTTTTACTGGCGGAATTCCAGCCAGCAAAAGATTGAGAGCATGTTCTCAATTTTTCGGTCGTAAAAAATTCCGATCGGAGATTCCGACCGTCTGTAGCAATTCTGACGAGCAAAATTCCTACCCATGCTCGGAAACAATTCGACGCATGCTCGGAAGCATTGAACGTGATTTTCTCGGCTCATCGTAGTGTTGTATGTCACTGCGTTCTTGACGGTCGAAAGTTCAGCGAACTTTTGTGTGACCATGTGTATGCAAGCCAAGCTTGAGCAGAATTCCTTCGGAAAAAACATCCAAGATTTTTCCGACGTAAATTCCGCTCGTGTGTATGCGGCTTTAGGCTTTTCAGAGTGCTCCAGAGAGGCAAGTAAGATGTGCATATTAGAGTGGTGGCTAAACAAAATGAAGACAAATGAGAAATAAAATATTGAACGTTTTATGTTCAAAGTGGGAAATGAATAATCTTTATTAATGAAAGAGATGCAAGAAGGCCTGATTCTAACATGGACAAATGGGTGATAATCAATTATTATATTTATAATCTCAGATAGGATCAAGGCAATAAGTGAGGTGGTAAATTTGCCAAAACAAGTGTTACTTTATGTTTGTACAAAACTTTCTTATTCTTAAATTTACAACAGTAGCCCGGAGTGTTGTGTAGATATATTGTAGTCTGCTTGTGCAGACGTAAAACAAATGCAATGTTGCGGATCACCTAGAGCCTTTCTGAACCAGCACAGTATTGCTAGAAGTTCTATTTGTTCAGTGGCGCCTTTCAAAAGTCTGTGTGATGTGCACCCACTCATCACAAGGACACGGTGTGCTACATAGAGCAAGATCTCCTTTTCTCTATAGAATGTCATTTGGGCGGCAGCTTGTCGGCAGACCAAACCTATAAAGCTCTGAACTAGGAGGGAGAAGAGCAAGCAGCATGCCTTAAATTACTAATTAGCTAGTTGAGTATTGAGTAGGAGTTATAATTAGTCCTAGGTAACCTAATATGGATGGCCACCATAATCACCTGAGGCTGAACCCATCAGTAATTGTCGTCATCTAAGTTAGATCATTCATCCATAACTTGCAACTCCCATTCATTATCACTTAATTATAGCAAACAAGCAAGCTTGTTATACAACCAGCAAACACATTCACAACACTCGTGTCACAATGGAAATGTCTACGATATGTATAATGATGCCCCTTATCTGGCCACCGGAAATTATCTTGGAATTATTGAATTTGCTGAAAGCAGCTCTGTCTATACTCGGGGATTAGTGAGGATGAAGCAAAAGAGGAAAGACCTGCAAGGCATGTAGAGAGTTCTTAGCAAACCTCCAGCATCTGCTGCTTTGCATTATTAATGTTCCATTTAAACTGTTCTTTTTTCCCCCTGAAATTACCCAATAGGTAGACAGTCCAAAACCAACCGCCATATCTAATCATGGAACATAATTGTCCTTTTTTGTCTTTTTCACATATTTTTGTTCTGGGTTCCTAAAAGTATCACCTATCAACAAGTTTCTAGTTCCTAGCAATCACAGCACCAATTACCATTATTGCTCTTTGTTTTTCTCAATATCAAAGGTGTTGCTTGGGGGTATATAATAAAATCTTCTTTTGTGGGAGAGTTCCTTTTTCTTTTCACATTCTGTTTCATGTAGAAGTTTCTTATTAACCTCTGACCCTCTACTGCAAAGTTTTACTGGTAACGACACCAGTAAGCAGATGCACATTCCCACAATGAATGTTTTTTCTGTTGTTAAAGTAGATCTCTACCCAGATCATAATATTAAGCTATGTTTCAGGGCTTCATAAATAAAGAGTAATAGAATGACTGAAATACGTTTGCTGGAAAAATGCAGCACCAGGTTTAGAAACATAGGCATTTGATCAAGTGATCTCCTTTTAAAGCTCAGATTGGCTGGTCTTCCCCTTTAGCATAGATCATGGAACAAAAGACCTGATGGGAAATCTCCACACAGAAATGCTGACACAAAGATGGAACTCTGCTTAGATGTGTGTGAACACTGCTCTAGGTCAGTCTCCCATCTCCACCTCCACTAACATGCAGACCAGGTGCTGGCCCCATCCGTTTCAATTATCAAAAAAGAATTCTGATTTGCTGCACGTCCAGTAAAATCACCTTTAGGGTCCTTTCACACGGGGCGGATCAGTGCAGATCCGCCCCGTGGATATCCGCTTGCTCAGCGGGGATCTCCAGAGCGATCTCCGCTGAGCAGGAAGAGGACAGGTCCATCTCTGCACACAGCGCAGGGACGGACCTGTCAGAGCGCCGCTCTCCCCTATGGGAGATCGGGGATCCGCTCTGCAGACGGATGAAAAAATAGGGTTTTCCTCCGTCTGCAGAAACGGACCACAGCGGACACGGACGAGGGATACATGTATGTCCGTTTTCCATCCGAAAACGGAAGGATGAAAAAGGGACATACGGACCGTCCGTGTGAAAGAGCCCTTATTTCAGCAAGTCCATAAAAAGACAAAGGGGAACAGCATCACAAGCTAATGCGTTTCACACTCCCTTAGTGCTTAGTCATAGCTCACATGCAAATGTTCACTAGAGAGATATATATATAGTGCCTTGAAAAAGTATTCATACCCCTTGAAATTTTCCACATTTTGTCACGTTACAACCAAAAACATAAATGTATTTTATTGTATTATGTGATAGACCAACACAAAGTGGCACATAATTGTGAAGTCTAAGGAAGATGATAAAATGGTTTTCAAATTGTATTATTTTTTTCAAATTTATTTTACAAATAAATATGTGAAAAGTGTGCATTTGTATTCAGCCCCCTTTTAATCTGATACCCCTAACTAAAATCTAGTGCAGTGTTTCTCAACTCCAGTCCTCAAGGCGCTCCAACAGGTCATGTTTTCAGGATTTCCCTCAGATGAAATGGCTGTGGTAATTACTAAGGCAGTGAAACTGATCAAATCACCTGTGCAAAATAATGGAAATCCTGAAAACATGACCTGTTGGGGCGCCTTGAGGACTGGAGTTAAACACTGATCTAGTGGAACCAATTGCCTTCAGAAGACACCTAATTAGTAAATAGACTCCACCTGTGTGTAATCTCAGTATAAATACAGCTGTTCTGTGAAGCCATCACAACTGAAAACTTACCAAGACATGGCTGTCCACCTAAGCTGACAGGCCGGGCAAGGAGAGAATTAATCAGAGAATCAGCCAAGACGTCTGTGTCAGGAGACTACCTTAACCACTTCCCACCGAGACAACGTCATATGACGTTGCAGATTTTGAGTGGTGATATCTGAATGATCCCTGCAGTTACAGGCATCGTTCAGATATAATTTTTTTCAGCCGGCATCATTCCCTGCACTATAAGAACAATCATAGCGGCAGTTCAGCCACTTAATTGTCCCCCCTCCCGGTGCATCTCCACTCTCTCCCGTGCGTTTGGGGAGCTGGAGAATGAACCCACTGGCAGTTTACCATAGAGATGGCCGGGGACCATCTGGTCCATATCTATGACCCTCAGAGGCCAGAAGCGACGTCATGACGTCACTTCCAGCTCTGGCAGGTGTAAACAATGACGATTTTTTATTTTTGCTGGAAAGCCTGAAATCAATTTTTTACTTTTTTTATCTCAGGCTTTCCAGCATAGAGGACCATGCCCTATTCCTATTACAAGAAACGTTTACAAGGAATGTTTACATTCCTTGTAATAGGAATAAAAGTGATTTAAAAAATTATGAAAAGTGTAAAAATAAAAAAATTCAAAGCGCCCCCATCCCCTTGTGCTCGCATGCAGAAGCGAACGCATACTTAGGTCACGCCCACATATGTAAACGGCGTTCAAACCACACATGTGAGGTATTGCCGCAAAAGTTAGAGTGAGAGCAATAATTCCAGTACTAGACCTCTTCTGTAACTCTAAACAGGTAACCTGTAAAAAAATATAAAGAGTTGCCTATGGGGATTTTTAAGTACCGAAGTTTGGTGCCATTTGGTGCGCAATTTTAAAGCATGACATGTTTCACATTATGCAAAAAAAGTGGGCTAACTTTTGTGTTTTTTTTTTTTGTTTGTTTTACTGCATGAAACTTTTTTTTTTTTCTTTTTTTTTTTAAAAAGACGCATTTGAAAAAAGACCACCATTTTATTCCCTAGGTTCTCTGCTAAAAAAAGATATATAATGTTTGAGGGTTCTGAGTAATTTTCTAGTAAAAAATTATGATTTTTACATGTAGGAGAGAAGTGTCAGAATTGGCCTGGTTGGCAAGTGGTTAATGCCCTTAGACAACATTTGTGTATTAATGTGTCATTATACAAAATAGGCAGACACCTTTGAACAATGTTTTTGATTTTAATAAACTCAGCGCTGTAAGGAGTGGAGAACACAGGGATTTTATTAGATCTAGAAATCTTTTTCTTTTTATCTTTCAATAGCTCCTCATGAGATGTTTTTTTAGCAATGCTTAATGCTCAATCTAAAACGGATTCGGAATAACATCTACAGACAAAGCAATACCACATCAAATTGATCAAAATTGGTATCATCGCTGCATACTCTGCAGTCTCAAAAATTGGCAGATGGGGATGCTTTTTATAGTGTGCGGAGAGTGTCCCCGAATCGGCACTGAGCATTTGGCCAAAATTTCTGAAGAAAAATTACTAATTTGCATTAGTAAATGCAAATGAAGAAAAATTTGTAAAAACTAAGAAAAATGCTTTTTTTTTTTTTACAGAATTTTCAGTCTTTTTTTCTTTTATAGCGCCAAAAACCCCCCAGCTGTGATTAAATACCACCAAAAGAAAGCTCTATTTTGTGAAAAAAAGGACAAAAATTTCATATGGGTACAGTGTTGCATGACTTAGTAATTGTCATTCAAAATGTGAGAGCACCGAAAGCTGAAAATTGGTCTGGTTAGGAAGGGGGTTTAGGTGCCCAGTGGTCAAGTGGTCAAAGCAGTAGTAAACCGCACCATTTTTTTTCCTTTAAACCCTGGAAGGTAAAGACATAATGTGCTAGTATGCATTGCATACTAGCACATTATGAAATATATACCTTAGAACGAAACCCTCCAGGCGCTTCTATCTTCACCCAGTCTTCCTTCTGGGTTTGCATCCTCTGGCTGTCTACTTGGCAGCGTTGTGATGATGTCACTCCCACGCATGTGCGCAGGAGTCACGGACTGCAGCACAGAGTTCTGAAGATACGGCACGGGTATACTGTCCTTTCAAGACGTATACAACGGTGACGTCACCGGCTGCATGTAGCATGAATATATCCTAAACAGTGCAGGTTTACATATTCACTGTATCTACAGGTAAGCCTTATTATCATCTTATAGGCTTACCTGTAGGTACAAGTGTCAAAAAAGGGGTTACTACCACTTTAAAGTGGTTCTAAAGGCAGAAGATTTTTCACCTTAATGCATTCTCTGCATTAAGGTAAAAAATCTTCCGTGTACAGCTCCCACCTCCAGCAGAGCATAACCTCTCTCTGCTCTTTCCTGTCTCACAGGGCAGATTGATAGTAGCGGGAGCCAGCGACTCCTCTTGCTGTCAATCAGATCCTTTGACACGAGGACAGGGCCAAGCTGCCTGTCTGTATCTATGGACACAGGCAGTGCAGCTCAGGATTGATCCTGCAGGTGTGCCACCATAGGAAGCAGCTTCCTATGGTGGCACACTGAGAAGAGGATGAGCCAAAAGCTCCAGTGGGGGACCCTAGAAGAGGAGGATAGGGCTGCTCTGTGCAAAACAATTGCACAGAACAGGTAAGTATAACGTTTATTATTATTTTTTAAATATCCTTTACATCCACTTTAACTTGTCTACCGGGCCAATTTTTAAATTTTTTGCAGAAAATTTTAAAATCTGCATCTTTTGCTAGAAATTACTGTAAACCCCCAAAAAGTATATACTGTATTTATCGGCGTATAACACACTTTTTCACACTGAAAATCGGGGTCAAATAGTGCAATGTTATACGCCGATCATTCAATTTGGGCTGCCTCGGAGGGGACAGGCAGGGGGCAGGACGAGCGCCGTCAGATTACATACAGTGAGAATCTCCTGTTTAGGCAGCGGTCTCTGTAATAGGAAGTCCCTTCTCCTGGGCTGGCATTGGACCACTGTTCTGTCTATCATAGCCAGGAAGCGGGACTTTGTATTAAAGAGGCCGCCAAGTAAACAGGAGATTCACGCTGTATGTAATCTGTAGGCGCTCGTCCGAACCCCTCCCTGTCCCCTCCGAGGTAGCAATAAGGTGAGGCAGCCACTTGTGCCTGTCAAATGCAGCCACTTACCCTGGCAATAAAAAAAATTGAGAGAAAAATCACTAAATGTCTGTCTTTCTCACACACACCTCCCCCCCGCGCATGGGGCTCGCAGCTGCTGGCACTTGCACACCCCCCCTCGGGGCTCGCAGCTGGAACTTGCACCCCCCGCACGGGGCTCCCAGATCTAGACCCCCTCCACCCTCACGGGTGGTCCGGCACTTACCTGAAGAGCATCCTCTGTGTCTCAACTCTCCTCCTCTCCTCCACATGTGTCCGGCATCCTGAAAGGGGCTGGGCACTTGGATAGGGAGGCGGCGGCAGGGAAAAGGGGGGGCCGTGCCCATGCGCCTTCAATGCATGGGCCGACACTGATGGTAAGGCTGCAGATGAGCAATGGTGAGACTGCAGATGGGCAATGGTGAGGCTGTAGATGGGCAATGGTGAGGCTGCAGATGGGCATTGATCAGGCTGCAGATGGGCATTGATCAGGCTGCAGATGGGCAATGATCAGGCTGCAGATGGGCAATGGTGAGGCTACAGATGGGCATTGATCAGGCTGCAGGTGGGCAATGGTGAGACTGCAGATGGGCACTGACCCTTATTTTGCTTCACAGTTCTTTAATTAAAATTAAATTTTTTTCCCTGAAACCTCCCCCTTAAAGTGAAAGTGTGTGTTTTATATGTCTGTGCGTGCGCCAATAAATATGGTATTTTCTGAAAACAGAGACAATTGAGAACAAAATAGCGGTATTGCAATTTTTTAAGACACACAATATTTGAGCAGTTATTCATCAAACACATTTTTTTAATTCACTTTTTTGCTTTTACACTTATTTAAATGTAATTGCTATCACAGGCCCACTATGTGATAGGCAGGTGACAAGCACACTTTATGATGGATTTCTCCCCTGCTCTCCAATACAGCTATTCAAACATATATCATGTTTGAACAGCTGCATCCTCTGCTACTGTAGCTGAGGAATGACAGTTTTAACCTCAAAAGTGACATAATACATGTCGCTTCCATGTTATTAGTCACAGGAGGGATTGGGGAATAAATGTTCCTCAAGTTCCTCCTGCTTTGACTCTGGAAGCTGTTTCTCATAGTCACGAGCTCCCTGGTTCAACGGGAGGGCCCAGGAACCACCGCAGGTACTGTGGGTCTTGCAGGCAGGGTGAGGGTTTGGGAAAGTGGGGGCACACTCTGAGAACTTTGTGAGCCACTATCACTTTTATCAGAAAGCCCTTTCCTGGCTCTTAAAGACAGTATCAAGCTCACAGATATGGGCTTGATTTAACCACTTGTCTACCATGAGGTTTATAAATGTACCTTGGTAGACAAGTGGTTAAACAGTCTAAAATATATTTTTAAATGTTTTGTCCATTTCTCTGCTTATTGTATTATTGTTATTTATTTATGTATTTTTAAAAATCCTAATATATAGGTATAAAACCCATTTTAGTAAGCAAGAAGGTTTTGATTGTTCCTGAGCCTGAAGGCGTTAAGAGACATAGGGGCTCCTGATGACACAACAGTGACAAATTGCATAGGGAGGAGTCTACTGGATTTGGGGGAGAGAGCTATACACAGCGCACTGTCAGCTCCTGCAAGTCTTTGAGTGGTGCAATCTCTATACACACTTACCCTGAGAAGTGAGGCAACTGTTTGCTGCTTCTGTTTTTAATGTAAGAGCATACTGGTTTTATACAATAAAGAGATTGTATACGGTGAACACTATGAGGCCTTTCTCTTTTTGAGCTGGGCTGGAGACCAGGTTGTGAGATTGTGAGCAAAGAGTATTATCCTGTCTTTCTGAGGCTGGGAAAGGTCATGAAGGTCATTTTCCCATTGTTGTAAAAAGGTTAGGTCAGACATCCCTACTTGGTTCATTAAGAGAGTGTAAAAATGTGAAAGTGAATCGGAGAGATGATTTCCATCCATGCAAATCTGCTAAGGTGATCTAAGGCAGTGATCGAAGGTGAGAATTCAGTTGAGCCCTGCGTAGAAAGTCCAGCTCGTTTTGGAATCGTGTCTCAATTTCACTACTGGATAGAAGCTTATTGTTCGCCGCAAAATGAATGCGTCGGAAAACATTCCATCTTCAAATGGTTTGGAATTTTAAGTCTTTACGATGCTGCAAAAACGACCCTAATATCGGGTGAGCGGGCTAAGCTCTGGAGACAGATTAGGCATTGTCTTAAAAATATGTTTGGCTACCCTGAAAGTCGCCCCAACCGTAGGATGTAGAGTAACTGCTGTGAGGCAATTGCGAAGAGGCGACCAAGGTATACCCGCCAGAGTGGAATCTATGGTTGTCTGTTCAAGGTCAACCCACAGTTTGGGTTCGGATTGCACACACCATTCCATGATTCTGGTTAAGTGGGAAGCTTCATAATATCTAACCAGATCGGGGAAACTCATACAGCCTCTACTTTTAGGTAGTGTCAAGATAGCCCTCCGTAGTCGCAGCAGTTTGCCCATCCATATAAGTTGATCTTGTATACTTGTTTACACTTGCAGCTTTTAGGATATATTTTTTGACTGCACAATCTTTTCTTTCATTTATAACTTTCAGATTTGTGTTTCTGTCTGTAAAATGCTGTCCATGTGCCACTGAAACCGAAACCGAAAACCGAAACATGTAAGCTGTTTTTAGCTGTCATCATCCTGTGGAAAAAAAAGATTTAACATATACAGTGGGGAAAATAATTATTAGATCCCCTGCAGATTTTGCACTCTTACAACAAAATGAAGGGTCTAATGTTTATCATAGGTGTATTTTAAATGATCGAGACAGAATATCAACCAACAATCAAGAAAAAAACATGATACAAATGTTATAAATTGAGTTGCAGTTCAGTGAGTAAAATACGTATTTAATCCCCTACACGCCAGCAATAATTCTGGCTCCCACAGACACAATTTTTAAGAAGCAAAAAATTGGTTAGGCCAGCTGGGTTGCACAATGTGGGGAGTTTAGAAAGTTGTGTGCCACATCCAATAATAATAGAAAAGAGAAGATCTTCCCTGATTGGTGGACTTTAAAGGCACATCATGTCTTTCCCCAAGAAAAAATTGAAATGGAGTATAAATACAGTATAACAAAATTTATTTAAGAAAAAGATACATAAAAATAGAGCGTCTTAACATAAAAGACATAGTGTATAATGCATCAACATCATAACGAATGATCAGACCCAATGCGTTTCGGAGTTGTCTGGGGTTTCCTCCTTCTTCAGGGGTCACCAACAAAGACATGATGTGCCTTTTAAAGTCCACCAATCAGGGGAGATCTTCTGTTTTCTGTCAATTTAAGAAAGGTGCTCCTAACGACATGTGTATAAAAGACACCTGTCCACAGAATCTATTTCTTCCATTCAAACTTCACGATCATGAGCAAGACCAAAGTGCTGTCAAAGGACGTCATGGACAAGATTGTACACCTGCACAAGGCTGGAATGGGCTACAAGACCATCAACAAGAAGCTTAGTAAGAAGCGATTTTTTTGCAAATAAAAGGAAAAACAAAATAACCATCAATCGCCTTCGGTCCGTAGCTCCATGCAAAATTTTGCCTCAGAACTACACAGGAGGAGCTTGTGAATGATCTCAAGGCAGTTGGGACCACAGTCCCCAAACAAACCATTGGTAACACAATATGCCACCATGGATTGAAATCCTGCAGCACCCGTAAGGTCCCCCTCCTCAAGAAGACACATGTACAGGCCCCGTCTAAAGTCTACCAATGAACATCTAAATGATTCAGAGAAGGATTGGGAGAAAGTGCTGTGGTCTGATTAGACCAATATTTAGCTTTTTGGCATTAACTTGACTCTCCGTGTTTGGAGGAAGAAAAATGCTGACTATGACCCTAAGAACACCATCCCTACAGTCAATCATGGAGGTGGAAACATGGGGCTGTTTCTCTACTAAAGGTACAGGCTGACTTTGCTGCATTGTGACGCCAATGGATGGGGCCATGTATTGTAAAATCTTGGATGAGAACCTTCTTTTTCTCTTATCCAGAACACTGAAGATGGGTTGTAGATGGGTCTTCCAGCATGACAGTGACCCAATAAATACCACCAAGGCAACAAAGCAGTGGCTCAAGAAGAAGCACATTAAGGTCATGGAGTGGGATAACCAGTCTCCAGACCTTTATTCTATAGAAAATTTATGGATGGAGCTGAAACTTTGAGTTACCAAGCAACAGCCAAGAAACCTTAAGGATTTAGATCTGTAAAGAAGAGTGGACCAAAATCCTTCTGAGATGTGTGCAAACCTGGTAACCAACTACAAGAAACTTCTTTCCTCTGTGCTTGCCAACAAGGGTTTCTCCACCAAGTACTAAGTCATGTTTTGCTTGGGGATCAAATAATTATTTTACTCACTGAACTGCAACTCAATTTATAACATTTGCATTTGCATTTTTGTTCTGGATGTTTGGTTGACATTCTGTCTCTATCATTTAAAATACACCTATGATAAAAATTAAAGACCCTTCATTTCTTTTGTAAGTGGGTAAACGTACAAAAACTGGCAGGGGATCAAATAGTTATTTTCCCCACTGTATGCTTCAAGTTGCTGACTCCCTACATTTGTTTGTACCTTCTAACATTACTAGCATCCCTGCAGTGCTGGACTGTGGAGCTTTTCCTGCTAAGTTAAGCGTTTCCAGCTAAGAGTAGGTTGCATTTCTGCTTTCAGAACAGGAGATAAAATCACATTGCAGTGATAGCTGTTTTCATAATAAATAAGAATTTTTATTGGCCTGCAACATTCTTTGCTATATGTATCACAAAAGTACACTTGAGCATTAAAATGTATACCTTAACCGCTTCCCGACCGCCTCACGCACATATACTGCGGCAGAATGGCACGGGCAGGCAAAATCACGTACCTGTACGTGATTTGGTAATTGCCTGCCCGTGGGTCGCGTGCGCACCGCCAGCGGCGCGCTCGCGGCCCGGTCGGGAGCTCCGTGACCCCGGCCGCGGGACCAGCGATGTCCCGCGATCGGGTTACGGAGCTGAAGAACGGGGAGAGGTATTTGTAAACAAACCTCTCCCCACGCTTCCTACTCTGCCTCTCATTGATTGGCTGTTCCCGGTCATCGGGAATGCCGATCAATGACGTCAGACGTCAGCCCCGCCCCTGATGTAAAAAAAAAACACACACACGTCACAGCCCATAACCCTTCCCCTCCCCCTAGTGGTTAACTCTTTCACTACAACTGTCATTTATACAGGAATCAATGCATTTAAATAGCATTGATTGCTGTATAAATGACAATGGTCCCAAAAATGTGTCAAAAATGTCCGATGTGTCCGCCATAATGTTGCAGTCACAATAAAAATCGCTGATCGCCGCCATTACTAGTAAAAAAAAAAATATTAATAAAAATGCTATAAAACTATCCCCTATTTTGTAAACGCTATAACTTTTGCGCAAACCAATCAATAATCGCTAATTGCGTTTTTTTTTACCAAAAATATGTAGAAGAATACGTATCGGCCTAAACTGAGGAAAAAAAAATTTTTTTTATAGATTTTTTGGGGATATTTATTATAGCAAAAAGCAAAAAATATTGCATTGTTTTCAAAATTGTCGCTCTATTTTTGTTTATAGCGCAAAAAATAAAAACCGCAGGGGCGATCAAATACCACCAAAAGAAAGCTCTATTTGTGGGAAAAAAAGGACGCCAATTTTGTTTTGGAGCCACGTCGCACGACCGCGCAATTGTCAGTTAAAGCGACGCAGTGCCGAATCGCAGAAAGGGGCCTGGTCCTTTGGCTGACAATTGGTCCGGGGCTGAAGTGGTTAAAGATACCTATATGTGAACTAATTAAGAGCTGATTTGGCGTATGATTGACCCTTGTGCAAGCTTTCACAGTATGAGTATTGTAAAACTGGGAAGGGTGAGGTAAGTAGCAAGGCCACGTTGACACGTGCAGTTCTTGTGTTACTGCAGATGCCAAAATCCACATTTGCCAAAATTGGTTATCATTGTATTGTAGACAGGGCGACTTTTAGCTGAGTATAGGGAGTGTCAATGGGTTGATCTACCTTCGTATGATCAACTGCTAGCCTAACATGGACCATAAAAGGTGTAACTAAAAGTGTGACTAAATGTTTAAAAACAAAGCTTTACAGTTTTCTTCTGTATTTGTTCCTGTGCCAATTATAATGACATGTAGGCAAGGCTAAGTGGAATTCATTTTTAAGCTTTTTATGCCATTTCTGTATTTCTCAACATGTTAAATCGCACAGATGCAAATTTTGTACAAGACAAAGAATGACTTCATAAAGATTAGTCTTGTTTTGCACAGTCATCAAATGTAATCATGCATATAATGTATTCTTCTGAATAATGGACGTGAAACTAAAACGATCCGAAGAATGTGTTTTATTTAATGGTATGCAGCTATACTGATGATTGTGTCGGCGTTAACTAATGAGATCCAATTATAAAAACTGTGACCATAGAAAGAGAATTTTAAATGATAGCCATTGAAATCTCTTCCATTTTGACCGACTTGACATCTTTAAATGGGCCTAAACCCTCTCCTCAAGTTGAGCTTACTCCCTCTGAGCCCATTATTTATGGTCTGTTGGTGTTACTTTAGGATAGTAAGCAGTAAAGAGCCCAAGTTGAACTGGGCGCTTAAAAACACGTAGTTCTCTAACTGTAAATACAGCAGACTGTCTGTACACCTAATGTTGAACTGAGGAACAGAGCTTACGTCTAAACCCACTTCTCCACTTTCACCACCTTACCTAAAAGCACACACCCGGGCTTTCTTTACTCATGCACACATGACCCCAACAGGGCCCCTTGTGCTTCCCATTGAGATTCTTGTACCAACCACTCTAAGGTGGATTCTCAAACTTACCAAATTTTGCCACCTGCAATCTGTATTAACCACTTCAGCCCCGGACCAATTGGCAGCCAAAGGACCAGGCCCCTTTTTGCGATTCGGCACTGCGTCGATTTAACTGACAATTGCGTGGTCGTGCGACGTGGCTCCAAAACAAAATTGGCGTCCTTTTTTTCCCACAAATGGAGCTTTCTTTTGGTGGTATTTGATCGCCCCTGCGGTTTTTATTTTTTGCGCTATAAACAAAAATAGAGCGACAATTTTGAAAAAAATTCTATATTTTTTGCTTTTTGCTATAAGAAATATCCCCAAAAAATATATAAAAAAACGTATTTTTTCCTCAGTTTCGGCCGATACGTATTCTTCGACATATTTTTGGTAAAAAAAATTGCAATTAGCGATTATTGATTGGTTTGCGCAAAAGTTATAGCGTTTACAAAATAGGGGATAGTTTTATAGCATTTTTATTAATATTTTTTTTTTTTTTACTAGTAATGGCGGCGATCAGCGATTTTTTTTTTTTTGTTTTGTGACTGCGACATTATGGCGGACACATCGGACATTTTTGACACATTTTTGGGACCATTGTCATTTATACAGCAATCAATGCTATTTAAATGCATTAATTCCTGTATAAATGACAGTTGTAGTGAAAGAGTTAACCACTAGGGGGAGGGGAGGGTTTATGGGCTGTGACGTGTGTGTGTTTTTTTACATTAGGGGGCGGGGCCGATGTCTGACATCATTGATCGGCTTTCCCGATGACCGGGAACAGCCAATCAATGACAGGCAGAGTAGGAAGCGCGGGGAGAGGTTTGCTTACACATACCTCTCCCCGTTCTTCAGCTCCGTAACCCGATCGCGGGACACCAGCGACGATCGGGTCCGCTGGTCCCGCGGCCGGGGTCACGGAGCTCCCGACCGGGTCGCGAGCGCGCACGACCCACGGGCAGGCAATTAAAGGGGACGTACAGGTACGTGCTTTTGCCTGCCCGTGCCATTCTGTAGACGTATATCTACATGAGGCGGTCGGGAAGCGGTTAAAGACCTGTTACCTCTTAGGGTAATAAAATATGTATCTTATTCGCACAGTACAGGACTGGTATGCATAGACCATGGCTTATATGCTGCTGCCTTCAGGTGATTGGATAATGCCAAAACCTTTTCTAGAGCTGTTCCAGGAGCTACTCAGTATAAACCTGCCCATTCCATGAGGCTCCAGATTTTCTAGTGTCCTGAGGTTAAGGACCTGTTCCCCACTAGAGACGTATTTTTTGATTTTTAAACCATTGACATTTTTTGCATCTGACTTTTCTATCAACATCTGAGGGTAACTCCACTTTCACGTGGAAAAAAATGGCAAATAAAAAAAAAATAATATAGCCTATACAATTGTGACACAAGTCATATTGTAATTTAATGTTATTAAAAATTACCTTTGCTTTTCAATCTGCAGCCACTGTAATTTTCTTAAAATGCAATGCAATATGGCTACCTGGAGTTGTTCTGTACTGACCACACCCCAGAAACCTAATTTACCGGTTGTGTGATCGGCAGACTTCTGGGAAAATCAGTGAGCCAAAGATACAAGTCAGATTTCAGGCATCCCCTGCAACAAAAATGTCATTTTTGGTGAGATACTCCCAATAGGAACCTGTCTAAAGGGATGCAGGCCCAGCAGAATGTCTCATCAGTGCTCTGCAGCTGCCACAGCTGACTGATAATTATGAAACCACTCCCATTAGACTCACTCAGTACAGGGGCACAGAGGAACAAACAAGGATTTCTTCAGAATAAAAAAAAGTAGGAATCTGCAACAAAGTTTGTTATAATCCTTGTAATGTCCATAGATCACCCAGAGGGAAATGTTTTTTTCTCAACAAAAGTGGAGTTATGCTTTATTAAGGAAAAGGTTCCTCCCCTTCACATCAGAGATCATTCTACCAGAGCTGTGGGTTTCTGCTGGCCTTTTCAGCATCAAGCTTCTCTATCCCAGATTTGTAAGGTCACCACCTGGTCCGTCACATGTTTTCCATGTTATATCAGTTGGATGTTGAGGCCTCACCTGTTGCGAGCCTCAGATGCAAGGTGCTTCAAGCTTTGAGTGTTGTTAGGGTTTCTAAAACCCTTGTTTTTTCTTGTGGGCCTGTTGACAGTTCTCAGTTGCTGTGTTGCTGCCCACCCCTATGTTGTATTACTTGGATCTGTCCCATGGGCTGTAAATACCAGTTCAATGTACTATACAATTAAAATAATTGGAATTTTTAGATTTTCCCTCTAAATTTCTTGTCTTGGAGTACAGTGCAGGACACAGGTCCCTCCCATCTCGGTCTTGATCACTCCTTATTGCTTGCTGAAAAACTGGAGCCTCACGGAGTAGGCAGGGTTATATGGGTAATCTCTAGGGGTGTTCCTAGAAGGTAGAAGTGTATAACCCATGTTTTATGAATACCAGTCTTGTGTCCTGTACTGTACCAAGATATTGAATTTACAGGTAAGTTAAAATTTCAGTTTTTAATATAACTAAAGGGCTATCACAGCCCTTTCTGCCTATCTGCTCTATTCATAAATGCCTTACTATAGGTTCTGTGAATGAAACACAGTCTATGAATGAAGGACAGGCAGATGATTGAAAGGCCCTCCCCTCCAGTCATAGATCCTGTTTCATTCATTATATTCATTGTTGTAGTACAGCTTCCATGAATGGAGGAGCTAAGCGGAAAGTGCGTGCATAGTCGGGCTCTCTTGATGAGAGGCTGTGACACCATTGGTTCTGTTAACCCCTGCTGCACTGGAAGATTACGGTGGCCGTGGGGAATGGAGAGATTTCAACTAATCTCAGACTCCGGCATAATACTCAGCTTCAGCATAAGGGCACATAATACTCACTGTAAGTTATGTTTCTTGTGCTGATTTTACTTTTTTTGGGGGGGGGGGGGGGGGGGGTTCGGCTACACTTGCTGCCCCACTCCTGCAGATATACTGCAGCGATATGGCACAGGCAGGTTCAGTCACGTATATATACATGACTGACACTCTTCCGCATGCAGCGCGCCCGCTTGGTTAATTACAATTTCACAAGTGGTTAAAGTAGAATTCCACTAAGTAAGCAAGTGTAATTCCACTGCTAACAGAAATGGTCACATGTCCTACTCCCATTATAATTTTAGAAAAATGATGACCATTTCTCATAAAAAATAGTTTGTATTCTGTATTAAACCTACGTTATAAAGGATGTGTGCAAATATTTATATTTTAGTTTATCTGTGTGTGTAGCAGCTTTCTCAATATGCCATTCATAAGACCAACTGTTTAATTTCACAATACAGGGGGTCCCCTACGTACAAACATCCGACTTACAAAGGACTCCTACTTACAAATCCACCCCTAGGAAGGGAAATTCACTCCTGTAAGAGTTAATATGGGAAAAAGGTGTCTCCACTGATGCTTTATTGCCAGTCCATGTTTCCCTATCAACCCAAAATTTTCAAAATCCACTTGTCATTGGGACAGAAGGTGAGGTGAAATCTTCTGAACAGGGGCACAGACAGCAAAACAAATGTTACAGGGGTGATAACCCTTCTCTATGTTATCTAAAAAAAAAACAATGCAGCTGTCCTATCAGTCATTGTGAAGTAATTGAGGAAGTGGGTGCATACAGTATAAGCATTTAATTAGAGAGGACATACCAAACTGTTTCTTTTTAGTCCTATTTACCTTTACATTAGGTTTCTATTTCTCTTAAAAGAGATGTCCAAAAATATTGCCTGGAACTCTTTGCTGAAGATGTGCACCAAAAATCCCACAACAAACAACAATAGAACTCCAACATGCTGTTTTTTGAACTATTTAATAACCTAAACTCTGACTGGTGTTACTAAAAAAAGTCTCTGCATTTCATGAGTATTTCTAAATACCAGATTTCATCAGCAGGTGCTATAGGTAACATTTCATTTGATTTTAAAAAGAGCAGGCATTGAAGCTGTCATTCTTATCATGGCTTAATACCAAGTGAGTCTTTGTTGAGAAACAAGCATTTAGCTATTAAAGTCTACAATTCCATTCTCAATACTTGTCCTAGACCAACGACACACAAAGGAGTAGCTGGGTGTGCAAGAATGAAAGAACTATAAAGCCCAGAATTTTATTCAGACTCTTATATCATAAAAAATCAAATGCATTTTGGGGTTTAAAGGTTCCCCTTTTATTACGGCATGGTACTTTTAAAACTTAACTGGCTTTTGAATCTATCATACTAATTACCCCACAGAATTCCTTCAATGTTATCAGTCCAGAGCACGCTTTGTTCAACAGTCCAAAACCCTAACCAAAGCAGTTGCTTTGAAGGTGCAAAATGTGTTGGTTTCTATGATATATGAGTCTGATTAAAATTATGTTTTGCTTTAGGCGCTCTCTTTTTTTGCCCACCCAGTCCCTACTGCTCTTTGGCCACCACTCCTCAGAGAGCTGTCTAATGCCGCGTACACACGTGCAGACTTTTGCCAGCGGACCTAGACCAGCGGACAATCCGCTGGACTTTCCAGCTGGGTCCGCCGGACTTTCCGAGCGTGTGGACTTGCCCACACACGCGCGGACTTCTCCGGCAGATAATCCGCCGGCCAAAGTCCGCGGGACTTTTGAAAATGAACGGACTTGCCCACACACGGAGCAGTCCGTTCATTTAGAACGTAACTTCAGGTTACGTAGCTAGCGTAGGCAGTAAATGCCGCCGCGCTAGCTCCGTAACCTGGCATGGATTTAAAGGGACTCCCTACGCCGAAAAACGGCGTTGGGGTTCCCCCCAAATCCATGTCAGACCCTTATCCGAGCACGCAGCCTGGCCGGCCAGGAAAGGGGTGGGGACGAACGAGCGCCCCCCCCTCCTGAGCCGTACAGGCCGCGTGCCCTCAACATGGGGGGTTGCCCTGGGGAAAGGGGGGCCGTGCGGCCCCCCACCCAAAGCACCTTGTCCCCATGTTGATGAGGACAAGGGCCTCTTCCCGCAACCCTGGCCGTTGGTTGTCGGGGTTGCGGGCGGGGGCTTATCGGAATCTGTGAGCCCCCTTTAATAAGGGGGCCCCCAGATACCGGCCCCCCACCCTATGTGAATGAGTATGGGGTTCGATGTACCCCTACCCATTCACCTAAGGTGTAAAATGTAAAGTACAAAAAAACCCACACTTTTGAAAAAATAGTTTATTGCACAGCTCCGGGGGTCTTCTTCCGTCTTGGGGGTCTTCTCGCCGGACTCCTCCGCCATTTACCAAGCTCTTTTACCGAGCGGGGAAGTCCGGCTACCTTCTTCGTCGCCGCCGCCGTCGTCTGGGGGTCTCGATCCGCCTTCGGGGGTCTTCCAGGGTCTCTTCTGTTCTTGCGGCGGTCGTCGTCTTCCGCGCCGCCGCCTTCTTCTTCTTCTTCTTGTTCTTGTTCTTCTTCCGATGTTGACCCGTCGCTGTCTCTGCCCGGAATGCCTGTGCCGCGCTGCGCTGGGACTTATATAGGGACATGGGGACAGGGTCACATGCTCATGTCACATGGTGACCCCGCCCCCCTGTGATATCACAGTCCCAGCATCCTCCGGGACTGTGACATCGCAAGGGGGCGATTTTTTGTTTTCTGTGCTCACAAGCTATACTTAAATCAACCCCAAACAACTAATAAAGCTTTGCAATACATTTGAGTTTAGTTTTCCTTCTGTTTCCTTGAAGAGACATGTCAAACATAATAAGTTTTGCATAGAGAAGAATGCAACTCTACATTTCAACTTTTGTTTTATAATTGAGGGATGTCATGTATTTGTTTTCTTTTGTACTCTTTAATATGCACAAATGTAATCCTTCATTAGCAACCACCCTAGTGCTGAGACAATTTCTAATTAACTATTGTCACTGGATGTATTACTCATTTTAGCTTTGGCTGTCTCCAGCTAACTCCCTTTCTGTAAAGCAAGATGTTGGCTTAAAAGGAGGAAGGCAAAAAGCACCTCTTTAGCAATGATCTGGAGGGGGAAAAGGGGACAGGTAGACACTAACTTTCATCCTTCCATTAATGAAAATGTAAATGTGTATTGGAAGCCTTGCGTTTAAAGTCTAAGGAAACTCTAAATACCGGTATTAACGTCTTTTATTTTGGTCTGTTATACAGTGTATATATACAGTATATGTACACCATTAAAAGTGTTGTGTTTGTTAAGTGAAAACATACCTGTTGATCCAGCCAGAGATCTGATAACTTCTTTTAGGAACCTTGTCCATCTATGTTATGGGTAAGACGAGAGGAAAATGTTTCTGTAATCATACAGTGCCTTGAAAAGTATTCATACCCCTTGAAACTTTCCACATTTTGTCATGTTACAGCCAAAAATGTAAATGTATTTTATTGGATTTTATGTGCTAGAGTAACACAAAGTGGCGCATAATTGTGAAGTGGAAGGAAAATGATAAATGGTTTTCAACATTTTTTACACATAAATATCTGAAAAGTATGGCGTGTATTTGTATTCCCCACTGAGTCAATACTTTGTAGAACCACCTTTCGCTGTAATTACAGCTGCAAGTCTTTTTGGGGATGTCTCTACCAGCTTTGCATATATAGAGAGTGACATTTTTGCCCATTCTTTCTTTACAAAATAGCTCAAACTCTGTCAGATTGGATGGAAAGTGTCTGTGAACAGCAAGTTTCAAATCTTGCCACAGATTCTCAATTGGATTTAGGGCTGGACTTTGATTGGGCCATTCTAACACATGAATATGCTTTGATCTAAACTATTCCATTGTAGCTCTGACTGTATGTTTAGGGTCATTGTCCTGCCAGAAGGTGAACCTCCGCCCCAGTTTCAAGTCTTTTGCCTACTCTAACAGGTTTTCTTCTAAGATTGCCAAGTATTTGGCTTCATCCATCTTCCCATCAACTTTGACCAGCTTTCCTGTCTCTGCTGAAGAAAAGTATCCCAGCAACATGATGCTGCCACCACCATGTTTCACAGTGGGGATGGTGTGTTCAGGGTGATGTGCAGTGTTAGTTTTCCGCCACACATAGCGTTTTGCTTTTAGGCCAAAAAGTAAAATTTTGGTCTCATCTGACCAGAGCACCTTCTTCCACATGTTTGCTGTGTCCCTCACATGGCTTCTCGCAAACTGCAAATGGGACTTCTTATGGCTTTCTTCTTGCCTCTCTTCCATGGCCAGGTTTGTGGAGTGCATGACTAATATTTTTCCTGTGGACAGACTCTCCCACCTGAGCTGTGGATCTCTGCAGCTCCTCCAGAGTTACCATGGGCCTCTTGGCTGCTTCTCTGATTAATGCTCTCCTTGCCCGGCCTGTCAGTTTAGGTGGATGGCCATGTCTTGGTAGGTTTGCAGTTGAACGGTGCTCCATGAGATGTTCAAAGCTTGGGACATTTTTTTTATACCCTAACCCTGCTTTAGTCCTGGTTCACACCTATGCAGGTTGCAGTTTGCATATTCCCGTTTGCATTTTCAATGCACATTTTTAATTCATTGAACCACAACCAAACCAAAAACCAGAAAAAAGTCCCTGGCCCTTTCCATAAAATGCACAGATGTGAACTACATCCATAGGAAACCATGTTAAATGGACTGTAGTGTGTTTCTGTAAAACTGAAAACGCACTAAAAAATGCATAGGTGTGAACCAGGCCCTAAACTTTTTCACAACTTTATCGCTGACCTGTCTGGCGTGTTCCTTGAACTTATGATGTTGTTTGTTCACTAAGGTTCTCTAACAAACCTCTGAGGGCTTAACAGAAACAGCAACTTTATTTACTAATTAGGTGACTTCTAAAGGCAATTGGTTCCACTAGATTTTATTTAGGGGTATCAGAGTAAAGGTGGCTGAATGCAAATGCATAACACTTTTTAGATATTTATTTGTAAGAAATTGTGAAAAACATTTATAATTTTCCTTCCACTTCAAAATTATGGGCCACTTTGTGTTGATCTATCACATAAAATCCCAATAAAATACATTCACGTTTTTGGTTGTAACATACCAAAATGTGAAAAATATCAAGGGGTGTGAATACTTTTTCAAGGCACTGTATGTTTTGCTTTTAGGTTTAGATACGCTTTAAGGCCTGTGTGTAACTTTGATGTTTGCCTGCCTGCAATAGGCGGTTAGTTTATGGAAGAATTGACAGGTGACTGGTTCTGTCCATCAACGACTCAGAACATCATTGATCCACAACTTTGCAAGACCCATATACGTAAGGAACACCACCTACTAATAGACGTTGGAGCTGGTACAGATAGGGATCAGTACATAAGAAGTAGAGCTGAATATTCCTCTTATAAGATAAACGCAAACCTTCATAATTTAAACTCAACTATACATTGTTTTCCTGTTCTTTAGAGTGGGGGAGTTTGCAGGGAGCTCGCTGTACTAACTATGCAATGTTAGTATAGCGATCTCCCCACCAAACTGTTGTGTTCTGACAGGGGGACCACCCCCCTGCCTGATGGTGTTCGGCTTCTGGTTTTCCAGCATGGCCATTTGACAGAAGCCGACCGTTCGGCTGGCTTCCGTCGGACAGTCTGATGTACACACGAGCCAAATGTCTGCTAGTTTCTGTTGAACCAGCTGATATTCGACCTGTGTGTACCTGGCTTTACTTCCTGCCTTTTGAAACTTGTTATCAGCACATTTCCCAAGAGGGGACATGGCAGTAGAACCTTTACGTCCACATACACAACTTTTTCCTAGTACATTGATTTCTTCAAAAATACAGCTGCAGACCTGTATACAATTTTGGTAACTTGTTCTGCTCCCAATTGTTATTATTACAGGCAGTCCCCGAGTTCCGAACATCCGACTTGCGAACGACTCTTTACAAACGGGAGGTGGAGTGACGTCTCTGCCGTTCTGTGCATGCGCGTCCACTTTTCGACGGCGGGCACATCAGAACATTGGAAAACAACATCTCTGCCATTCTGCGCATGCGCTTTCGACTTATGAACATATTCGACTTAAGAGCAAACCCGGCAGTCCCTAACCCGTTCGTAACTCGGGGACTGCCTGTAGTTGTTTTGTTGACAGTAGTTTCAGCAGAGGTCAGCTGTACCCAAAACATATATCTTCATTTGGAATGGAATGGAAAAAATCTCAGTTACCCAATGAGTGGTCAAGGTGGTCAAAGTCATGAGATGTTTATCGTTCATATAGGTTAGTGATATTGTTATCTATGGGCACCAGCAAAGCTGACTACATAGGACCTACTCAGGCAATCTGAGCATGCACGTTTCTTTTGATAAGATGCCTGCTAAGTTCATGCAGACATGTTCCTAAAGATATAAATACTACAGGCTTCACGTAATCCAGCCAATGTCTCAATAAATAGACAGGTTGACAAATTTACATACTTTATAGAACTTTTCAAGTCGCATGACAATTCATGAGAGGCTGAGAGGCTGAATGGAAATCTACATACTTTATAGAACTTTTCAAGTCGCATTTTCAAAGACTGCAACCTTCATATTGGCTTGTCTTAGTTGCACCTTCTTATGCATGTCTTAAGCCTGCCATAGACAGTTCGAATCACAGCCAGTTCAGCAGGGACCGGCCGAGCTTCGATTAATGTATTGATGGGAGATTCGAGCAATTTTCTTTCCAGTAGCCCGTGGTTGCAGGAAAGAAAATCGCATCGTCTGTGACTGGCTTTAGGGAGGGAATGCAGAGTAGGAACTACTTATAAATTTAAGGGTGATGGAGGAGGAGGAACACAGAGGGAGCTGATTGAGCATTAAAGAGGAGAGGTCATGTATCAACTATCATTCCTCCATCTTGGGGGAACAACAGCAGTTCATGCATGAAGTAGTGACACACCTCTGACAAGGAAAGTTGCTTAGTGATAAGAGTTGGGGCTTAGCAAATGCAGAACCCTTGCATAATAATATGTCAGGATATATTTGGAAACAGTTTGGGACAAATCACAGAAAAGATAGAATTGTGGAAAAGGGCCATTTTGCCAGAGTCTCTGGCAAAATGCCAGAGCCACTGTAAAATATAATAGCATTGAACTATTAAACTCTATAAGCAACATAGTTGTAGTAGGACGGGAAATCCACTACACATTCCATTTAAATTTTGTATGCATTTCTTTTTCACAGTTACATAGTTACATAGTAAGGTTGAATAAAGACACCAGTCCATCCAGATCAACCTGAGTGAGTGTCTACAATTGTCCCTATCCCTGTACATTGCACACTCACATCGGGCCCTACCCTCAAGGAGCCCACAATCCACGGTCCCCATTCATATTCTAGGGCCAATTTTTTGGACAGAAGCCAATTAACCTACCTGCATGTCTTTGGAGTGTGGGAGGAAACCGAAGTACATGGAATAAACCCACGCAGTCACAGGGAGAACATGCAAACTCCAGGCAGGTAGTGTCGAGGCACAGTCTTTTGTCAACATGAACAGTATGTTAAAGTGCCCATAGAAGCTAATAATATTGCGATGTAATGCACTCTCCATACATTTTAAAAAGGTTAAAGAAGCTGCAACTATTAACACCCGACCTAATGGTAGTATGTCATCCATGTTTATTTACATCCTAAATACTTCATTTTCTGTGTACATTCCTATTTGGCCTCCTGCCTTTAGGACAAAAGGCAGAAAAATGCTGTAGGCACAGTGACCAGTTAATGCAATTTTTGTACCAGACCTGGATTAATGTATATAATTACAAGTTTTAAAGTGTATTTTCTCACAAATTTGAGAAACTCCCACTGTGCACGAAGTAGTGCACATACAGTATATTATTGATTTTATTATACTGTATGTATTTTTCATTTTTCGGGGGGGGGGGAGAGGAGACAAATGAGCGAAAGTTCCACTTTTGGGTGCAACTCCGCTTTAAGGAAAAAAAAAACACGGTAAGAATTTGTTTAAAAAGTGTAACAAACACCTAAAAGGGGCTAAATATAAAAGATTTTTCAAGCATCCAATATAGGGCTGTAACAACATCTCCTAAAGTAACAAGGACAGGCTTGCAAAATAAATACACATTTACAGATGTACAAGGGGTCCCCTACTTACAAACATCCAACTTACAAACCACTCCTACTTACAAACGGAGGGAGACAACAGGAAATGAGAGGAAATCCACCCCTAGGAAGGGAAATTCACTCCTGTAAGAGTTAATATGGTAAAAAGGTGTCTCCACTGATGCTTTATCACCAGTCCATCCTTCCCTAACAACCCAAAATTTTCAAAATCCAATTGTAATTGGGACAGAAGGTGAGGTGAAATCTTCTGAACAGGGGCACAGATAGCAAAACAAATGTTACATTGTTACAAATGTTACCCTTCTCTATGTTATCAAAAAAACTTAAAAATAGATTTTTTGGCTGGAGCTACACTTAAAAAATGTACCTGTTCCGACTTACAAACAGATTCAACTTAAGAACAAACCTACAGTCCCTATCTTGTTTGTAACCGGGGACCCCCTGTACATCAAATGCATTAGACTCAACATTCCCTTAACATGTTGCGTGAGCAATTCCAAAATCCAAAATTCCAAAATCATATTTTATATATATATATATATAATTATACTTTATTGCAGAAATGAATACTCTTGATATTTCTTCTGAAGATGTGGAATATACATATATAGTGTGTGTGTATGTATGTGTATGTGTGTGTGTGTGTGTGTGTGTGTGTGTGTGTGTGTGTGTGTGTGTGTGTGTGTATATATATATATATATATATATATATATATAATTGATATTGGCCTCTTACATCATGTCATATGTTGTAGTTTTCTATCAAAAGCTGTAAGCCCTGTGGAAAGTTTACCGATTGGGAGTGCAGATACAGGACTTAATTGTTGATTTAAAACTTTTACTTTTTAGGTGTTTTTACCCTCTTTAAAGGATAAGTTCACCGTTGCAGGCAAAAAACAATGTGCATTTAATATTTTTTTTCTGAGGAGCCTGCAGAGCATTGCACCTGCAATCTTCTGATGACGGCTGCAATCTCAGACTCCTGCAGACACTCAGAATAGCTGTCTGCTTATACAGTACCTCATACAGGCAGGCAGCTACCTAAGAGCAGGAAGAATCAATGGACTACCAGAGTGCCCACCAGTGCCTTTGTAGTTCATTGCTACAAACCGCAAGATCTTAACATGTGTCCGAAAAATGAAAAATAAATAAATAGGGGAAGTGGTTAAAGTTATGCAATGGCAATGGGAACATGTAACAAACATTAAGTAGGTGTTATCCCAATTCAGCTGCATAAGTGGAAATACGCTTTAAAGTGAACCTGCAGTCTTTTTTTCAACTTTCTATCTATTAAATCTTCTGCTCTTGTTGTTTTAACTTTGGATAGTAAAACATTTTTTTTTTCTGCCAGTAAATACCTTATACAGCCCACTTTCTCTTTCTTGTCTGGTCATTAGCCTAGGCTTATGACATCATTTACAGCTCTCTCTTTCACTCTCGTGAGAGTTTGCCAGGAAGGGACAGGGGGTGAGTCATAAGAGGGCCAATGAGAGCTGTAGGGCTGCAGAGCTGGAGGTGTGCCTTTGTGTGTCCTGTGTAAATCCAGGAAGTGAACAGGCAGCAGCTTCAGCTTCCTGCAGTTAAAATGGATGCAGCCAGACTCAGTGGAGGGAGATTTCAGCAGCATATTTGGCAAGTACAGAATCACAGTTATATATAAAATAATATGCAAAGTGGTTGGAGGGAAGCTTCAGAAAGACAACAATGTTTTTATTACAATATATGTGAGCAGACTGCAGTTCCTCTTTAAGTATAATTAAACAAAATGTGCTCTATGACCTTTTAATTTAAGCTATGAATATTCAGTGAACCGAATCATGTATAACATGAAGTACTGCTAGTATTCTGCAGACATATCACCCCCGAACCTTTCAGCCGCCGTTTCTCAACTACTTAGCACTTGTAAGTAAAGTGTAATATTTTTTTTTTACAATTTATTTCACACCTCTTTCCTTGAAGAAATAAGATTAAAAGCATATCCTTTTTTTTGTAAAAAAAAACAAAAACAAAAAGAGTAATAAATGAACCCATATTGCAAAAATAAAAATATGTGTGTGTGTATATATATATTTTTGCACTGAACCCTGCAAAGCATTGCAACTGCAGAAGTTATAGAGCGGAAAGCAGATGTAAAGGCTGACTTTAAAAAATAAATAAATAATAATAAACATTTTATATTTACCTGCTCTTTAAAGCAGCCCCTTACCTCCTCTTCTGGAGTCCCCCACCGGCGCTGTCTGCTCACCCTCCTCTGAGTGCCCCCATAGCAAGCTGTGTGCTGTCGGGGCTCTCACGCTGCCAAGCTTGGCTGTGTGCGTCCATAGACACACAGCGTGTCATGGCCCGGTCCCCACCTCCTCCTCAAAGGATTTTATTGACAGCACCAACGGCTTCTGCTGATGCCTCTGTCTTGTAAATACAGGAAGAGGGAGCAGCACTGCTGCAGATGGGCACCACAGCACTGGATTGAAAGAGGAGCCAGGTAAGTATTTAAGGGGGGAAGCTGATCATAGAAGGTTTTTTTTACCTTAAAGCGGTTCTGCACCCATTTTTGAATGTTGGTGCCATTGTTTGTTTTTAAAATGATCTTCTTAGTGCTCAATGCTGCTTTTTTTTTTTCCACCTACCTTCCGTTCTCCGCTGGTGCTTGTTGTCCTCCAATTGTTTCCCTGCGTCGATGGGCGGGGTTTCTGCGGGGATCAGCGTCATTTCCCCTGAGCTCCGCACTGTCTCCTGGCATCTCGAATAAACCATCCCAGGAGTCAGTGCGCCTAGACGTAGCGAAATCTTGCAAAATTTAGACGACGTGATGTCATCACGCTCGCCTTATCTCGCCTTATTCTAGGGCGAACAACGCCGCTCGTAGCTGTAGCCACTGAGTGTGCGCGGGAACCAGCAAGGAATGCTGGTTCCTCCAAATGAGGGAAGGAGGAAGTGATTGCTTGTGGGCTTCAAATGCCCACAAGCAAGATGAGATCGGCCGAAATTTGCTTTCTAAGGAATCGATTAGGAAGAAAAAAGAAGATAGATAACGGGAGAAGACACTAAAAGTAAGTATATTAATAACATAACATCTTTTTTACTAATTTAGGAAAAAAACATTTTTTGTCTGTGCAGAACCGCTTTAATGCAGAGAATGCATAAGGGAGAGATTACCTCGCTTTTGGAGAGATTTCTACTTGCTTCCTGTTGTGGCTATAGGGACAGAAAGTGAAGGCAGTTTTCCCCAATGGGAGACAGATAGCAATAAAGAAACTTGCAGGGGTTATAACCTACCATTATTCTGGCCAAAAAAAAAAGTGTTGCCTTTAGGCTGGCTTCACACTGGGGCGGTGCGGGGCGGCGACGGTAAAGCAGCGCTATATTTAGCGCTGCTTTACCATCGTTTTACCCGCGGTATGCGGCCGCTAGCGGGGTGGTTTTAACCCCCGCTAGCGGCCGCAAAAGGGTTAAAAACCTCCGCAAAGCGCCGCTGCAGCGGCGGTTTGCGGGCGGTATCCCCGCGGTTTCCCATTGATTCCAATGGGAAGGAGCGGTATAGGAGCGGTGAATACACCGCTCCTTCACCGCTCCAAAGATGCTGCTAGCAGGACTTTTGTTGCGGTCCTGCTAGCGCACCGCTCCAGTGTGAAAGCCCGCCGGCTTTCACACTGGAGTGAATGGGGCCGGTTTTTTCAGGCGGTATACAGGCGCTATTTTTAGCGCCGTACCGCCTGAAAACCGCCCCAGTGTGAAAGGGGCCTAAGTTATACTTTAAGTGAAAAATGTAAACTAGCCATTTGATGTAGTCTGTGTCATTGATGTTGTCTGCTGATAATTCATTAAATGATTTTCATCCAATAAACCTGTTCAGAGAAAATATGGAAATTGATCTGCTAGTTGCCTGGCTTTCAGGCTCATCTAATGGCTTCCTTACATTCAGAGTCAATGACCAAAATATCTATGCCGATCCAAATTTGGGCTTTACAGTACTTTGAAGTAGAAATACTAAAGGAGTAAAAGCTGTTTACTCAGTAGGAATCTTAGGGCTGCAACTAACGATTATTTTCATAATCGATTAGTTGGCCGATTATTGTTTCGATGAATCGATTAATCGGCTAATAACCTTAAAAAAAAATGTGTGGTGTATAATTTAGTTAATATGTAAAGTTTAAAAAAAAGGCAATTTATTCTTAAATACAGGGGGTCCCCGACTTACGAACGTCCGACCTTCGAACAACCCCTACTTACGAACGGGGCGCTGCGCGGACCCTCCGCCATTTTTCGTCTTTCGGCCGTTCTGCGCATGCGCGGCCATACGGAACCTCGGAAAATGCCGGAAATGTCCGTAATTTGCCGCGAATGCGCAGAACGGCATTAGACGGAACATCAGAAATGTCCGGAAATCTCAGTATTTGCCGGTCTGCGCATGCGCGGCCGACTTACGAACATTTCCGACTTCCGTACAGGCGGGCAGTCCCTAACGAGTTCGTAACTCGGGGACCCCCTGTATCTCTATACAGTGGTAAATATAAACAACCAACTATATGGTTAGGGAGCAAAATATCAAATCCACTCTGAGAATAAACAGACAGAAGAGATATACTGTATACACTATTAGAAGAGACATACTGTTTTTTGGCCAATTTGTTGTTGGGCAGAATAAAAAACACAAATTGCTGCAAAAACGCATTACATGCTTTTCTGCAGCTTCTCCATTGAAGTATATTGAACCAAAAAACTGTTTTGCGTTAAAAAAAAAAGTCCCTGACCCTTTCCAAATACGCAGCAGCTGAAAAAAGCATAGATGTGAACGTGTCCCATAGGAAACCATGTAATGAACTGTAGTACGTTTCTGCAAAAAGCACCAAAAAACACATAGATGTGAACCAGGTCTAAGACGTTTAGTAACATAATGGGGTTAAAAAATAACTAAAATGAGCCCTTTGTAGTACAAAAAAGCAGATAATCACTACTGTAAGGGTTTCATTTTTTTTACCGTAGAACTGTGAAAGTAATATTTACAGTAGTGATTATTTGCTCTTTTTGTACTATAAAGGGCTCATTTTATTTTTATTTTTTTACCCCCATTATATTACTGGCCGATTTAATCGATTATGAAAATAGTAATCGATTAATTTCATAATCGATTAGTTGTCGATTAATCGATTAGTTGTTTCAGCCCTAAGTAGGATGGATTTTTAATTTGCAAATTTAATGTCAGTAAGGGTGAATCTTGTTCATCATTAATACACAATCATGTTGAAGGGATATTAACTCCGTGCTGCCCACCCACAGTAGTTATACTGTGGGTGAGCGGCACAGCCCCACTGGAATCACAAAAATGTACGTCGGCGGGGACTCCTGGGTTTGCAGGTGTGCATGCACACGCCTAATGCTGACCATGCTGAGATTGGGCACATCGCGATGTTGTCAGCATGTCCCAGCCAATAATTTATGGCTGAGACTTGCACAGAACCCTTTGTTTACAAAGATACAAAGCTCTGTACACTGATCTGGCTGTTTCTTTTCCCTGTAAAGCAGAGAGAAAATTCAGCCAGATAGAAAAGTAAAAGCAGCACACCTTACACATTGTTAGGCACATGTTTAACCCTTCAATTGCCCGTAGACATTAATCTCTTCCCAGCCAGTGTTATTAGTACAGTGTCAGTGTACAGTATTATTACTGATTACTGTATTCGTGTCATTAGCAATGTCGGTGTCAGTTAGTGACACTCCCAGATAGTGTCTGTTAGAGCCAGATTGCCTGCCACCCTATCACAGTCACACTATAAGTCGCTGATCACCACCATTACTAGTATAGCATCTATAGCTGTGTAAATTCCAGTATATACACCATATTTTTTAGACGCTATAACTTTCGCACAAACCAATTAACATACATTTAACATACACTTGTTGGTATTTTTTTCTACCAAAGATATGTAGCAGAATATGTTTTGGCCTAAATAAAAAAAATAAAAAATAAAAGGGTGTTCAAAGTGAACACAGGTTCTCGTTTACTGACACAATTTTGGTGTGTTTTAAAGTGGACTTGACCTGGCCTAAATAGTTTCTAATGTAACAGCAGTACTGAAGTACTCTGCAAATCAATCCCTGTGGTCCTGCGGAGCTTCTTAGATCGTAGGTACGGGCTATACATGGGCACTGAACTTATGACCAAGTAAAAAAGTACATTTAAACCCATTAATAAAAATGTAATATATTGTAGTTTACCACACTTTTCTTTTGTTTTGCAGGCTTTATTGTCTCCTGGTGGTTCTACCAGTAACACTTTATGTAGCCTTAGTGTAAAGACTCTCATTGTACTGTATCTGTGGAGGAACAGCATGGTCACCCTAGGAGCGGAAGGGTTTTGGGACTGCAGACCACTTGCCCTTCTCTTCTTCTTCATAACATACAGTGCCTTGAAAAAGTTTTCATACCCTTTGAAATGTTTCACATTTTTTCATGTTGCAACCAAAAATGTAAATGTATTTTATTGTGATTTTTTGTGATAGACCAACACAAAGTGACACATGATTGCGAAGTGGAAGGAAAATGATAAATGGTTTTCAACATCCTTTACAAATAAATAACTGAAAAGTGTGGCGTGCATTTGTATTCAGCCCCCCTGAGTCAATACTTTGTAGAACCACCTTTCACTGCAATTACAGCTGCAAGTCTTTTTGGGGATGTCTCTACCAGCTTTGCACATCTAGAGAGTGAAATTTTTTCTGATTCTTCTTTGCAAAATATCTCAAGCTCTGTCAGATTGGATGGAAAGCGTCTGTGAACAGCAATTTCTCATGTCTTGCCACAGATTCTCAATTGGATTTAGGTCTGGACTTTGACAGGGTCATTCAAACACTTGAATATGCTTTGATCTAAATCATTCCATTGTAGCTCTGGCTGTATGTTTAGGGTCGTTGTCCTACTGGAAGGTGAACCTCCTCCCCAGTCTCATTCGCATTTGTATTCAGCCCCCGTGTCAATACTTTGTAGAACCACCTTTTGCTGGAATTACAGCTGACAGTCTTTTTGGGATGTCTCTACCAGGATGTCTCTACCAGGATGTCTCTACCAGCTTTGCACATCTAGAGAGTGACATTTTTGCCCATTCTTCTATGTAAAATAGCTCAAACTCTGTCAGAGCGTCTGTGAACAGCAATTTTCAAGTCTTGCCAATTAGATTTAGGTCTGGACTTTGGGCAATTCTAACACATAAATATGCTTTGGTCTAAACCATTCCATTGTATCTCTAGCTGTATGTTTAGGGTCGTTGTCTAGCTGGAAGGTGAACCTCCTCCCCAGTCTCAAGTCTTTTGCAGACTGTAAAAGGTTTTCTTCTAAGATTGCCCTATATCCATCTTCCCATCAACTGTGACCAGCTTCCCTGTCCCTAATGAAGAAAAGCCTCCCCACAACATAAAGCTGCCACCACCATGTTTCACGGTGGGGATGGTGCGTTCAGGGTGATGTGCAGTGTTAGTTTTCTGCCACACATAGGTTTTGCTTTTAGGCCAAAAAGTAAAATTTTGGTCTCATCTGACCAGAGCACCTTCTTCCACATGTTTGCTGTGTCCCTCACATGGCTTCCCGCAAACTTATGGCTTTCTTTCAACAATGGCTTTCTTCGTGTCACTCTTCCATAAAGGACAGATTTGTTGAGTGGACGACTTATAGTTGTCCTGTGGACAGATTCTCCCACCTGAGCTGTGGATCTCTGCAGCTCCTCCAGAGTTTCCAAGGGCCTCCTTGGCTGCTTCTCTGATTAATGCTCTTTGCAGTTGTGCCATACTCTTTCCATTTTTGAATGATGAATTCAACAGTGCTCTGTGAAATTTTCAAAGCTTGGGATAATTTTTTTAGAACCTAACCCTACTTTAAACTTCTCCACAACTTTATCCCTGACCTGTCTGCTGTGTTCCTTGGCCTTCATGATGCTAATTGTGCACTAAGGTTCTCTAACAGACTTCTAAGGGCTTCACAGAAAAGCTGGATTTATACTAAGATTAAATTACACACAGGTGGTACTCTATTTTATAGGTGACTTTTGAATGCAATTGGTTCCACTAGATTTTAGTTAGGGGTATCAGAGTAAAGGGGGTTGAATACAAATGCACGCCACACTTTTCAGATATTTATTTGTAAAAAATATTGAAAACCATTTATTATTTTCCTTCACTTCACAATTATGTGCCACTTTGTGTTGGTCTGTCACATAAAATCCCACTAAAATAAATTTACATTTTTGGTTGTAACATGACAAAATGTGGAACATTTCAAAGGCTAGTAATACTTTTTCAAGGCACTGTAATGCCCCATACACACGGAATTTCCGCACACAAAATCCGCCGGATGTTTTCCGACGGATTTTGTCCAACACTGGTGTTGCATACACACAGTCGGACAAAGTTGTCGGAAAATCCGATCATTCTGAACGTGGTGACGTTCGTTGCATACGACGGTAGCCAATAGCTTTGGTCTTGTAATTTGATATGAGCATGCGTGGCACTTTGTCCGTCGGAATTCGCTACACACGATCGGAAAAAGTGCGATCGGACTTTGTTGTCGGAAAATTTGAGAGCAGGATCTCAAATTTTTTCAGACGGAAATTCCGACGGAAAAAGTCAGATGGCGCCCACACACGGTCGGATTTTCCGACAACATGGTCCGATAGGACATTTTCCGTCGGAAATTCCGACCGTGTGTACGGGGCATAAGAGGAGGATGTTCTATAGTCCACAGAGAAAGTAAGGCAGGGCTTGTGTAATTGCTTAAGATCAGATTGCAGAGGCCACAGGATATCACAGAATTTTCACAGGAAAAAATTAATTATTTTGAACTTATTGACATAATAAAATACTTTAAATTGTATATTTACCAGACTCAAAAGAAGCAAAGTTCATTGCTAGGGTTTACATACACTTGAAGCCCCATCCCGCCCAACTTTTTATTCGAATTCAACTTCACTAAACCTACCCATATTATTACAATTCTTACACGCAATGCAAAAATCCAACATATGTGCATTGAAACCTACAGGCAATAATAGATATAAAAATTTCTGTTTTGATATTATTTAGACAAATTAATTTTAA
Organism: Lithobates sylvaticus; assembly: GCA_028564925.1. NCBI lineage: Eukaryota > Metazoa > Chordata > Amphibia > Anura > Ranidae > Lithobates > Lithobates sylvaticus. The sequence continues at coordinate 94,593,575 of CM053028.1, forward strand.
AATGGAACACCAGATTAATTGTTTTGGTAAATTTTGCATGTAAAGGAAGGATTATGTCCCTTTCCAAGTCTTTATTGCTATGTACGTAATAGAAATATGTCTGCCCATTAACAGGAGGTGAATAGAATTGGGAGCAAAGACAACAACAAAAACCTGACAAACATTCCCTTTACCTTTTACCCCCTAAAATAAAAACAATTGTTGACTGTTGTTATAAGAACATACAACTATCACTGAGGTGTAAAGGGTCGGTACAATTATTGTGAGAGAAAATATATAGTACAGTCAAAATGCTGCTGTGTGTTGGCACTCCGGTTATGAACGTGGGAGTACATAATACGGAGTCCCAGACAAGGATTGACATTTGCTGTGCTGACTCATTTGTAATCACCCCCTTTGGTAACTGGATCTCTATCGTGCATGGAGTTGTTAAGCATATGGAAGGTCATCTTAATATAAAGCAGTTATTAGCCCCCCTGCCTTGTTCTTTTCATGAAGTGGAATGTGAACCTGTCAAAGTGCATTTTCTGTGTGTTACTATTCCTTTTATTTTTTGGGACAGCATTCAAGTACCCCAGTAGGCTGTCTTAATTAGGCTATGTTGATTTCCTGCCATTAATAAAAAAATCTCAACTAACATATAAAATTGTATATTTGTTTATTATCTGATATTATGTGTTTCTTCTATATTATTTAAATTGAACTTCCAAGAGAAATACGAATCTTTTAATTGCATGATAATCCTTTCTATATTAAAGATGTTGTAAATCCTAAAAAAAAAAGTAAGACAAAGGCATAATGAGCTAGTATGCATCGCATACTAGCTCATTATGAAATACCTTAGAACGAAGCCCTGCAGCGGCGTCCCCACACCGCTGAGGTGGCTGACATCTTCCCCGGTGTTTCTTCTGGGTTCTGTGATTGGCCGGCGCTGTGATTGGCCAAAGCCGCAATGGCGTCATGTGCGCGTCATGTGCGCGGCTGACATCTTCCCCGGTGTTTTTTCTGGGTTCTGTGATTGGCCGGCGCTGTGATTGGCCAAAGCCGCAATGGCGTCATGTGCGCGGCCGTTCCTTCAGAGCGTATGAGCCAATGGTGTTGGTATATAGTAAATATCTCCTAAACGATGCAAGTTTAGGAGATATTTACAGTACCTACAGGTAAACTTTATTATAGGCTTACCTGTAGGTACAATTAAATAGGAAGAGTTTACTTCCTCTTTAAGTCCCCTCTATCACCCCTTCTAAATAACAAAATAGTTTGCAGTATGTAAAGACTGACCAGAAAAAATGTATACACACACCCCTTTTATACATGTGGCTGCAGGGTGGGGAATGTCCCTGCTGCAGATGATTGGCACACTACAGGTGACAGCTTTTTGATGGGCTTGTTCAGGTCGGTGCAGATTAAGATCTAAATATGCCTGAGCTCATCCATAGTCACCAATTGAATAAAATGTAGGCTTGCGTCTATTGAACGAGCTGATGCTGCCTGATATTCGACCCATGTGTATGGCCCTTTAGGCCTAGTTTTTTTTTTTCATTCAACCCAGCGGGCTGGGTGAAAAAAAAACGAAAGACTTTGGGAGGAGCCTCTGTCGTTGTTAGTACAGCCTCCTCCCCTCTGAGCTTTTGTGGTTTGACAGTGGGGAGGCCATTGGCTGAGAGCACTGATCCGATGTCGATCGGCAGACCTTTTTCAGTCACGCCCCTTCGAAGAAGGCCCAGCTGCCATACACACGGGCTGAATGTTTGCTGGTTCAAAAGACATGCCCCCCGATTTTCGGCCCCTGTGTATGGCTCATTAGAGTAAGTCTACTGGTGGTTTAGCTTTGTTGAAGGAGCAAGCCAAATTTCATAGTTGCTTTTAGATACTGTGCATTTCAGACAGGAACATGTCCTCTTCAAAATCACTGTAATTCTCCTTGGACCTTCAGTGGTATGTGCCACACATCATACTCGGACAATGTATTTAACAATAAATTGAAGGACCCACTTTCTACTGTCTTCTGTTATTTACTTCAGTGTACAATACCTGTCATTCACCCTATGGTATTCAGTGAACCTTACGGCACTTATACTTCATCTTGCAGTGTATAATGTACACAGTAGACACTAGTGCAGAGAAAGTACCCATCTATACAAACCATTAGTGAGTGTTATTGTAGTTGTCACTATTGATGTATTGTTTGTCTGTGTTAAACCCTACAGCAATGTAATTCGCGTGCCTGTTTGTTTATTTCTCATTTCAGCTCTTGTTCAGTTCCGGTGTGCTTGTGTCCATAAGCCTTTCAGGGCCACAGCTGGAGAAGTTGGTGATTGACAGGACCCTGGTGGGGAAGCTCATCTCCAACCCCATCAGTGATGGTAATTACACCCATGTGCAAATCAATTGCCTACATTAACAGATGCACCGTAGAAATAGTGTGTCAACAGGTAGGCTAATTATTGCCACTGGGGAATTACAACACAACAAGTAATTGCATGTAATGATGCAGTTACAACCATCAGTAGCGGGTACAGCTTTCACCTGTTATTTAACATCAAAGATTTATGTTCGCTGGTCTGAAGCGGACTAGTCACGGCTGGGCTTTGAACATCAAACTGCATTTCTATGACCACAGTTCTCTTCTCTGTTTTGAAACTTTAAAAATAAAAAAAAGTAAAATAATTTCTATAAATATTGGAAGGTATATATCAAACTAGTTGAACCTGAAAATCATACATATCCCCCCTTATTGTATGTATTATTTATAATGTTAAATTGAATTTTTTTTAACAATTTTGAGTAAATCATTTAAAAATGGGTTTATTGATTATACATTTTACATATAACTAGCAGGGGTTCCTGAAGCTGTCTTAATTTTAGTCTCCCACAATCCCCTATACAGCAGTAGTTAAATTTAAAGTGTAACTCCATTTTAGCTGTGAAAACACAAACCTCTCTGGGTGACCAAAGAACATTGCAAGGATTTTAGCAAACTTTGTATTATTCTAACTTCTGTTGCTGTGAAGAAATGGTTCTTTGCTTCACCAGAGTGATTACAAACTCGTTCTGAATGGGAGCGTCTGGTTCATTATTAATCAGCTGGTGGACTTTTTGTGTTGTAATGAGGAAAGCTGCAGTGTCTGTATCCCCTTAGAAGTGATTAACCCTTAGGTAGTAACTCATCAAAAACTTACATTTCTGTTGCAGGGCATTCCTATAATATGACTTTTATGTTAGTGCAGACTTCAAGGAAAATCAGTGTGCTGAGATATCAACCACATAATGAGTGCATTGTTTTCAATCAGTGAGCGTTGTGAGAAGAAACAGTAGCACGCAACTGCTGTGTTAAACTGCAATGCAGGAAAAAGGGCCTGTATATGTGATGACCAAATATGCCTGTCCTCATATACATGTAAACTTATAGATAAATAATACATATAAACAAGATTTATAAAATGTTACAATTATTTACATTAACTTGATCTTTTGTGCATATTCATAAAAAATGAAACTACACATTCCATTTTAAAACTTTTTTCAGCTGTTTGCCTGGAGTTTATATTTAAATGAGAAGTATAGCCAAAGCTATTTTGGCAGTACTTCTCCTATGGATCACAGGAGTAAACCCACTGTCGGCTGACGTCACAGAGCCGGTTCAGGCTCTGGAAAGATCACGACCATATGGTCAGGATCCACCCAGATGCCTGGACCGGCAGCTAGCTCAGCCTCTCAGCAAGCCACTGAGAGCTTCAGCATGACACTCCCACCCTCTCCACAGCCCAGTACTCCATTGAGCACTGGAGGGGCACAGCAGAGAGATGGTGATTGACAGTCACCAGCTCTTAGCAGGTTGAACCCCAAAAAAGGAGTGATCAGCGGTCTTTGATCGCTTAGAGGTGGCGGAGGGCAGCTGGGATCAGTGAGTAAAAATGTTTTTTTTTTTTTTTTTTTAAAGACATACTTCTCTTTTAAATTACACTAGCAAATTTCTGACGCTTCATGTATGGAGAATTTTGAGAATTCATAACTCCATTATTCACACCAGAAACTGCAAGTAACTACGCCTTTTTTCCTTTCCTATTTTCCTATTTTTTTAATGGTAAATGCTGCTGGGGAGCTAGACAGTGCTTGAGGGGGTGGGAGGAACTGAGCATGGCTTTTACCTAGGCTCCTGTAGGTAAAGCAATGTGCTGTCAATCTAAAAGACTTTGGACAGAACTAGGTGTAGCTATTCACTTATAGGGATATCAGGGATGTAAAATGTAAGCAGCTAACATACTGTAATTAGAAGATTTTGGTTGTTTACCCTATCGATGAAAGTGCCTATCCAATAGTTCTCCTACAGGGGTATTTTATGAATGCAGTGGCTGTGTGAGCAAGATTATAAGCTAGACCCCCATGAGCCAGCAACGAGTGAGAGCTTTGCCACATTCCAGCCACCTAAACATGTACATCTTTTTTAAACCCCCCCCCCCCCCCTCCCATGCAAAAGGTGGGTATGGTCAGATTTTGCTGACAGCGGGAGATTCTTGACCAGTACAGGACCGTAATGTTACATCTTCTTGTCCAGGCCATTTTCTAGTTTGTGCTGTGATAGTTTGACTCACAATCCCTCAGTCATGCAACACTGTACCCAGATGAATTTTGTGTCATTTTTTTAAAACAGATAAAGCTTTCCTTTGGTGATATTTAATAACCAATTTTTAATTTCCTAATCCAAAAAAATTTCCTAAACTATAGAAAAGAACAATTATGAAAATAAAATCCTTAATTTCTAGTATAAAACATATCAAATAAAAATGCCAGAACTGTATAAACACCTCCAAAATTACCCCTTTCTGTAAGGTGGGCACCCCAAGGTGATCTGATTGTTGCCAGGATTTTTTCGAAAGCTCATACTGGTATTGAGGTGGTTACAAAAAAAAATTAGTGCTTAGCCTTTAGAAGCCTTCCATTGCAGCAAGTCTTCTGTTATTAGTGGAAGAAAGTTGAAAGGATGGTAAGTTGAAATTGCATTGCACTGAATATGCATTTTTGTAATGGCTAGATGTCATGGATAAATCCAAAACATTTCAAACTTGCCTCCAAAACAATTGCACAATTATTGGTGGTCGGTGGCCACACACTGCATGTAAATCTAAAAAGCCGACTGTTGCCTGTCAGATTGAAATGATCTGGCGACTGCACAGCCACTGGATTGCTTCTAGGCACCCATGATACACCTCTGCCCCACTGCCTAGGATGCAAAAGTTTGCCGCAAATTCACAGGCGTGTGCAATTTTAAGGCTTGCGATGTTGGATATCTCAATGCTCGGCACAACTTCATTCTCTATATTTTACCACAAATTGGGTACTATATTGCGTTTATGCGCTCTAAAATTAACTTTAGCGTAGTTTTCACAAAGAAATTGGATCTACTACTATCTTATCCTCCAGGGTCTCTGCTGTCAGAAAATATATATATTTAGGCCTTAATTGATTCTTTAAATGTGTTCAAACCCCCCCCCCCCCCAAAAAAAACAGCTCGGGCCCTTGATTCCCCCCTTCTTACATAGCAGCTTTCCTCCGCTGCAGCAGGAGGATATAATGAATGGTTCTAATGACAGCAGGAGCAGCAGCTTTGTGCGCACTGAGCGTGCACACAAACCTTAAACATAGGACTTAACTCACGAAGAAAAAAATGCTCCAACAGTCACAAAGAATCTTTGAGGAGGGTGAGAGGGGAGGCAGGCTATTGGCATGGTTGGTCAAGGAACAGTCAGGTTCCATGAGTGTACCCTCGCTGGTAGACGGAGCTGGGGTCAGAATGACCTCCTCCAGGGAGATCAGCGAGAGCTTCACGACTTACTATGCGGACCTGTATTCCACTCGAGTGAACTACTCTATGGAAGACTTACATATCTATCTCTCTGACGTTGACTTTCCAGTGCTGACTGACACATATAGGGCCCGACTTGACTCGCCCATCACAATCCTAGAAGTCCAACAGGCCATAGCCTCACTCCAGGCGGGGAAAACCCCGGGACCGGACGGATTTCCCACCGAGTTCTACAGAACATATGCTGAGGAACTGGCCCCTAGACTCCACTCCATGCTCCTCGCGGCACTGGGGGAAGGCGCACTGCCGAAATCCATGTCCGAGGCGGTGATAGTGGTCATTCCCAAGCCAGGGAAGGACCCGGAACTCTGCAAATCATACCGTCCAATCTCGTTGATAGACGGTGATGCTAAATTGCTGGCCAAGATCCTGGCAACCAGGCTGAACGGGGTGATCACGGCGTTGGTCCACCCGGATCAGTCGGGCTTCATGCCAGGCAGGGGAACTGATATTAATATCCGCAGACTGTTCACCCACATAGACATGCAAAGGAGGGGGATAGAGGCCTGGTTGCAGCCCTGGATGCCGAAAAGGCATTCGACTCTGTCGAATGGCTCTTCCTATGGGAGATTCTGGAATGCTTCGGATTTGGTCCCAGGTTCATCTCCTGGTTCCAACTCCTGTATAGAGACCCCACTGCCCGGGTTAGGGTCAATGGCCTGCTGTCCCCTCCCTTTAACCTGTATAGAGGAACTAGACAAGGATGCCCCCCTGTCTCCGGGGCTATTTGCCCTTGCGATAGAACCCTTAGCGATACTAATACGCCAGGATCACAGGGTGAAGGGCATAAGGGTCGGTGAGTTGCAGGAAAAGATATCCCTGTATGCTGATGACACCCTGCTTTATTTAGCGGACGCTGATGCATCACTCCAAGCTGCACTAGAGATAATAGAACAGTTCGGGAGGTACTCAGGCATACGAGTGAACTGGGATAAGTCTGTCCTTTTCCCCCTTAACGACACTAACCCCAGGGGTGCCACTAATACGCCCCTTCAGTGGGTAGAAGAATTTAAATATCTGGGCGTGATAGTAAAAAGCTCCCCCCGGACATACATGGGAGATAACCTTTCCCCCCTGCTAAATCAGTTTGCCAGTAGGTGCCAGACATGGAAAACGTTACCACTGTCCCCGGTAGGTAGGGTGAACCTCCTAAAAATGGTATACCTCCCGAAGTTTGTTTATTTCTTTAGGAACACCCCATGCCTGATCCCCAAAGCCTTCTTTCAGAAGATTGACACTATTATCTCCTCCTTTGTGTGGGCTGGAAAGACCCCGAGACTGGCAAAGAGGACGCTTCAGCTTCCCCTGTCTCAGGGGGGTCTGGCGCTGCCACACTTCCAGCTGTACTACTGGGCGGCAGTACTGGTTACGGCCCGGTGGTGGTTCTCCCAGCCCAAACAAAACCCGGCAGTGACTCTGGAGGCGGCGATCCTGGGATCCTATGCTGCAGCTGCATCTAACTTGCCCTATAGGGGTCCCAAAGCCCACCCTCAGGCCACGACCCTGATGCGCACCACTGTACAAGTATGGCAGAAATCCAGGGAAGTATACAGGGAGGACTCGACCATCTCGCCCCACACCCCCTTATGGGGCAACCCAACTTTGTTGCACCTCTTTGGGGTTCCTGAACCCCAGATGTGGGCGAGAAAGGGCATAATCACTCTTAGGTATGTCTTTAAAGATGGCTCCTTCCGCTCATTTAAAGCCCGTCAGGCCCAATACGCCCTACCGAATACTATGAGGTTCAGATATTACCAATTTAGGCACGCAATATTAGCCCAATTCCCGAATCCCCTGACACTCCAGACGGATGCAGTGGAGAGACTGCTTATTGCAAAGCTGTTGGACAAGCCACTGTCCTCCCTCTATTTCTACCTCTCAGCTGCACACATGACATCCCTGACTAGGACATACGATAAATGGAGGGCTGACATACCTGAGCTGACTGAGGAGATATGGGAAGATGTTGTCTCAGACTATACCACCAAAATGATCTCGGCAAAGGACCGTTTTATCCAGCTTAAGATACTACATAGAGCATACTATACACCTGTTAGACTGGCTAGGATATACCCTGGGGCGACTGAATTTTGCTCTAGGTGTGGTACTTCCGCGGGAACCTTTTTCCACGTAATGTGGTCATGCCCTGTGCTGCGCCCCTACTGGGGAGCCGTCATTAAGGTCCTTGACTCCTTTGGGGACTGGGCTCTCCGTATGGACCCAGCCTTGGCACTCCTGGGAAGTATGGAGGATGTCGAGGCCTCACGGCATGAAAAACTGTTCTTGTTCTACGCCCTGTATTACGCCAGAAGAGAGATCCTCCTGAAATGGAAGCAAACCACCCCCCCTACACTGAACATGTGGAAAGCCACAATAAATTTGGTTCTACCCCTCTACAAACTCACGTACGAGAGCAGAAACTGTCCCAAAAAATTTGACAAAGTCTGGTCCCACTGGGTCGATGCACATGGTTGTTGAGTAGGAATATGTTGACTGCTCTATCATTTATGTTATCAGACTTCTTAGATGCAAGTGATAATGTTGTTCCGGATGATGATTCCTCCCCCCCCCATACCCTCCCCCCCCCCCCTTGCCCCTACTCTCCTGTTTTCCCTCCTGCTTAGAAGATGCTTGGAACAACGATTTTGTAACTGTGCCTTATATCTCATTGCTGGAAACTACTGTGATCTTGCACTAATCTGCATTGTTTAAGAATGTATAGACCTTGCTGACCGTATGTATCGTTGGTCAATGTGAACTGTGTCATTGTTACTGTTATAATGTTTTTCAATAAAAAACCTTTCTGTTAAAAAAAAACATAGGACTTATATGTAGCCAGTGCAGGCCAATGGTGGGCTTTAACAGTAACCCCCCCCCCCCCCCCAACATTGGTGGTCAATGGCTGGCTGGAAATTGTCCCTTTTTTCCCTTGTGGTCTAATGGGGCACTCTGTGAAGAAAACAAGAACACCTCTTACCTGTCCTGCAGATCTGCACAGCTCTCTTCTTACACAGTGCCTCAGAGCATGTGGAGCAGGAACTCCTCTCCCTCCAGTACCACAATGAGTGCACAGTGATTCCCTCATCCTCCTTGGTGCGTGTGTGCACCGCAAATATTGTTGATTACCCTGATGTTCTACAGGTATTTACAAAATGTTTCAGGTGTACTTAAAAAACACAGAGATCCCAATATTACTGGTATGGGAAACCTACATCACATACAGTACAGGTGCATCTTATAAAACTAGAATATCATCAAAAGTTAATTTATTTCAGTGATTCAATTCAATAAGTAAAACTCATATATTTTATATAGATACGTTACATACAGAGTGATATATGTCAAGCATTTCTTTCTTTTAATTTTGATGATTAAGGCTTACAGCTAGTGAAATCCCAAAATTCAGTATCTCATAAAATTTGAATATTACATAAAACCAATAAAAAGGGATTTTTAATACAGAAATGTTGGCTTACTGAAAAGTATGCCCAAGTACAGTATAGTATGCACTCAATACTTGGTCGGGGGGTCTTTTAGCATGAATTTCTGCATCAATGCTGTACGGCATGAAGGCGATCATCCTGCGGCACTGCTGAGGTGTTATGGAAGCTCAGGTTGCTTTGATAGCGGCCTTCAGCTCATCTGCATTGTTGGGTCTGGTGTCTCTCATCTTCCTCTTGACAATACCCCACAGATTCTCTATGGGTTTAGGTCAGGCGACTTTGCTGGCCAATCAAGCACAATAATACCATGATTATTAAACCGGGTATTGGTACTTTTGGCAGTGTGGGCATGGTATCACTGTGCTTGATTGGCCAGCAAACTTGCCTGACCTAAACCCCATAGAGAATTGTTGGGGTATTATCAAGAGGAAGATGAGAGACCCCAAACCCATCAATGCAGATGAGATGAAAGCCGCTATCAAAGAAACGTGGGCTTCCATAACACCTCAGCAGTGCCACAGTCTGATCACTTCCATGCAACGCCGCATTGATGCAGTAATTCACGCAATAGGTATTGAGTGCATACTATACTGTACATGGACATAACTTTCAATAAGCCAACATTTCTGTGTTAAAATTCTTTTTTTTTTATTGGTCTTTAATTAAGAGAAAGAAATGCTTGAAATATATCATTCTGTGTGTAATGCATCTATATAAAATATATGCTTTTTACTTTTTGAATTGAATTACTGAAATAAATTAACTTTTTGATGATAGTTTCCTCCGGGTACTCCAGTTTCCTCCCACACTCCAAAGACATGCTGGTAGGTTAATTAGATCCTGTCGATAAAATTGGCCAAATATGTGTATGTTGTATGTGTATGTGTTTGTAAGCGTGTCTGGACCCCACAGGGCAAGGACCGCACTATACCACAGATGGACACCAGTGGTAAAAAGCGCCCTGAGGCGATTCAGTTCGCATAGGTAGCGCTATACAAGTCATTCATTCATTCATATTTTAATTTTATGAGACGCACCTGTATGTAAAAGGAGTAAGTGACATAATCCACCATACCTGAAAGCTCTGTTAACAAACTGGAGCAATGGCAGAATAAAGAGGTGAGCATGTGCTGCCTGGAAGTGGTCAAGTGAAGTGAAAAGTGAACCTGTTGTTTTACACTGCACGGACAAAGTAATGCCGCATACACACGAGCGGATTTTCCATCAGAAAAATCTTGGATGTTTTTTCCGACAGACTTCCGCTCAAGCTTGGCTTGCATACACACGGTCACACAAAAGTTCGCTGAACTTTCGACTGTCAAGAACGCGGTGACGTACAACACTACAACGAGCAGAGAAAATGATGTTCAATGCTTCCGAGCATGCGTCGAATTGTTTCCGAGAATGCGTAGGAATTTTGCGTGTCGGAGTTGCTACAGATGATTGGAACATGCTCGCAATCTTTTGCTGGCTGGAATTCAAAAGCAGCAAAAGTCCGATGGAGCATAGACACGGTCACATTTTCCGACTAAAAGCTCTCATCGGTCTTTTGCTGGCCGAATTTCCGATCGTGTGTACGCGGCATAAGTCTACTCTTTAATTTTCTTTTATATATATATATAAATTTTTCATGAAATATTTTATATTTTCCGTAATTCAGGAGTCTTTGACTGTAAGTGCTCTTTTCTATGTATAGTTTACAGGATGAAACAGGTTTTGTGCAAGTTTGCAAATGTTTGAGCAAATAGGTCTGGCTTTCAGTGACGAGTCCCTCTTGGCCACCTTTTTAATGATGCTCTTCCTATGGCATCTTTTCCTCCAACACTTTGTTTGAAATAACTGTATATTATGCTTAATTGAAAGGGCAATCCTTTTCCGTTCAATACTTGAATGCTTCTGTAGGAATTTAATAGATAATGAAATTGGAGCCAGACTGTTGACCTCCCAAAATTGTGCTGCCCAGAACCAAGGCTTATGTCACCTTTCCAGAAATGGCCAATAGTAAACATCAGCGGCATCATTTCCTACCCTCTGGCCATATTGGTTTCTATGTAGGCCACCCAAACCGACAAGCTTTGCGCTCAGCATGCTAATGAAAAACAACAAGTACACAGTACCCCTTACTGAGCACAGTAGATAGACTAATAGCTATTACAGGCAAACAAGATAGACAGTGCTGTTTATTTACAGAGCTGATTCACTGCTTTTAGTAATAAAGGACAACTTAATTTTAGTGATGTTGTCCTTAAAGGTGTATGCAATTAAAAATAATGGGAGTTTTAGCCTTCCCCCTGTGTTGCAGAATTTTCACTTCCTGTCTGGTAAAACTGTTGTCACCATAACGGTGAGTGAGCAGAAATTTCTAATTTCTCTGAAGAGCAATAAAACCTGATAGTGTTTCTAGTACTTTCCTCACACTATCCAAAACTGAAAAAATAATATTTGGCTGGAAATACACTTCAGGATCCTCCTGCCCTCTTGTGTAACCCTTAAAGCTAAATAATTACCTTCAGCCCAGCTCCAGAGACCTTCTCTATGTGGCCCTGCCCAACTTTTATCAACCTTAGCATAAAAAAAGCCTTGACAAGGCCCCGACTAATGCACATTGCAGCCTGATTCATTCCTATGGCTGGTCTTTTCTTATATTGGCCCCAGCCAGCAAGAGGAGCATGGACCAGTCATAGGAATAAAAAAGGCCTCATAATGTCCTTTAAGCATGTCAAGAAGGTAGCGTTTTTAAATATAGTATGGTGAATGTTTTCAAATATCTTTTCTTGCCATCATCGCCTTACATTTCAATGTTCATTAAACTTTTACAAGCTAATTTACTTTAAGCATGTCTCCTATTTTATATAATCTGTTTCACAATTTACAGAATGTTTTTTCCTCCTACGTACACTATTTTCCTATGACTTTACTGGTTTGCTTTAACATTTTCGCTGCCAGGCCCTGTACTCCATTTTTTAACTCAGGTGACCAGACCATTTTTGCAATTTTTCCTTTGCTTTTCTATTTTTCACTTATAGCTTTCAGAGTTTTTAAAAGACCCCCCCAAACCATATATTTTCTGAAAGCACATGACCAGTAGAATAAAAAGAAGGTGCTACTGATTTTTAAGGTCCCACGATATTTGCGCAAATGTTTATCAAAACAATATTTTTGCAAAAAATCCAATAAATCATGAATAGCAGATAAATACGCAGCAAATTTTACAAATTTCCTACTAAATATAAAAGCTTAAATGTATTGAATTAATGAATAACAAATATTTGTAACTTTTTGCGAAATGGTGAAATTTGAACGGACGCGTAAATATCCAAAAAGTGTAAAAATCTGCAGGTTTTCATTTTTCCCTTACAGCTTTCGGAATTTGTGAAAGACACTCCAAAACACTATATTTTCTGAAAGCATATAACCTCTAGAATATAAAGAAGGTGCTACTGATTTTTTAGACCCCGCGGTATGTGCGCAAATGTTTATCAAACCAATATATTCACAAAAAATACACTAAAACCATTATTAGCAGATAAACACAGCTAATTTTACAAAATTTCTGCTAAATCCCTACTAAATATAAAAGCTTAACCTGTCTGGAGTTAATAAATACCAAATAATTGTAATTTTTACATTGCGCCTTTTTGCAAAATGGTGAAAATCGAACGTATGCAAAAATGTAAATATCCAAATTTCTCTAAAAATCTAACGGTTTTAATTTTTCCCTTACAGCTTTCAGGATTTGCGAAAGACCCCCCCCAAACCATATATTTTCTGAAAGCATATGACCTCTGGAATAAAAAGAAGGTGCTACTGATTTTTTTTTCTTAGGCCCCATGGTATTTGTGCAAATGTTTATCAAACAATATTGTTGCTAAAAATACACTAAAACCATTAATAGCAGATAAAAACGCAAAATTTTACAAAATTCCTGCTAAATATAAACGCTTGTCCCGTGTTGAGTTAATAAATAACAAATATTTGTAAATTTTAAATTGCGCCTTTTTGCAAAATCGTGAAAATCAAACCTACTCAAAAATGTCTTTATAAATATGAAGGTGTTAATTTATCACTTACAGCTTTCAGAGTTTGTAAAAGACCCCCCAAACCATATATTTTCTGAAAGCCTATGACCTCTGGAACAAAAAGGTGCTTTTTTAGGCCCTGCGGTATTTGCGCAAATGTTTATCAAAACAATATTTTCGCAAAAAATAAACTGGAATCATTAATAGTGGATTCATACATGGTAAAATTTACTAAATTCCTAGCAAATATAAAAGTTAAAACTGTATTGGGTTAATAAATAACAAATATTTTTATGTTTTAAATTGCGCCTTTTTGTGAAATGGTGATTAAATTTTTTTTCTTTAGATTTTTAGGAGCATTTTTATGTAATTTTTTTTTTTTTTTAGGGTGGACCTCCGCTTTAATACCAAGACATGTGATGAGTTTTGTTAAGGAAAATCAGATGACCTAATAAGTGTGTTTGTTACTTTCTAGCCGATCAAAATATTTCAGTTCTTTCTTCCTCTCTTCTATAAACATTTTTAGTCTCCTCTGGGGATAGCCCACCAAACATAAATGTTCCAGAGTCCCATTGATGGAAAGCTTCTTATTTTCTCAGTAAGCCCACCAGCTTGGCTTAAATGTGTCATGAATGGTGCAAGAAAGCTGCACTGCAAGGTCAAACATTATGAGAAAGTTTTTTTTTCCTCAATACAGCAGGGAGGAATGACAGCTCATGCTCAACTGAGGTTGCTTTTGGTAAGATTGACTGTAACTCATCATTGAACAAACATCTTTGCCACTTGATCTTCTATTTTTCTCATGCCATATGCTAGGTCAGACATTCTGAATAGTGGTTTTTGGTGTCAGAATTTCGCACTGCACTGAAATATGAGATCAAAGTCTTTATTTGAGCAAACGATTATTTAAGCTGAACTCCAAGCAGATAAAAGCACAATGTAAACTATTTGTGCATTGTTTAAAAATAATTAAACATTGTTTTTAGTCCATTGAGGGACACCGTAAGTCTTTAACCTTTGGGTTATACATCCACCTACAGAAGGATTGGAAACTAGCAAACAAAATTTATTTATTTTTCCCTGCATGTGATTGTGTATTCCTTGCAAAGTGACATTTCACCACAATCACTAAGCTCTGAATAGAATTCTCTTGCAAAGTGTAACTTCCCCTGCAAAGTGAACAGCCTATTTGCTTTTAGTAAATCGACCCCACAATGTATTTAGAGGTTTTGGTAGAAGAGCAAGACAGAATAGGGTAGGAAATGTAGTTTTACCATAGCCAAACCAGATACTGAGAAACAGGGAACAAGAGGCAGAGAAAGCTAAACTCAACCATGTTGAAAAATGCATTAGAACAGGCATCACTAAATGGCAGACTGCGACCTGGACACAGACCGAGTGACAGTCCTGTCCAGACCGTGCCACTTAGCAGCCTGAGCGATCACCTCTCCTGCCACTGCTTCTGCTAAAACTTAGAGCACGGCAGAGGGCAGGAGACACAGCAGGGTGGATTCCTTTTCTGTATATGTATTCACCTGCCTGCCACCACCACTGCAGTTAAACTCACAGCAGGGAATAGAGTGGGAAATATGGCAGGTCTACACGCGGAGCGGTAGCTGCCCAACCTTTCACTTGTTAAGAAGAGTCGGTCAGCTCCCGCCCTCAGTGCAGACCTTCTGTATCTTCCCTGCTGTGAGTTTAACAGCAGCAGCAGTGCCAGGCAGGCAAATACATATACAGAAGGTGAATCCACCCTGCTGCGCCTCTTGCCCTCTGCTGTGCTGTGTTAAGGTAGGACTGTGAAGGGAGGAGAGCTGTAACTGCAGTGGAGACTATGTTTAAATGGGGGGGGGAGGCTGTGATTCTAAGAGAGGACTGTCTTGGGGGGCTTCGATATGGGGGGCAATAATGTGAAAGGGGGGAGAAGTGATATAGGGGCTGTGATGTGAGGAGGAGCGCTGTGATTGCGACGGGGGCTGGGGGCTGTGATGTGAGGAGGGGGAGCTGTGATGTGGAGGGTTGTGATTGCAAGGGGGGGCTTAGTGTTGTTGTGGGGGGCTCTGATGTGAAGGGGGGACTGTGATGTAAGGAGGCTGTAATGTGAAAAGGGGGAACTGATGTTAGGGAAGCTGTGATGTAAGGAGAGGGGGCACTGATGTGAAAGTAGGGAGCAGCGATATGGAGGGGGGCTGTGATGTGAGGAGGAGGGCTGTGATTGGTAAGGGGGCTGTGATGTGAGGAGGGGGAGCTGTGATATGGAGAGTTGTGATGGGAAGAGGGATTTTGGTGTCGGGGGGGCTCTGATGTGAAGGGGGGACTGTGATGTTAGGGGGAGCTGTGAGGAGAGGGCACTCTAATGTGAAAGGTGGAAACTGATGTAAGGAGGGCTGTGATGTAAGGAGACGGGGCGCTGATATGAAAAGAGGGGGCTCTGATGTGAAAAGGGGGGTCTGTGATGTGAAAGGTGGGGACTGAAGGCACTGATGTAAGGGGGGGGGGGGGTGGGCTGTGATGTGAAGGACCTCAAAAAACAAAATAGAAGCTCATTAGAACAAAAATTCGATTCAGACCTCTGGAGAAAGAAAATATTACTGCCCAGACCTCCATGAATTTTAATTCAGTACCTCTGCATTAGAGCATGAGAAGGAAAATTAATAGCATGTAGAAGGAGATAGTGTGGGTTAAATATTTTTAATTTGTTATTATGTACAATGGCCCCTGATCATGAGGCCCTTGAGAGAGGATTATCACTTTGTGCAACAGATTTTGACCTCAACAAAATGGTGGCTGTCTGCACACAGACTCTGACCTATTGCATAATTGTGAACGTGGTGGGTAAAGGATGGCTTCAGCCCCTGTCCTCCCCCAGTGGAGAACTCCTCAGCCATGGTTCGCCCTTTTTAGGGCTTAATCGTAGAATTTGACCTGTTTAAATGAGTAAAAGATGTTAATAAGTTTGCAATAAAATTGGCACAAAAAAGAATATAAAAATAAAGAAACAACAGAATTTAAAGCCTAACTCAAAGTAAAAATCAATCAATCTGATCCAAACAGATATAGCCTCTGTTCGGGTATTCTGACAGCTGCTGCTGACAGGTGTCCGAATAAAATAGCCCAGCAGGGGGATTAGAACACCTACAGGCCGAAGGAAAAAAATCTAATGGTAATCTAAAAGTAATAATTGTTTGAAAAGTATAAGAGGAGTCCATCTCATATGCAAAGGAATAATGAAGTTTTGGAATAGAGAAATATATAAAGAGAATTATAGAAGAAAAATATGTTCAGAGAACTATTACTTTCAGAAAGGAACTAAACAGTGTGTCAATAAGTGGAAGAAGACCTAATTTTTTTTAAATATGTTTTTGTTAATATGTTTTTTTATACGTTTTTATGTCCTTTGGGTGAGATAACCTCCACCACTGCCGGCCGCTCATAAGGGGCGCTGCCCCCTAGTCCATGCGCCCTGCTCCTAATTTCCATGCAGGGCGTCGGACGCATGGATGTCAATGTTTTCTGTTTTTTTTTTAAGCACATGATTAGAGCCTGAGGCTCTAATTGGCTTCAAAAAGGGTTGGCTCGGGGCGCACAGCACTGTGCCTGAGCCCACCCACTTGTGTGACATTAGCAAAATAGTATTCCCTAATGTGCTGCAGCTCAGTTTCAGGGTCTTGGCAATCTTCTTATAGCCTAGGGCTAGGCCATCTTTATGTAGAGCAGCAATAATTTTTTTCAGATTCTCAGAGAATTCATTGCCATGAGGTGCCATGTTCAACTTCCAGTGACCAGTATGAGAGAGTGAGAGCGATAACACCAAATTTAACACACCTGCTCCCCATTCACACCTGAGACCTTGTAACACTAATGAGTCACATGACCCTGTGGGAGGGAAAATGGCTAATTGGGCCCAATTTGGAAATCTTTTACTTAGGGGTGTACTCACTTTTGTTGCCAGCAGTTTAGACATAATGGCTGTGTGTTGTTATACAAGCTGTACACTCACTACTTTACATTGTAGCAAAGTGTCATTTCTTCAGTGTTGTCGCATGAAAAGATATTATAAAATATTTACAAAAATGTGAGGGGTGTACTCACTATTGTGAGATACTGTAGGTCCCAACTCTAGATTTTCTGATCGTGTGTACGGACGGGGCTTTAGAAAATGATTGTGGACATTAGGTAGACCTGCACCACTTCCCTTCCTTTCTACATCAGGGTTAACGCTGTTGAACTTGGTCTTTGCGTGAAATGTGCTGGCCTTGGTACTTCAGTCTTTATCTCGTTTACCTCTCTGCTATAGAATGCTTTTCTTCAGAAAAACTGGCACTACGTTGGGTGGTAAAGACTGCTCAGAAATTTATTGGCAGGCATCGTCTCACCAACAATAATATTTACAACAGCAGGAAGGTGTAGGAAGATGACCCTCAATTTTATGAGGTACTTCTCATCCTTCTTATGGACAGTTTGTCCCCTCCCTTCAAGTTGGAGGTTTTGCAGCATCAGGGTTAGAACTACCAGGTTGAGCTTTTTTTCCCTAGTGTTGTGAAATTTGACAGATTCTGCACCCCCCAGAATGATTACTGCTCTAGAATATTGTTTATTTTCTTGACAATGCTGAAATTTGAGATCGCTAGTGCTAATTGTTGATATTTAATAATTGTAGTATTTTATGTATTTATATTTATGTTTTTGTATGTATTTATTGCATTTTGTTCATCTTGATTTTATTATTGCTTTCCTGCATAACAAGTTTTTGCAATGACAAGAAAAATATCTTTATCCTTATCCCTGCTAGCATTGAGAGAGCGGGATGTGTCCTTACTGTGGCTTATTAAGTTGCGTGTGTGTATGTATGGTATCCTGCTATTTCCAGTATAGATTTATCAGGTCTGTGCACAGTATAGTAGTAAACTAGGTTTCTGATATCTGCTGGCTGCAGCGGTAACTGTACTCATAGTCAGCAAGCCAAAACTTACCCAGGAATCCTGGACAAACAGATAGGGGGTCAGGGATAATACAGTATTGGTGAGTTCATGCCACTTAAGGGATAAGTTCACCTTTTGTAACATGTTACATGTTACATCCATATTCAGGGTGTAACATGTTACAAATGCATCAGCCCCCGCACCACCCGAGTCCCCATAGTGTTCTGCCCCTGGGTCTTCTCCCCTCGTTGGCTATCACAAGCTTTCAAAAAAAACGCAGCTTTGCCCGCCTGACCGCATCATTCGTTCACAGTATTCTGTGAATGGGAAAACTACAAGTCCGGACAGCCTTTGTGGATGTTGGCCTGTAGTCCTCAATGAACTACAAGAGTGCTGTTGATCGCTCTTGTTAGTTCACTGAGCTTCCTGTCAGAGTGTAACTGCCTGCCCGTATCGGAGTTACAGGCAGACAGCTACACAGACAGTCTGCAGGACAGTGCATTACACCCACGATCTGCTGATCGTGGATGCAATGCTTTTCAGGTCCCTAACAAAAAATAAACACACCAGTGCCAAAGATGTTATTGGAGAGTGCAAAGAAAAAGATTATATCAAACAGCTGCCACTAGTAAGTCAGTAGTATACCTACAGCACAATTGAAAAGGAACAGCAATCCTAAACTCAATATCTATATACTAACGATGTATTATTCAAAAATATACACTTCTATATGTGCAATCATAAACCTTAAACGTGCTAAATACAAAAACAATATTAACCACTTCAGCCCCGGAAGATTTGGCTGCTCAATGACCAGGCCATTTTTTGCGATATGGCACTGCCTTGTTTTAACTGATAATTGCGCAGTCATGCGATGCTGTAACCAAACAAAATTGATGTCTTTTTTTTCCCCACAAATAGAGCTTTGTTTTGGTGGTATTTGATCACCTTTGCGTTTTTTATTTTTTGCGCTATAAACAAAAGAACAGCGAAAACTATCTTTTACTTTTTGCTATAATAAATATCCCACATTTAAAAAAAAAAACAAAAAAACAAAATTTTCCTCAGTTTAGGCTGATATGTATTCTTCTGCATATTTTTGGTAAAAAAAAAAATCGCAATAAGCGTATATAGATTGGTTTGCGCAAAAGTTATAGCGTCTACAAAATAGGGGATAGATTTATGGCATTTTTATTATAATTATTTTTTTTTTTACTAGTAATAGCGGCGATCTGCGATTTTTATCAGGATTGCAATATTGCGGCGGACAAATTGGACACTTTTGACACATTTTTGGGACCATTGACAATTATACAACAATCAGTGCTATAAAAATGCACTGATTACTGTATAAATGTCACTGGCAGGGAAAGGGGTTAACACTAGGGGGCGATCAAGGGGTTAACTGTATTCCCTATGTGTGTTCTAACTGTGGGGGGAGGGGACTGTCTAGGAGGAGAGAGAGATCGATGTTCATACTTAGTATGAACACACGATCTGTCTCTACTCCCCTGAAAGAACCGGGATTTGTGTTTACACACACACATCCTGGTTTTCGCTCTGTCACGAGCGATCGAGAGGTGCGCGGCGGTCATCGACTCCGGGCACGCGCTCCCCTAGTGGCCAAAAGGCGAAGTGATGTAAGGTAATGTCGATTTGCCCAGCCGAGCCAACCCGCTGCAGTAAAACTGTGGCGGCTGGTCTGGAAGTGGTTAAAGAGGAACTGCAGTCTGCTCACATAATTTGTAATAAAACATCTTTGCCATTCTGAAGCTTCCCTTCAACAACTTTGCATATTATTTTATATATACTGTGATTCTGTACTTGCCAAATATGCGGCAGAAATCTCCCTTCGCTAAGTCTGGCTGCATCCATTTTAACTGTTTAACTTTTTTATCCCTTTTTATTTATTTTCAATCGCAATATTAAGCGCAACTCTATAAGGGAATAATAGCGTTTGATATATATATATATATATATATATATACGTATATATATATATCAATTTCACAGCGATGCCCAATTTCACAGCGATGCCACTTTTGATTGCTATATGATTTATACACTTTATATAATTATTACTGTTTTTGTATTTAGTATGTTTAAGGTTTGTGATTGCACATATAGAAGTGTATATTTTTTAATAATACATCGTTAGTATATAGATATTACGTTTAGGATTACAAGCTAGCGCCACATGCTGTTTCTTTTCAGTATTTATATATATATATATATATATATATATATATATATATATATATTTTTTTTTTTCAATACATTTTTATTGAAATTGGTTTACAACAAAAGGTAACAGAACGAGATTCTGAACAAAAGGTACAGTACAAATCCAAATATACAGCTCGGAGACAAAAAAATTGCCGGCCTTCAGCACTAGGTTACAAGCAGCAATAATACAATTGAAAGGTAGCTTTATTCATCCAGATAGACCAAGAATGGAAGAAAGTTGAATATTTTAGGGTATTGAATGCTAGGCATTCAAATGTGTGGTTAGAATTTTACCATGTTCACCAGTTCAGAAAGATTGGGGGATAACTTGGATTTCCAGTTTTTTAGAATGAGTATCCGAGCCGCCAGCAGAATGTGTGTGACTACTGGTCGCTGGAAGCGATCAATGACTAGATTTAACAAGGCTAAGGCAGGCTGGGGTTTGGTCAATATGCCAGTGCAGGAGGAAATTAAGCGGAACAAACTGGACCAAAACTTGTGAGGCATGGGCAACTCCAGAGGCTGTGTCAGAGACCTGGTCACATTCATGCCAGCACAAGGGAGAGTTTGCTGTAAACATTTTAGACAGTCTGAATGGAGTATAGTGCCATCTGTTAGTGATTTTTTGCATTGTTTCGGAGTGGCTAGTGCAGTGAGAGGCACTAGTAATCAAGCTAAATGCGGCTCGCCATTGAGCTGGGGAGAACGAGGACTGGAGGTCAGATTCCCACTTTAACATAGGGCTGGTTTTGCAAAACGTTTGTTTATCCTGAAGGGTGTTGTAGAAGAGGGAGATCCCTCGCAGTTTAGACTTGGACTGGGTAAGAAAATTCCAAGTTTTAGGTAAAGACGTAGTGGGATGGGGGTGTTTGGTTAGGAAGTGCAGCATCCTGGCACATGTAAATTGGTGCTGCGGGGGGAGATGATGTTTATGTGCCAGTTCGTGAAGGGGGTAAGGGGATTGGTCCTTAATAAGGTCATAAACGTAGGTTATACCATGGTTCTGTAAGGGTCTAGTCGAGAGTGAGAGGATCATAGCCTCAAAGATTTGGAGCGGAAGGGGGGTATGGCTGGGGGTTGTATGTTCAAACGTAACAGAATTGAGATGTCTCCATGCCTGTATGAGGCTTGCATTGGTAATGTTAGAGTTTTAAGGCTCCCGGGGTTAAAATTCATATTTTTTTACCTGCAAAATATTATATTAGATTATTATTTATTATTTTTTTTGTAAAAGTGAGCTTATCCTTTAAACAGAATGGTTTGGTACATCCAACCAGCAGATGGAGCTCTGATCTCCTTTTCATAAAATAGTTTTTTACAGCTTTCAGCTGCGCTGAAAGAAGCAATTCTTTATAGAACACTAACGAGCCATCACAGCAAAGACTCAGTAGGAGGTTTCTGTCAGACAAAGAGAACTGCAAAGTAAGCTTTGTTGGCTTCCCTGTCTTTTAAGCCAACTCATAGTACTTTAGGAATAATTTTTCATGTATTCAATATTTATTTGTTAAAAAAAAAAAAAAAAAAGTATTTCATAAACAACAGTTTTAAAACTTATAAACTAAAATGATATATAGAATAAAAAATAAGACTGACCCTAAACCTTTATAGTTTCAAATTAAAGTTCTGTCTGTTAAGTGAACCTTCCTTTGCCACGTATGTGCAAAAGACTGTTTCACTATAAGCTCGTTCTTGCTTGAGTGTCTTTTTGTCACAGTGTATGACTTGATTTGGACTAGTCTGAGGTTGGTGAAAACCCACAGAGCTTGAAAGCTGGTTCATTCTGGCTGGTCCCTGACACGTACAAGAGAGTGGAAATGGCATCTGAAGTGCACTGCTGGAAATAGCCTTAGACAATGGGAAACCATGGGCAGATAAAACATGTGTGATATGATAGATAGCTTTGCATAATGTAATTTAGTATTTCCTGTGAATCCTGCATGAGCTTTGTTTCTCATTTCTAGGAGGATGACACAGCATTGTACTTAGGAGATTACAGAAGTAATATTTAAAGCATTGGCTTGTAGAATTGTCTTTGTGTTGATCTGCAGTCATTTGTTTTGGTAGCAGAATGCAGTCACACCAGGGTAACACTTTCTTATCCTCTTTGTGTTCCAGCTGTATTCACAGATACTTTCATCATTCTTTCATTTCTGAAGGAAAACAAACTTTGTTTCATCCAGTTTACTAAAAAGACTGCTTCCCCAGATATAAACAAACACTTGGAAAAACTCTCCTCTCTGAATATGAAGGTACATTTTACTTTTTTTAAAGAATGACTTTTGTCCCAGCAGCATGTGTATCCCATAAAGTTATGTTAGGCCCATTTCACACGGGCACCTCCACTAAGCAGAATCAGTTTGCTCAGCGGGGGACCTCTTTGCTGATCCCTGCTGAGCAGGCGGATGACAGGTCCATGTCCGCTCTGCATAGCTCTCCATCCACTCTCCTCTATGAGGCAATCAGATGGAAACAGACCGCCTGTCTTTTTCCATCCGATGTCATCCGATCCGCCAGACGGATGGGAAATAGGACCCCCAATCCGTCCGGTTTTTGGTGGACAGAACTGGATCAGATGACTGCGGGTCTCGGTGGACATGTGTCCACTGACATCCGCTTCTCCATAGAAAAGACTGGAGGGTCTGATCAGGTCCGCCTGAGAAACTGACCAATGGAGCTGATCAGACAGCCTGTGTGAAAGGGGCCTTAAGGGCCTAATCTCTTTGCGGTAACAGAAAAATGATTGTCACTTGAAACCTCAACTTGTAAAATTAGAGAGCCCCTAAGTGATTGGCAGGGATCCCCTCTATCTAGAATGAACACGGAAGCAACATGCATTACGCCAATTATGAAAACATTGTTTGCTCTACACCTTACACATCGCCACGCAGGCTGGATTGAGAACAGTAATTCCAGGGCTAGTATTGACAGTTAACGCTAAACTGATGACCTGTAGGGACTTTTAAAGTGTCACCTATAGAAAATTTAGGGTGTCAAAGTTCATCATCATTTCAAGGCTTAACATGTTTGGTAGCTATTTACTCAGCACAACCTCATCTTGTATATTTCACCAAAAAAATGGGTAATGTATTGTATTTGTGTTCCCTAAAACTAAAGTGGTATTCCGGGATATACCCAACTAATCTTAAAACTGCTTCCTCCCCCCTCTTAACACCTATACTAACGAACCTATTTTCAGGCTAATCCTGCCCGATCACGTGATCTGTGTCAGTTAGTGGCGGCTTCAGGGGAGAGGAGGGAGTGCCAACAATCGATGGGTTGTAGTAAACCTATGGGTGACATCACCAGTCAGGTATTCCAGTTATTGTCAAGCACTCTCTCCCCTGAAGCCGGCCACTGGCTGACACAGGGTAGATCACATGACTAGAGCTGCCCGAAAAAAGCTGCCCAAAAACAGGTAAGTTTCTCCCGCAGGTTAGTTAGTATAGGTATTAGGGGTGGAGAGGGATCAGTTTTAACAGTAGTTAGATAATTCCTGGAATTCTACTTTAGCTTGAATGTATACTTTACAGAAAATTTGTGCTTGATAAATTATTGTATTAGTATCATGTAACATAAAAATTTGGAATTATTGTGATTTTATTCTCCAAGGTATTTTCTTTTAGAAAATATAAATTGTTTAAGGGTTTCAGGGCCAAAACAAGTTTTTAACCACTTCAATACCAGGCACTTAGACACCTTCCCGCCCAAGCCAATTTTCAGCTTTCAGCGATGTCGCAATTTGAATGACAATTGGTCATGCTACACTGTACCCAAACAAATTTTTTATCATTTTGTTCCAACAAATAGAGCTTTCTTTTGGTGGTATTTGATCACCTCTGCGATTTTTATTTTTTGCGCAACAAACAAAAAAAGACCGAAAATTTTGCAAAAAAACAAGTTTTTCTTTGTCACTGTTAATTTTTTTGGTAAATAAGTGCGTTTTCTTCTTCAATGACGGGCACTGATAAGGCGGCACTAATGGGCACTGATAAGGCGGCACTGATGGGCACCGATGAGGTGGCACCAATTAGGGGGCACCGATGAGGTGGCACTGATGATGGGCACTGATCGGCACTGATGGGCACTGATAGGTGGCACTGATGGGCATTGATAGGTGGCACTGATGCGGCACTGATGGGCACTCAGGTGGCACTGATGGGCACTCATAGGCGGCACTGACGGGTACTTATGGGTGGCACTGATGCACACATATAGGTGGCACTGATAGGTGGCATGGATGGGCACTGATAGGTGGAATGCATGGGCACTGATAGGTGGCATGATGGGCACTGATAGGTGGGCATGGGTGGGCACGGATGGGCACTGATAGGTGGCCCTGATGGACGCTGATGAGTGGCACTGATGACACTTATGGGTGGCATTGCTGGGCATCCATTTTTTTACCTTTTTTTTAAATTAAATATGATGTGCCAATCAGTGCCCATCTGGGGGCACTGATTGGCATATTTTTTGATTTTTTTTTAACATGTGGATGGCCATGGGGATGTACCTCGCCATCCACATGCTGGGGGCTTCCCTGGTGGTCCTGGGGGCTTCCCTGGTGGTCTAGTGTGGGCACCTGAGGGGGGGATAAACAATCAGCGCATACCCCCCCTGTCAGGAGAGCCGCCGATCGGCTCCCCTCTACTCGCGTCTGTCAGACGCGAGTGAGGAAAAGCCGATCAACGGCTCTTCCTGTGTACATCAGCCGTGATTGGACACGGCTGATCACGTGGTAAAGAGCCTCCGCCGGAGGCTTTTTACCGAGATCAGTGTAGCGGTGTGTCAGACTGACAAACCGCTCCACCGATCGCCGCGATGCGCGCCCCCACGGGCGTGCGGCGGCTGTTATCCTGAATGACGTCATATGACGCCCAGTCAGGATAACGAAACCACTTCCCGGACGTCAATATGCTATTGACCGGGCGGGAAGTGGTTAAACATGTTTGCACAAAAATGCCTTTGACAGTGAAAGGGTAAAGTCTCCGGAAAAACTATTGTTATTTCTCAACAGAACTTCAGGAAAATTGTTTGTCTTGGGCTGAATTTGCACCTGAGCAGAGGGATTTTAAGATATTTTGTTATTTAAAGGGTAACTCCACTTTCATGAGGAAAAAAAAAATAGCAAATAAAGAAAAAATAATATGGCGTATGCAATTGCGACACAAGTCATATTGTAATTGAATGTTAATAAAAATGACCTTTCCTTTTCAATCTGCAGCTCTGTCATTTTCTTGAAATGCAGTGCAATATGGCTACCTGGATGTAGGTGTTCTGTACACAGAATGTGTACAGAACGCCACCCAGAAATTTTTTTTCCTGCTTGTGTGATTGGCTCACTGATTTTCCAGGAAGTCAGATTTTAGCCATCCCCCCTAAGATACTCCCAATAGGAAATCGCATCTAAAGGGATGCAGGCCCAGCAGCTTTCCTCATTAGTGCCTTGAAGGTGCTGCAGCTGATTGATAATTATGAAACCACTCCATTAGACTCAATTTCCCAAATAGACAAACAAACACACAGGGATTTCTTCATAATGACAAAAGGTAGGAATCTGTAACAAAGTTTTTTAAAATCCTTGCAATGCACAGAGATCACCCAGAGGGGGAAGGTTTTTTTTCTCAACAAAATTGGAGTTACTCTTTTAAGTTTTTCTGCACACATATACAAACGTTTTAGAAGCTTATTTCAAGCACTTTACATGTGTATTCAAGATTCAGGCATTTTGGTTTTAGCCAGCACTGGAGGGGGTGACCCGTTCTTACAAGCTAAAAACACCTGTGATACTCCTGAAAAATGTAAAAGATAGTGCAGCTCTTTTCATATATCCATATGTAAGTAAACTTAAATATTGTAACTCTTGCAAAGTTTGAAATGCCTAATATCAATAAATAAAATGTATATAAATATCATCCTTTCCATAAGTGCTAAAGTGCTTCATACAAATAAATATACATAATTCATAAAGTGTATTTCATCAAGTGCCTTAAATATACAGTATCTTAACATTTCCATAAAATGCTAATGTGCTACCTGCAGATACAAGTTGCCAAATCCATACAATCCACATCAAAACATGCTATATCATACAAAATAGAACAAAATACTGTGCTTAATATAACATTTTTTTTTCAAAGTCCATCCTAAACAGTGATAAAAAATCTTTACAGCAATCTGCACACAGTGATGCAGATGCTCTCAAGCACTCCACGACAATCCACTTCCCGTGCTTGCCCAAGTGTTCACTCCACCACTACAAAGGTATTTGGATGTGCCCTCACCTTTTCAGGTTGACCTTTAGGTAAGTGTGAGGTCAGAGATAGCTTAAGGTTTATATAACGAGGCAATCCTAACAGCTGCTTTGAACCTCCACTCCCCCTGGTTTGTTTCACTCCTCCATTCCCCCAAGGGTTAATGGCTCTCTCTACAGCTCCTTTGAACAGCAACTCTCCCTGGCTTCTTTCTCCTCTATTCTTCCTAGGATTAATGCTCATGAAAAGAAAAAAGGTGCTAATAGTGTAATAAGCCTTTCTCAACTTTTTCAGCACAGATGAACCCTTGAAAACATTTCTGGTCTCAGGGAACCCCTGCTAATAATTAGGAACTAAGTTAAACCTGGATGGCTAAATTTGATCGTAAAAAGGCACATTAAAAAAACAACTGTCCTTTACCCCCTTTCGCTGCCAGGTCCATACTACATACGGACCTACAGCACTGGTTCCAGCTGGCCAGGTCCGTACATCCTCTCATAAGCACATGGCCACTTTCCACCTCTCATCCACTGTTTCCTCTTCTCCTGCGCTGCCTCAAAAGTCTGCGCTGTCCCCCCCACTCTCCTCTGCCTACACCATCTATCCCACCCAGCACAGATCCTCACCCCCCCCCCCCCACACCTGCATAGATCTCCTTAGATCTGTTACAATTGCTGGCTCCCTCTGCTGCCACTTGCACAGTTATACTTTTTTTTTATGATGTCCACCCCCGCTAGGACCCGTTCAGTGCGCCGCTCAATCACCGATCCCCAGGGGCACCTCCATGCAGCTCTGCTAGCCAGTGTTCCCTCCACCCCCTCCCGCCGCCTGCAGCTGCTGCCCAGGAGATCGGTGAGTGGAGTGTGTCAGGATGGAGAGCGGGGGGCTGGTAAACGTGTTTAGCAGACCCTTTTCTTTCCTGAATGAGCAACGTGATTGATACTGATCATTCTGTTCATTCATCACTGACACAGAGTAAACTGTGTCAGTTTGTGAATGAAGTCTCTATACAGGCTCCTATGTCATTCATTACAGTGTAGCCCATATTGCAGAGAAAGTCCCTTTCTCTGTCTCAAAAAGAGACATTAGGGGTCTGCTGCATCCAATATTGCGTGGCCTTAAAAATCAGTAGAACCTTTTTTTTTTGTTATTCTGCTGGCCATGTGCTTTCAGAAAATGTATGGTTTGGGGGACTTTTACAAACTCCCGAAGTTGTAAGTGAAAAAGTAAAACCTACCGATTTTTTGAGATTTTTGCGTATGTTAGATTTCCACCATTTCGCAAAAAGGTGCAATTTAGAATTTAAAAATATTTGTTGTTTATTAACTCAACACAGGTTAAGCTTTTATATTGAGTAAGAATTTAGCAGGAATTTTGTAACATTTGCTGTGTTTATATCTGCTCATAATGATTTAAGTGTATTTTTAGCAAAAATATTGCGCAATTATCGTAGGGCCTTAAAAATCAGTAGCACCTTCTTTTTATTCTACAGGTCATGTGCTTTCAGAAAATATATGGTTTGGGGGTCTTTTAAAATTCTGTAAGAAAAAAATGAAAACCTCCAGATTTTTTGAGAAATTTGACCATTTCTGCTAATGATGATTTTATTGTATTTTCAGTGAAAATATTGCTTTGATAAACATTTGCGCAAATATCACTGGGCCTTAAAAATAAAAAATTTTCTCAACACTGGAAGCCTGTTCACAGTGGGAAAATCAAACTAGACCTCATTAAAGTTCAGGTATTTTTCCTTAACAGACTGGGAGTGGGTCAGTGACCTAGCTATGCAGCTTAAAGCGTTTGGTTACCCAAAACAATAAAGTAAATGGATCCTGCTCCTTTAAAGCATGTTATATGACACAGCGCTTGTCCTGTGTCATTTGGCCCCCTGTAACACCTAAAAAACCTGGCTGATCCTGACAGTTTCTCCCCACCCCTCTGTAAACTGACTACGGGGGATCGTGGCTGCTGAGACCAGACACCGTGGTCAGTTTACGTGCCTCTGTCATCAGTAGCCTGCTATCTGCTCTCCTCTCTGCTCCTGTGTCCTCCTCCCCCTCCCCTCTCTGTCTGTCTGTGTGGGAGCTGCCTCTCCCCCCTCCTGCTCTGATAACACTAACCTGTATACACAATCAGCACTGCCTCCTATTGCAGTGTCCCCCTCTGTGAATGATATATAAATGCTGTAAATACCTCAGCAATAATCATCCATCCATCCATCCCTGCTCAGCAATACTCATCCCTCCATCCATACTCAGCAATGCTCAGCTATCCATACTCAGCCATACCCAGCCATACCCACCCATCCATACTCAGCCATACTCAGCCATCCACATTCATGGCTCAACCATGCTCAGCCATCCCCATCCACGGCTTGTCCATGCCACATCAGTTCATATCCATGCCACTACAGTGCCCATCAGTGCCACTACAGTGCCCCAAAGTGTAATAGGTAGTCAAATTAGACTTGAAATTTATGCCCCTAGAACGCCTGATGGGGCTCCCTGCATGTTGGGCCGCTGTATGTGGCCAGGCTGTGTAAACGTCTCGCACATGTGGTATCGCCATACTCAGGAGGAGTAGTAGAATGTATTTTGGGGTGTAATTTGTGGTATGCATATGCTGTGTGAGAAATAACCTGATAATATGACAATTTTGTGGAAAAATAAAAAAATAAAATAAAAATTACAGCTTCAAAAAACTCACCATGCCTCTTTCTAAATACATTGGAATGTTTACTTTCCAAAAAGGGATAATTAGGGGGGTATTTGTACTGTCCTGGCTTGTTAGGATCTCAAGAAATTAGATAGGCCGTCAGTACTTCAGGTGTGATCAATTTTCAGTGATTGGCACCATAGCTTGTGGACTCTATAACTTTCACACAGACCAAATAATATACACCGATTTGGATTATTTTTACCAAAGATATGTAGCAGTATACATTTAAGACAAAATTTATGAAGAAAAATTACTAATTTGCTAAATTTTAACAGAAACAAATAATTTTTCTGTCTTTTTTTATATATAGTGCAAAAAATAAAAACCCAGCGGTGATTGAATACCACCAAAAGACAGCTCTATTTGTGTGAAAAAAAGGACAAAAATTTCATATGGGTACAGTGTTGCATGACTGAGTAATTGTCATTCAAAGTGTGAGAGGACCAAAAGCTGAAAATTGGTCTGGTTAGGAAGGGGGTTTTAGTGCCCAGTGGTCAAGTGATTAACTAAATGGTATTGTTAGGTCACCAGCTTGGCAATCCTAGCTGCCAAGGGTGCCTGAATGGTAAGACTGGGTGTCCAACCTGTGGCCCTCCAGCTGTTGCGGAACTAAAAGTCCCATGAGGCATTGCAAAACTAGTCCCTTAAGGCATTGCAAGGTTAATGGCTCGCTCACACCATACGTGCATGAAAACTGATGGGAACTGATGGGAAAACTGCGCAGATTTCACTTGTAGAGACATCAGTTTATCAGTTGCACATCAGTTTTCATGCACGTTGATATCAGTTTTCATGTGTGTCAGTTATGTGCCCTGTTCACACCATTGTTGATGTTGTCAGTTTTTTTCCCTTGCAGAATACTGCATACACGTTGCAGATTCCTGCGTTGAAAAAATCTGCATTTGATACCAGTGTTGTGAACAGGGCACATAGAGAACCATTTTTTTTTTGTGCCCTTGAAGAACGCGTGCAGAAAAACTGCCGTCTCTGCACCATAGTGTGAATGAGGGCTAAGGCGTCAGTTTTTCTGCACGTACCCTGTTCACACCACACCATGCAGATTTTTTCTGCGCAGGAATCTGCCATGACATCAACATTGGTGTGAATAGGGCACATAACCGACATGCATGAAAACTGATGTCCATGTGCATGTAGACTGATGTGAAACTGATGTCTCTGCAAGTTAAATCTGCGTGGTTTTCCCATTAGTTCCCATCAGCATTTATGGTGTGAACAAGCCCTAATGCCGTGTACACACGGTCGGAATTTCCGATGGAAACAGTCTGATGGGAGCTTTTCATCGGATTTTCCGACCGCGTGTATACCCATTGGTCTTTTTCTGTCTGAATTTCAGACGGACTTTGGATTGAGAACCTGTTCTTAATTTTTCTGATGGCAAACCTTTCTATTTGATTTTCCGATCGTGTGTAAGCAATTCCGACACGCAAAATTCCGACGCATGCTCGGAAACAATTCGACGCATGCTCGGAAGCATTAAACTTCCCTTTTATAGTGCTGTCGAACTTGTTTTAAGCCATAGTGTTATTGACCGTCGGAATTTGGTGTTACTGTGTGTAGGCAAGACAGTTTGAGCGAAATTCCGTCGGAATTCCGACGGGAAAACCATCAGAGCTTTTTCCGACAAGAATTCCGACCGTGTGTACGCGGCATAAGAGTTGCAAGCATGGCTCCCAAAGGCAGAGGCCTGATGGGACTTGTAGTTTTGCAACAGCTGGAGGGCCTCAAGTTGGACACCCAACAATCATATAAATATTTTTCAGGTAAAACAGCTCTCCGTGTTTGCCTTGAGTTCAGCTTTATATAAAGGCCTATATTTCCATGTTTGGAACTTCTAGTTCACAAATATGTATTTCAACTACATTTGCCTGAAAAAGCCGGGGAGCTTCACATTACCTGTTTTTGTGTTGCAGAATTGTTTAGAGAGAAAGTTAACAGGTTTCTGGAGAAATTTATGACATTGTAACTAATCATAGCAACAATACAACACTGGTTAGCTGCTGGCTTGCATCTTCTCTTAAAAGTAACTATTTGTTAAAATAGAGGCAATTCCATTAGATCTAACCTAGGTGAATTAAAAATCATTGCTAGAGTAAAATAAACCAACTATCCAACTACCTGATTGAGGGGACTTGCACTAGAAATATTGTGCCATCTCTCCTGTGCCAGTTTGCAGGTAATGTGTTTCCTGGTATCAGGTGCTTTGCATCTGCAGAGCTGTTTGGAGCACATGTTTAATTTAGGTCTCACTATATTACATTTGATTTTGCCTGGAATGAAAAACTGTCTGCAAGCAAGAGATGAGAGTATCTCATCCATTTTTCAGGCTGTTTCAGTTCAAGACCCCTATTCCATATTGACTTGTACGTTCAGCATAGCTGTCCACCGCGAAGTTAGCTGTAATGTAAAAAATGCACGGAAGCACATGAACGCAAGACACAGCACTGCAAGATAAACTGCCGTTTCCAGTCCAGAGAAGCGAGGCTTGACATTGACATGCTCTTTCAAGTTAAAGTGCCTGGCAAATTATCATTTTATCTTTTCTGTCACCCACAGGTTCAGAGTGCCTGGTTTAATGTTCCTTCTCTAGGGAGCTGGTCCAATACTGGGAAAATAAGTCACGAGGATCAGTTTATTATATCGGCAAAGCTTTACTTTTTAAAAGATCAGCTTCTAAAAGCACTAGTTATACTTTTACATTGAAAAATAGTGTATTTATTTTATATATGAAAAACCTAGAAATAGCTGACTCTTAAGATAGAAAAGTCAAATTCCTTTACCAACATACTGTTTGGGCATTGGCAGACCAGCATTCTGCACAGGTTTTCCCTAATCATCAACAATTTGATGTTATACTCGTTAGATAGTGGAAAAAGTCTGACAGAGCCTTCTCCACTTCAAAATGCTTCTCTACCCTCTATCCAGAGTAGCTGGTGAAGAAGTGGACACTGCAACCATTTGGTGGACCGCCTGCATTTCTCCTCAATAAAGCAACTGTGATCCCTGTTGTGGACACTCAGGCCAGTTTTGCCCTGCACCTAGGTCTCTCAGGCTGCGATAGATTGGGCTAGAGTTCTGCATCAGGATCTTGTGTCTGAGGGTTCTCCTCAACATCTGATCAATATAGGGACTCAGATGTTTCAGAAGGTCAGATATAGCTGTAACACTATACTATGCACAGGCCAAGCGGTTGACTATATCATCTCGGCAGCGGTTGTCTACATGATGCACCTAAGTACCATCAAAAGCCAGATTTCTGTTTGTTTCAGCAACCCTTGGTTCACCCAATTGTCCAAGGTGTAACTCACACAATCCCACATGTCAAAGCTCCCATGGCCCCATGTGACCTCACACTGGTGCTCTCTGCTCTTCAAGGTCTCCCTTTTGAGCCACTGTCTGAAATAGTTTTTATGATCTTATTCTAGAAGATGGTTTTCCTTACTGCCAGGAGGTTATCAAGCTGGCTACTCTGTCAACTGTTGTACTATTCTTGTGGTAGTCTTGTAAATCTCCCTTTCTCATTCGTTACAAATATAAGGTTGACTTGCTGTCTAAGCCATTCTTTTTTCTGAAGGTCATATTCTTCCTCCACCTTAACAAAGACATCATAAAATACAGTACTTCTGATGCAAATGTATGTTGTACACTTACACACTGTTGCTTATGATGTTATTATATTCTTGAACTATACTGTAAATACACATATACTGTTAATAGGGGTCTCCAAACTATGGCCCGAGGGCCAGATGCAGACTTTTCTTGCTTTTATGCGGCCCTCGGGCACTATTTCATCCACTGATACCAACAATGGGACATAATCCCCCCCCCCCCCCCACACTCACACCAATGAAGGGACACAATTCCTTCCAATTACACCAAAGATGGGGCACTATTCCCCCAATGATACCAAGGATGGGGTCCAATTTCTCCCAATGACACCAATAATGGGCCCAATTACACCAATGATGGGCACAATTCCCCCAATGACACCAGTGATGGGGAATAATTCCTTACAATGACACCAATAATGGGGTCCAATGACGTCAATGATAGGGGACAATTCCCCCAATGATGGGGCACTATTCCCCCCAATGATACCAACAATGGGGCACAATTTTTCCACTGACACCAATAATGGGGTCCAATGACACCAATGATAGGGGACAATTCCTCCAAGTGATTCCAACAATGGGGCACTAATGATAGGGGACAATTTCTCCCAGTGACACACATGGTGGGGCACAATTACTCCCACTGAGACAAACAATGGGGCATGATTTCAGGACCTTTTATACTCCCAATGGTCACAGTCCGACCCCCTAAAATCTGAAGGACAGTAAACCGGCCCTTTTGTTTAGAAAGTTTGGAGATCCTTGTTATAGGAAAACGTACATCAAAATCTATAAATAAGAATGTGTTTAAAAAATTCATAAATAATCCAGTAAAGTGCTCTTGTGCAACAATTTCATTTATACTTTTTTATCAACAGAAATCCATATTTCAGTGTGGATAGAAAAATCTTCACACCCAAAAGTGCAAACCCAACTCTCAAGCAGCTTACCAGCTACTCTGACCCCAAGATGGGGGTCTGGCTGCACTTTATCCCAGAATCACCATGGGATGGATGGCTATCAGGGGCCAAGATTCCAGGATGGGTTACCATACAACCAGGTTATTTTAGTAGTGGGCTCAACAAAAAAGAGAGAGACAAAGAAGGAACTCATAGTGTAGTAATTAAAAATCAAGGCTTTTTAATTAAGGTTAAAGCTACTTACAAAAGGCAGGAGTAAAATCTCATATAAAACAATCTATCACACCCAGCTGTTACTCCTCCTGACTAGTTTCATTCAAAAGAACATTATCAGGGGATAAAGAAGTATAGTGGTGGATACAATCTGAGTTATATTTATAAGAACAAGCTACCAATTATCTCCAGAGGTTGTGTGTTGGTCGCCGCTATCAAAAATAAAAAAGAATGAAAAAAGACGGAGGCCATGTTGCTGTGGTATACACTAGAGGCTCAACACTATTTCCCATAAAGGAGCCTGGCCGGAAATATGTACTACTTGCCGTTGTGAAAGGCAGAAAAAACACACAGCGGCCATATTGCCATGGTATGCACTAGAGGCCTCACGCTGTTTCCCATAACAGAATACACTGCCACCATACTGTTGAAGCCTCTGGCCGTCGGCTAAGGATATGCTTTGCAGCCATGATGTCAAAGACCACCTGCTAGAGATCAAATCCCTTATACATTTAGATGGTGGCCATGTTGCCATAGTCTGGGACAGGAACAATGCAATAAATCAAATTTGAATAAGGTTGTTAAGCCAAATTGGTTTATGCAAATGCTCACAAACCAGGCAATGTGAAAAGTGATCAGTAAGTGACAAAATAAAATAACATAAAATTGGATTCCATAAAGCGTTGCCAGGGATAACTAATCCATATCAATTATGAATAATGCAGTATCAAATAGCACATACCATCTGAAGACAAAGCAGTCATTTACCACCAGATATAACAAAATGGAATAGAAACCTAAATCCTATATAAAGACCCAAAATGTATTAAAAGTACAAAAAACATAATTAACACCAAGAATGAAAATAGATGTTAAATACAAATCACATAACAAAAAAATATTAATAATAAGTAAATCTCACTAGAGAAAGATGCAATTAAAAAAACGGATAAAAAACAGAAATAAGAAACGCAGAAAAATGGATCTGCAGTTTAGCTGTTGTCCCTGGGAATGGGATTGGAGCTCAAAAATCCAATATGTTTTTCACGTTTGGATATTTTGCATACATTATTGCTACCTGTCCAATGTGCCACAAACCTATCAATATCAATGACCTTAAGGCAAGAAGGGTCCCTGTGATGTTTGTTAAAAAAATGTTTAGCTAGGCTATGATGGCGAAATCCCTTGCGTATATGTTAGTGAGGTGCTCGTTAATTCTAACTTGCAATGCTCTCTTGGTTCTGTCTACATACTGTAGTTTACAAGAACACTCTAAAGCCCCATACACTCGGTCGGACTTTTTCATCAATTTGGTCCGATCGGACAAGGTTGTTGAAAAATCAGACCGTGTGTATGCACCATCGGACAGTGTTCGTCGGTTTGTCCGTCGGACAAAGTCTTATCTCCTGCTGGAAAGATTTGCCGTCAACCCGGTCCGATCACACCAAATCCGAGCGTGTGTACGCTTGTCCGACGGACAAAGTGCTACGCATGCTCAGAAGAAATTCTGTGACGGAAGCGCTCGGTCAGGTAAAACTACCTTTCCTAATCGACACAGCACATTCGTCACGCTGCAATGTTAAAATGTCTTTAATGCAGCGCATTCTCTTTTTCTTTACAATGCAACAAGAATGACATCTTTTAGCTGCTCCTATTCACCCGCACTTCTCACAAACTTACTTCTTTATTACTTTGCACCATTTATACACTACATGTTTATTTTTACTCTGAACGGAAAAGAATCTTTGTTATTTTTTTACCATGATTTGTGTTTTTTTTTTTTTTTTGGGGAATACATATTTGAATGTTTTTTTTTTTATTTTTTTGGAGGGGGGTTGTGTGTCTCAAATTACCAAAAACACATTATTTACATTTGTATTTCTTGCTTACATTTACTAGGAGTTTGTTTGTTGTTGGTGCCCCTTGTTAATTCTACTTTAGGATTAGTGAAATGTACCTGCCTACTCAAAGAAAAAATGTCATTGTAGCAAAGTAAAACACAATAGTCAATGATTATTTCAAATCAAAAAAACCTTTATTTAGGTCACACCAACAAACCAAAGAGGAACGCAGCCATGGTGAAACTTGGGGAATTTGCAAAGCCTTGGCCCCCCACGGCAACCATCATTGTTCAAGCGTAGAAAATTGGGGGCCTGAGGAGTACGTATATTAAGGGGAGTGCAATCTGGTCGTGAAGTCCAAAGTATCCGGAACTGCAGCAGATGCCATCTAGGTCCCCAGGCTCTGGTACTACGAGAGGCTCCATCTTCTCTCAGACCAGACTGATTCCACGTCGTCACTCTCAGGTCTTCCTTCCACGCTTCCTTCCACGCTGTGGCTGTCGTGCTGGTGGGGTGGCAGAAGGAGGAGGAGGAGGAGGCGGAGCATGGTAACTATGGCAAACATGTGTGACTGGGGTCATCTCCCCAGCCCTACCCTTATTTAGGACATGGAGGATGAGCCCCTCACACATGTTGCGTTGCCCCACCTCCATACCCATCATTTTTGTGACAACCACCGAGCCAAAGGTCTCCTCGTCGGCGGGTGTGGCATGTAGGGAGTCTGAAGCCTCTCTGATCATCCGGAGCGCTGACTGTGCCGCATAACCCCCCCTTCTCGCCCTTTTGTACGGAGGGCGGAGGGGAGGGGTTTGGGTGTCAGTCAGGCTCCGAGGCCTAGCCCCCTCTTGGCTGCCACTACCCAGCTGGTGGCTGCCACTAACCCCTGCCTCCTCCTGACTGCCACCTTCCACAGCCACCTCCTGGCTGAGGTCTTC
This sequence comes from Lithobates sylvaticus, assembly GCA_028564925.1. Classification (NCBI taxonomy): domain Eukaryota; kingdom Metazoa; phylum Chordata; class Amphibia; order Anura; family Ranidae; genus Lithobates; species Lithobates sylvaticus. The sequence continues at coordinate 94,630,558 of CM053028.1, forward strand.
CTGTGTAGGAAAAAGGGACATAGTTTCAGTTATTTGTTCATCAAACACACACAATTCTCATCTAGTGACTGGTGCAAAATGTTTACAAATAGAAAACCATACAATTCTCAGCCCAGCAGTTTAGATTCTGGCCCCAAATGTCTCCCACACCACTGTCTGTTGATATGTCAAACACGTTAGGAACTAAGCAATTGGCGATCCTGAATTAAGTGAACATCATTCATTATTCCCATAAATGGTAACAAAACTACTATACCTGGAACAAGCTGGGCTCCTCCACCTCTTCCAGACTGGAAGGCCCAGGTTGCTCCTCGGAAGCCTCATCAGGGGTGGGCTGTGCGCAAGGAAGCGTGGAAGGAGGAGTTGAGGTTGGCTCCGTGACATCAGCCTGGTCCTTCAGAAAATGGAGACTCTGATAGTACCAGAGCTTGGGGACATAGACCTCATCTGCTGAAGTTGCAGTTTCCTCAGACTTCACGACCTTCTTCCTCTCCCTGATATACGCACTCCTCAGGCTGCCAATTTTCTTTCTAATATCATCAACAGTTGCCGTGGGGAACCTTGGCTTGACAAATTCCACAAGTTCCTCCAGGGCTGCGTGCCTCTTTGGTTTGTTGGTGTAATGTGGGTGTATACCCTGCCACAATATGGGAAAATCCCTGTATTTGGCAATGAAGAGGGGGAGAAAACTCATGTCGTTGAATCCCTTCATATCAATCTCTGCAAGACACAACAACACACCAAACCCTATAAATTATGTCAGGCTAAACTCTCCTAATCTTCTCCATAAAGAAGCCTCAAGTTCAAATCAGTCTAGGCTAGTTATGTACCAACGTTAAATTGTACCTTCGTTTGTAGCGATCGTCTCGTGTGAGTTTTCTCTCCCCTCGTCTCCCAGATCGTGGCTACGACACAGGCGTGTGACGTTTTATATACACTGCGCATGCTTCAAACTCCGCCCGCCCCTGACGATCTTTCTCGTCTATTCCCCACCCCTTCTCTTTACGGCGTAGTGGGGAGAGCACATGGCGGGGACACAGCAGGTGCGCCACAAATATCCCACCAACGAGGAGGAGGACGAGGAAAGTCCGGAGGCAGAAACGTCCCGATCCCGGAACCTGAAATTCAAGGCCTCCAATATGTCATTTGGAGAAATGTTGGAGATGGTGGACATATTAAAGAGGAGCGACTATGATGGGAAGTATGGGCCTTACCTCAACCCCAATGTCCGCAAGGCCAAGATCATGTCTAAAGTTGTGAGAAGGCTGTACAATAATTTTGGGGTACAACGATCCAAGGAGCAACTCAGGAAACGCTGGTCAGACCTGAAACTGAGGGAGGCCGATCAGTACAGAAAGATCAAGAGAATTCTTCAAAAAAGTAAGTAGTTGTGTTTTGTGTTTGATTTCTTGCTTGCATACTGCTCCATTGTGTTTTGATTTTTACCAAGTTGTACATTCCAAAATGGCCACTTTCAGGTTCGTCTGTGCATTCGATCGTACTCAGCCTCGATCTTTCTGCCACTGTCATGGTCGTGTGTGTGTGCATTCGATCGTACGCAACCTCGATCGTTCGGCCACTTATAATACGATGTTTGGTGTTTTTTTTGGGGAAAGGAAGTTTGTTCTCACTAGAAATGTCATCAAGAATGTAAAGCCAATTTATTCAATGTAAAGGAGAGGTCACTCAGTAGCTGTTTACCCATCTGGACTCTAGAGCACTAGTGCTGGGACACCCAAACCCCCTTTTTATTATGCTTTTCCACACATGTGCTCCAGTGGATACTAGAGGGGGGTCTCCATCACACAAACTTCTACCAAAAAGCTAGTCAGTTTAGCACCTTTACAAAGTGACTTCATTCATGTAGTTGACATTTGTAACTGGCCAAACTAAAATAGTGTCCGTCACTTTCAAGCAATGTTTGTCATTTCCTATTTCTGCCCTCAATAGCTTGTGTTGCTAAATCTTCCTTTTGGACATTCTCATAGGGGAGCGAAAACTTGGGCCGTCTGAGGAAACCCCCAAACCAACACCTACCAAAAAAGGGGAAAGAGCAGAAGCAGAGGAGGAGGAGGAAGGAGAGATCATCGAACTTGGAGAAATTGACACCACAACAGGTGAGTGTGGGAGAACACAGCTACTGGTAAGCTAATCCATGTATGGCTGCCTCATTTCCAACACCCCATTTTTTTTGTTTGTGGTTTTTAGGTGACGTGGATGTTGTGGAAGAAAAATCGCACTTTACCACAGAGAGTGCCCACGTACTCATCGGAGAGATAATGGTGTGCAATCGAGATCTAGATTACATAAAGCAAAACATCAATGATGTTCAACAAAAATTGAAGAACATCATTGATGTTTTAGGAAAAATATGAAAAAGCACCAAGTAATTTACACACATTTGTGCCAGCTTCTGAACACATTTGCAACTTAAAAACTGTGTGAAATTTGGAACATGCACACATTGTGTCCACATGTGCTAGCTCCCATCATGGTGGATGAATGGCAACGTTTTTTTGGGGGTGCAAACACTTTACGAACTACGAAAGTGGTTGTGGTGAAGGGGTTGCACCCCCAAAAAACGTCCATTCATCCCCATGATGGAAAATGGCACTTTTGAAGCTTCTAGGCATGTGTTTTACCATCTAATGACCATTTTCAGAACCAAATTGTGTGCATGTTCCAAATTTCCACTTTTCGGGGGTGACCCCCCCATGTGATGAAGGCAAGATCAAACACACTTTGAACATATAGTCATGTCTGATCTTGTCTTCACTTTACAAAGTTGAACTTTCCTACTTCATAGGTTCTGCTTAGCTCCATGCCTGGTTTTACCAATTGCGTAATCTTTGTAAATAATGTTGTAAATAACCAAGATGTTGTCAGTTTTGGCGTGAAGATTGTAAACGCACTTGTGAATGTTTTCCAAGTAAACTTTTTTATTTTTCAAAATGTGTGGCTTCCTTCTTTAAATAAAACAATGCATTATGTATGTAAAATGTAAAGGATATGGGGGTCAATGGGTGTTATTTACTAAAGGCAAATCCACTTTGCACTGCAATTTCCTTTCCCAGGGAACTTTTTCAATGCACTTGTAGAGCATAGCGGATTTGACTTATGTAAATGACACCCACAGTGCTTTGTACGAAAACACGGAGCACAGAATTTTGGAGAATACACACATGTCAGACCTGGTGCTGAAAAGGAGTATTTTGGGTGTCAGTTATGCAGGACAAACCTTCTCTAGACCAAAGATTAGGTAGCAAACACACATGAGAATAATCTTTTTGGGAAGAAGAGACTGTTACCTCCTTTTGCCCAGAAAGTGCATTACCACTGTCGAAGGCAAAGGGAAAAAATGACAAAGTAAAATAAGCTAAAAAGAAGACTGAAATGACAAGAAATCAGAGGTTGGTTAAAATATCAGATTTATTAAAAAATGCCTCTCACACATCGTCAGGCAGAGCAATGGCCCCCCTACCCACAAAGTATTCCATATATTGGTCCCGGACCACGCGGGCATTGAGAGGGGGCAAGCCTGGACGTGCCACTCGAAGGGCTGTGAGGTCCGCATTTGGAGGGCCCTCCACATCTGGGCCAACGGGCACCACATAGTTCCTGTTATGTCTTTTGAGGAAGTTGTGCAATATGCAACAGGCAAGAACTATGTGGTTCAGTTTGTATTCCGCCAAGTTAAATGCCGTCAGGAACAGGCGGAAGCGGCTGGCCAGGATGCCAAAAGCGTTCTCCACCACTCTTCTGGCTCTGGACAGCCTGTAGTTGAAGACCCTCTGGTCCGGGGTGAGGGTCCTCATCGGGAACGGCCTCATCACATGGGGAGTCAGCGCAAACGCTTCATCTGCGACAAAGACGAAGGGGAGTCCTTCGGCATTCTCCTCTGGAGGTGGCAAGCACAGACTGCCACTTTGGAGACGCCAGTAGAACTCCGTGTGCGTAATGGCCCCACCATCCGATATCCGGCCGTTCATCCCCACGTCCACATACATAAACTCGTATGTTGCCGACACCACCGCCAACATCACTACACTATTAAACCCTTTATAATTATAATAGTAGGACCCCGAGTTGGGCGGTGGGACGATGCGGACGTGTTTCCCATCAATTGCCCCTCCGCAGTTAGGAAAGTCCCAACGGCTGGCAAAGTGGGAGGCCACAGTCTGCCATTCCTGTGGCGTGGAAGGGAACTGTGGAGTGAAACAAGAAAAAAAAATTAGTCACTTTGCACCTAAACATTGCAAGCAGATTAGACAATCAACATCTTGGAACAAGAGCATTGTATAAAATTGGAGGCTGGAAAGTATTTACACAGAAAAGTAGAGGCTGCCCTTCACAGATTACTCACCCCCCCATCAATCCCCCCACTTCTGATGGGACATTGGCAATAACTATGGTTTTGGGGGGGGGGGTGGTGGACAGGTAACCCTCTGCACTTCATTGATTGGCAAATGGCTCAATAATGTGGCCTAGTTTGGCCAGACCCTCTGTACTTAACACTATTGGCAGGCCACAGGAAAGATCAAATAACATTTCCCCCCCCCCCCCCCCCCCCCAAAAAAGGCAGGCACAGTGTGACATTATGAAATTACCAAGCAAGCTAATAGGAGGGAAAGAAGACAAAAAAATAGGAAATGGAATGTATGGAGGCAGTCCCTTGCACTACATGCTTTGCTGAATTCATCCCTAAAGATGCGCATTATAAAGAGGTAGGTATATAGTGTGTATGGACCTTGGGAAAGCCAGCAGATAAAGGATTGGTACCATCTGACAGAGCAGTTGGGGGAGGGGGTTCCTAATGAGTTTGCCCCCCCCCCCCACCAAAAGAACAAAAAAAGGGGGCTCTACATGAAGTAAACCACACAGCAAACATTTGTGCATATTTTAGGGGGTGTTTTGGGGCAAACAATACTATGCAGCAGACAAAAGACATTGCTTAAGTGAGTAGGCCATAGGTGTCTATTGGGGCAGAAGAGCATGCTGGTGAGGTAAGTGAAGGGAAAAATGCATGAAGGAGAAAAGGGGCACAGCATATTAGAACATATTGCAATCATGGTAATTAGGGAAGGAGGTCAAAAATACAAGTCATTAGCAAACAGAGCATACATAGAAGGGAATAGTAAAGTAGAAATGTTACCTTAATATAGTCCTCCTGCAGGACCTGAATGATGGCAGAACAGGTCTCTGGAATAATGATTCCCAGGGCCTGGGGAGAGATACCTGAAGAGAACTTCAAATCCTGAAGACTTCTCCCTGTCGCCAAGTACCTCAACGTGGCAACAAGCCTCTGCTCCGGAGTAATGGCTTGTCTCATGCAGGTATCCTGCCGGCTGATAAAGGGGGTCAGCAAAGCCAAAAGACGGTGAAAATCGGGGTCCGTCATCCTGAGAAAGTTCCTGAAATCATCAGGATTATTCTCCCGGATCTCACGAAGCAAAGGCATGTGCGAGAACTGGTCACGCTGAAGCAACCAATTCTTGGTCCACATACTCCTCATCACTCTGTTCATGGACGGGTCTTGGGTCAAAGCTAAAAGCCCGACACCAATTCCGCGTACAGCACGAACTCGGCGACGAGTACGCACGGGAAACATCGCTCAGAAGGTCACAAAAGGTCGGCTGGTCAGAACGGACAAACAGAAAGCACCGATAAACAGCAAGGCCTGAAAGAACGAAGTGAATACCAGCAACGAGCAGACAATAAGCAGTGCAAATCAAAGCGTCCTATATCAAGATATAGGCCGCAATGACCAACAAATGCGAACTGACTACACGCACTAATAAACAGATACGCACGACAAGCACAAACTGAAGAGCAGTAACGATCTGAGTCAGAAAACTGAGAAGCGCGAATCTTAAGTCACCAAACTTCCACTAACTCTCGATAAACACGGGATCAGCAGAAGGAGCCCAACGGGTGCCTGACGTGGTGCTGAACTTCCCTTTTGTAATCTCGTGGACGACGACTTACGTCACGACGTTCTTCCGGACCGGATATTCCGACAACGTATCCGACCGTGTGTACGCAACGACAACATCGGACAAAGTACGTCGGACAAAGTCCGACCGACCTGGTCCGCGGATTGTCCGAGCGTGTGTATGGGGCTTAAAAGATAGACCATGTTTTTAGTTGAGCAACTAATAAAGTTTTTATATTAAAGCTCTGTTTGGTTACAGTGGATTGAAAGGTCCAATTCTTTTCTGTATTTACCCCACATGTCCTACACACAGCACATCTACGGTAAAAAAAAAGCCATGGATGGAGAAGATGGATACATGGTCTCTCAATTACATTGGGTGCAACTAGGTGTCTAAATACAATTTTTGGGGTCCTTGGGCAATACTGGGCCCAGAATGGGATCACTCTTAAGGATCGTCCAATGTTTCCTCATCAGCCTGTTGATCATATGATGTTGAATAGAGTAAGAGGTATAGAAAAAACACTCAAATGTGGATGTATCAGTCTCCCTAACCAAAAGGCCCTCCCTATTCACAGAAGTTAACTGTGAAATAGCTTTATCTAAATCATTCATCAGGTATCCTTTATCAAAAAAACTTTGGCCTGAGTGTTAAATTCCACTCCAGAGCAATTACGCTGAAGTCTTAAGAATTGTCCCTTCGGAATCCCCCTTAACCATGAGGGATGATGGCAGCTATGGAATGAGATGTAGCAGTCCATAATTTTTCTCGTTTTTGTGACGAGGCTGTCACCCTCTTGTTGAATTATAAGACCTAGAAATTTAATTGCCAAGTGACTGAACTCATAATTCCACACAATACCTAGAGAATTGGAGTTCAAATCTGACATGAATTGATGAAGATCAGATTCAGTACCGCCCCGTATTAACAATATATTGATGCCAGGAAAGGCCTCCTTCGAGTGGGCCATAAACAATTGGCCACACTGGGAGAAAACTTGGCCCCCATTGCTACACCTGTCCTCTGCAAATAAAAATGATTTCCATATCAAAAATAATTGTAAAGTATACAAAAATGTAAAGTTTCTAAAATGAACCTTCTTTAAATTAATGGGAACTCATTTGCGCTATCAAGAAAATGTTTAAACTGAAATAATGGCCCACTCATGAGGTTTTTAACATCCTGTTGTCTGTCTTCCCCCATCCTAAACTAAAGAGGTTGCTCTTCACTGCCTAAATGTGGTAGAGATTGTCAGATTTCCAGTCCACTATACTGTAGCTGCATATTGGAAGACTGGATCTTTTAGTCATTCCAGGGAGTACCACAAGGGATCTCCGACATCTAGTGCAACTATCTTTTGCTAAATTTGTCAAATTATGCTCTCTCTCATTGCTAGTTCTACCAGAACAGTATGTGCATGTTGACCCTTTCTTTCATTAAAACCTGTGGTCTCCAAACTGCGGCCTGGGGGCCAGATGTGGCCCTTTGCTTGCTTCTATGATGGGGCACTATTCCTACTGCTAAGACCATCGATGGGGCACTATTCCTCCCACTGACACCGTCAATGGGGCACTTTTCTTCCCATTGATATTAACAATGGGGCACTATTCCTTCTGGTAAAACCAACAATTAGGCACTGTTTACTCCTACTGATGCTGGGACATTTTCTACTCACACTGGACACAGTCCGGCCCCCCTAAAGCATGCAGGACAGTAAACTGGCCCTTTGTTTAAAAAGTTTGGAGACCCTGATCTAAACCACCAAATAATTATGTGCTTAGTGCTAGAGGGTAATGCTGCTCACTATGTTCCGGATACTGGGGAAAAAAATTAATAAATAAACAAAAAGTGTGCAACATCTCTGACCATGAAAAACAATGAAAGCAAACAATAAGTGATACAAATATTATCAGCATTAATAAATAAAACCATCAATAAAGTGCAAAATAAAGACATATTCAATATAAATAAAATGTAATAGAAATGAAAGTCCACTTCCAAAGGGATGTGTTGGGCTCCACTAGGGGGCCAAGATAAACAATCTTGTGAAAATGAATGTCTAGTCCTGAAGGGAAAGTCGAATTCTCTGCAGTAAGATTCAAAGGAAAATGCAAAGGGCGGCACAGTGGTGTAGTGGGTAGCACTCTCGCCTAGCAGTAAAAAGAGTTGCTGGTTCGAATCCCAACTACCTGCCTGGAGTTTGCATGTTCTCCCTGTGCCTGCGTGGGTTTCCTCCAGGTACTCCGGTTTCCTCCCACACTCCAAAGACATGCTGGTAGGTTAATTGGCTTCTGTCCTAAAAATTGGCCCTAGCAAATGAATGTGAGTTGGGGATTTTGGATTATGGGCTCCTTGAGGGTAGGGACCGATGTGAGTCTGCAATGTATGTGTGGAGCACTGTGTAAATTGATGGCACTATATGGGTACCTTAAATAATAATAATTGATGAGCATCTTAATGAGACACAATGTATAGGTATAGGGACAATTGTAGACACGCACTCACACTCACTCTGGTTGAACTGGATCTACTGGTGTCTTTATTCAACCTTATTAACTATGCAAACGACCATAAAGAAAAACACCAATTTATTTCAAGCAGATATACTCACAGGCATCTCAGTAACAAAAACTCACAGTAATCCCGCTGCGGTACACCAGCAGGTTTGGTGATGTCATAGGCCACTAGCCCTTCCCTATGTGTTTTGTCTATGCATGGGACATCCTCAGGGGAAATAAATCACTTTATTGTTTGCTTTCATTGTGATTTTTTATGGTCAGAGGTTTTGCATACTCTTTTTGTTTAATATCCTTTCTTTTATCTGTTAGAGTGTGCTGAGATCACATGAGCTATACAGCATTGACCGATTCCAGTTTTGGGCTCGGGGTCCTACAGGTGGTGGTGGGATTGCCCACAGTGTAATTTTTTTCTGTCCCCTCTTTTTGGGAATCCTTTTGAAGATATCAGAGGTCAGAGATTGTCCCCAAGAAACTATGGGGGGAAAATTGATTTTTTATGCACAATAAAATACTGTTTCTTGTAGTTAATTGGAGGACGCATATATTGCCAATCACGTTGTATTTCCAGACTTGGCCTGTGACCATAGTTAAGATGATTTTTTTTAGAACTTTATCTATTCTTACTGATATTTGTTTTCTGCTTGCCACTCCTGAGCTTGTTCCATATATACAGTAGTTTAGCCAATAGGTAGGGCTGTGCCTTTAAATTTTCCTAGTGTCTTACCTCCAAGAATCAGAGCAATAACATACACAATAATTGAATACCTCCAATATTGGGATTTAAAGGCAATATAAAACAAGAAAGAATAATATATAAAAAATTAAATTATTTTTTTAGATATTATTCTTTCTTGTTTTATATTGCCTTCAAAATCCCAATATTGGAGGTATTCAATTATTGTGTATGTTAAGGATGATGGCAATTACATGCCGTCCCACATGAGCCTAATTAATTTTAGAGCAATAACATTTCCTTGTTAGTACTGCCCTTGGTTAGTATCCAAATTGCCTGATTTATCTGATAGTGTCAATGGGAGTAATAGTGCCCCATTGATAGTGGCAGTAGGAGTAATAGTGCACATCATTGGTGTAAGTGGGAGTAATAGAGCCCCATTGTTGCTATCTGTGGGAGGAATAGTGCCTCATTATTGGTGTTAATCAGAGGAATAGTTCCCCATCTTTGGTAACAGTGTGAGAAATAGTGACCCGTAGTTTATATTAGTGGCAGGAATTATGCCTTATTGTTGGTGTCAGTCAGAGGAAATATTCCCAACTGGTGTCAATGGAAACAACGGTGCCTCATCATTAGTGTCAGTGGGAGGAATAGTGCCTTGTCCTAGTGGGAGGAATAGTGCCCCAAGAATCAGGTAAAGGCAAGCAAAGGGCCAAATATGGCTTGAGAGACACAGTTTAGAAACTTCTACTTTAGACCTTGAGAACATGATGGAATATGCTACAGAGTAGAAGTTATTTAAGTTTTTTCATGTATGTTGTTTTAATGGTAGGATTGTATTTATGATTGTACATGATTGCAATGTTTGTAAATTAAAGTGGTTGTTAAGCCACTATATAATATTTATACCATCCCATCTGTTATATAACGATATGTGTCCCAGTGCCTGTGCTGTATAAAAACAATGCCGATTTCTACCTTATCTCAGAGTGTCTCCCGGCGCTCACGTGACTCTCCTCTCCCCGGCTGACAGCTATAGCGGGAGGGGCCGAGAACTTCTGCTGATGTCACCCGGGAAGAGCAGAGAGATGAGCAGTCAGGTAAGCACCGGGAGACGCTCTGAGATAAGGTATAACTCTGCAAAGTTTTTATACAGCACTAGGACTGGGCCACATGTCATTATATAACAGATGGGATGGTACAAATATCATTTTTTATAGCAGCAGGAGTGGAGGGGCGGGCAGTGTCTCGAGCTGACAGGCAGGGAGGGGAGGGGGGAGAGGACAGGGGAGAGCAGAGAGTAGAGCTGCAGATGACAGAGGCCCGTAAACTGAACACAGTGTCAGGGCTCAGCAGCCATGATAAACTGTGGTCAGTTTACAGGGGGGAGGGCAGAACCAGGCAGGATTAGCCAGGTGTTTTCGGTTATACAAGGGGCCAAATGACACAGTACAAGCACTGTGTTGTTATTCATGCATTAAGGGAACAGGATATATATATTTTATTTTTTACTTTTTTTTGAGTAACAAACACTTTAACTGTAGACTACATTTGTAAGCGCTTTACTAACTCACTGAAAAAACAACTGCATTTGTTGCCCATAGCAAGTGTTCACGTGGCTTTAGAAAGCTGGAAAATACATTGATAATAAAGGCCAAAAGTTGGAAGAATATGGCTTAGTGAAGATTTATTATGTGGGTGTTGCGTACTGGGTAATACACTAATATCTGTGTTTAGTAAGGTGGCAAAAATAGCCAAGCTGAACAGAGGTTATAATGCTTCTTCACTCTATCCAACACAAAAAAAACATTTTTGGTAAGAGTTCCACTTTAGTCAAACAGAATCCACCAGTAACTGATGCCTTATTCTTTAATAGATATGTAAGACATCTTTAAAAAAAAAATACATTTCAAAAAACATATTTCATCACCTAAAATAGCATAAAATCCATTATTCACACATTAGAAATCATAAAGCTCTACTGTGAAAGGTAGGAGTGGAGTGCTGTAATTATTTTTATCTACTGCACAGAACTATACACCATGCTGTGTTTTATTATTAGTGAATTAGTAGATTATATACTCATAAATGTTAGGTTTAGCCACAGAATGGCATCATACACTCTGTATAAGCAATAGGTACACTTTAACTATTATGTCAGGGAGCATAACCCTTCTTGCCCAGAGACACTACTGGAAGCAAAACTCTCACTACAGAAAAAGAGACAGATGTCCTTCAGTGGGGCATGCCTGGTCACATTTAATATGAAGCAGCTTTGTTTTTAAAACAAGTGTGTAACAATATGAGCCCTATGAGTTCAGAGCAGGGAACACACTGAGGCAGTGACATAATGATCTCTACAGATGGTGCACCATAGGCTACTCCACGGGAGACTCTGTTTGGAAATGAACATCTAAATTAAATCACAAGACCTGTGACAATGATAAGCCTCCTCCCAGTGATTCTCAATTTATTAATATTTAAATCTGATTGAAACAAGGTTAACGAGGAAGATGTGATTAACGGGCATTGAATTTTAGGAACATTTGTTAGCTGTCAAATGTATACATATGGTAACTTGATAATGTACTGTATACATGGTATTTAATATTGCCAGTTCAAGAAGCAGCAATCACAGTTATAAAAAGTACAATGACCCCAATCATCCAATGAAAATTTTTAGTGTCCACTTTGGCTGTGTCTTTTCCAGTTTTTTTTCAAATGTAATAAGCTGTCAGTGTGATAATTCTGATTGGTAAAGTAGCACATTGCATAGCAAACACATTTTCCAGAAATTGTACTCATTCGAAAATATGTAACGGTGACTTTAGTATTATGATTTGTGCACCTTATCTCCCAGACTTGCCACATTCTGGTCCCTGCTGGATTTTGCGTTCACTTTAAATTATGGAAAATGCAGTTAAAGCAGTAGTAAACCCCGCTTGGTCATTTTTACATACATACCTAAAAGTATTCATACCCCTTTACATTTTGCACATTTTATCATGTTACAACCAAAAACGTAAAAGTGTAATTTAATTGGGATTTTATGTGACAGACCAACAAAGTGGCACATAATTGTGAAGTGGATGGAAAATGATAAATGGTTTTTATTTTTTTTTACAAATAAATATCTGAAAAGTGTGGAGTGCATTTGTATTCAGCCCCAGTCAATACTTTGTAGAAGTAATTGTCGCTGCAATTACAGCTGCAAGGCTTTTTGGGTATGTCTCTACCAGCTTTGCACATCTAGAGAGTGTCATTTTTGCCTATTTTTTTTTTTGCAAAGTAGCTCAAGCTCTGTCAGATTAGATGGAGAAGGTCTGTGAAAAGCAAATTTCAAGTCTTGCCACATATTCTCATTTGGATTTAGGTCTGGACTTTGACTGGGCCATTCTAACACATGAATATGCGTTGATCTAAATCATTCCATTGTAGCTCTGGCTGTATGTTTAAGGTCGTTGTCCTGCTGGTAGGTGAACCTATGCCCCAGTCTCAAGTCTTTTGCAGACTCTAACAGGTTTTCTTTTAAGATTGTCCTGTATTTGGCCCCATCCATCTTCCCATCAACTCTGGCCAGCTTCCCTGTCCCTGCTGAAGAAAAGCATCCCCACAACATGATGCTGCCACCACCATGTTTCAGTGATTTTGCTTCTTTGGTCCATGGGGCTGAAACAGAGAAATCTGAACATGTATGGCCAACTTTAGTGGTAACAATAATTTTATTGACTTTGCAGAAAGTTTAGGAGTGTAGGCAAAACATTGTAGAAGTCTGAAGAAGGTAACTGAGTTTTTCCAAAAACTTCCATCTTTAATAACTCAAGTTAGACAATAAAGGGTAACACCAAACATTCTTAATTGATGGCTAACATTGTATAAAACTTTACTACTGCTTTATTACCTCGTCAAAGGCTGATTCATGTATGGCCAGATTTATACATTTTTATAAATATGTAGGTTTCCTTAATCCTTTTCAGCACCTATAATGAACTGGCCAGTATTATCCTTCTCTGGTCCCCAGACATACAGGAAAATTAAGATTTGGAAGGTGGAAGGCCTTGCTTAAGTACAGGTGTATAAATTAGCAAGTGAGTCACCCAGGCACATCCTTTGTACATAATTGTTGAACCACCTGTGCTTAAATCAGTTGATGAGGGGGTAGGACAGAGTCTTGATGACTTGAGTGCTTCTGTACTAACCTTTGCATAGGTCTCTGGTGACTTGCTTCAAGCTATTTATTGATTTTCAAGCTGTGCGCTGTCAGAACAGCTCATACCGTGGTTTTGTTAGGGGAAGAAAGGTCTTCTCCCTCAGAGAGTAAACCCTCTAGGGGGTGCTGCAGCTGATCCTGGAAGCTATGAGACTGCTCTCACCTATTCATAATTACTTTTTATTAGAATATATCAACAGCTTGTCATAAAGCATGTCTTTTAAGACTCAAAGAAAGTTTAAGATTCCAGTAAAACATTTCTGGATGTGAATAATCAGTGATTGTTTCCTTAGCAACCTTCATAGAAAATAAAAGATCAGAGCTACTAGTTGAAGTCTGGAACATGCTAAATGGCATTAGGACTTCAGTGTTTAATCCACAAGCTTCAGCACTCATGAATTCCACACAGCCAGCAGAGTCCTTACCTTCCTGCAGTCCCCGTATCTGGAGGCAGCACTGTTGGAGGAGTCTCACCCAAAACATGTTTTCTTAAATAGGATTACATGAAGATTACAGCTAAGAACAATATTTGTAGTCAGCTTGTGAAATGCGCTGCTGTTGCTTTGGATATGAAAATGCTTTTTTGTTTAGGTGGAAAGAATGAGATGTTTTCTGGAACTGACTAAGAAAGTTCCAGTGTTCACTGTAGTATCCAGTCAGATTCTGTATGTTATTTTATTTTAGTGTAGGTAAAAATAGAAAGCAAGCGGCATGTTAGTTGTCATTGGAAGGTCTTCTATTTTTCCTTTATGCCAGCCTGTAGCAGTGTTTTTGTAAATGGAACTCGCATTGTTGGGGTCATACTGCAATCTTCTAACTTATATGTGTACCCCCAAACTGCTAGATACAATACAGTAGCATGCTACTCATCCTAAAAGTGGCCAAATCAGTGTGGTTTGAGGTTAAACAAATCACTTCATTTTAGGACCTCCCAGATAACTTATCCCTATGAGACAACCATATATTAGCACAACTTGTGCTAATGCGAGTAAGAATGCGATTCCAGATATTGTATTACAAAATCCCATGATATACTCATTCATGCAGTTACAGGAGCGGCATGATTTACCCTATAGTCTCTTCTATAGATTCCTACAACTGCTACATGGCATAGAGGATAACCCTCTCTGGAAATCCACTAATAGAAGGGTTAAATTCACATAACCCTGACCTGATCCATTTGGACCAGGTAGACTTTGTCCCATTTAGGGAAGCCAGGGACAACACAACTAAGGTCCTTAACTTATTACATATAACCAACAACACTAAAACTTCATGCATATTCCTAGGGACAGACGCAGAAAAGGCCTTTGACCGTATATACTGGCCCTTCATGTTTTCAGTTTTACGGCATGTAGGTCTGGGCAGTACTATGGCAAACTGGATTGGGTCTATTTATTCCAACCCATCGGCTAGGGTCAGAGCCAATGGGGTTCTATCTGAACCCTTTAAGATTACTAATGGGACTAGACAGGGCTGTCCCCTGTCACCCCTATTATTTTCTCTATCCCTAGAGCCCTTCCTATGCTATATACGTCTAAACCCAGATGTTACAGGAATTATGGTGGGAACCTCGCAAACAAAAGGTTTCAGCGTATGCAGACGGTCTGTTGTTTTCATTTACTAACCCAGTTGTCACTACACGGATTTAAAATATATCAAGCGCTATCCAATTTAAAAATCTATTTTTTGTAAATCGGAAGCAATGGGAATCGGTATACCTCAGATGCAACTTCTACAATTCCAAACAAATTTTAAACCAAAATGGACTGACACAGCGTTGAAATATTTAGGTACTTACATCCCACCAAAATTCTCCAAAATATTTGACCTCAACTTCCCCCCTTTATTAAAGGCAGTTCGGACCCTTCTTAACGATTGGAACAAGGGCCTACACTCGTGGTTTGGCTGCTGTAACATACTGAAAATGAGCATCCTCCCTAAATTTTTATACCTTATTCAGGCCCTACCTATCCGCATCCCTACGAATTATTTTAAAATGACACACTCTGTATTTATAGAGTTTATCTGGGCACGCAAGAGACTGCGGCTATGCACAATGCTACCTTCATTATCCAAGCATCATGGTGGCCTAGCTATGACCAACAAACGCAACTACTGCTACGCATCACATCTCAGTAGGCTCATAGACTGGTGCTGACATCACAAAGCCAAGTTATGGCCTTTACTCGAACAGGCACAAAGCCCTGTACCACTCAACAGAGCACGGTGGTGCTACACATGCCTCCCTGCAAGCAACAAACGACACCCCCTTATTGGCCCCACACCTCCTTATCTGTGCCGACCATCTGAGCCGAGTGGTAATCTCGTCAAAGGAATCACCTCTGACTCCTATCCTAGGCCACCCACGATTCCTGCCAGGGCTTATAGACGGCACCTTCCAAAACTTGATTAAAGCAGGTCACTTTCAAGCCTCACACTTTCGAACCATGGGTAGATGGATAGCCACATTGGAATTGACAGTCCCTACGTGCCCCTTTCAGTTAGATTTCCTGAGAGCACTTCAGCTGGGACATTTTTTAAAAACCATACAACCCCCTAGAGAACCAAGCCAACCACACACGATTTTTGAGAAATACTGCTCAGACACAGGACCCCTACCACACACACTCTCATTTACATACAACCTGCTGAATACACCCCCAGAGGGCTTTCAACACCCAGGATTGATCGAGTGGGAGCGAGATTTAAATCGCAACTTAACCCGAAAACAGCAACTTTACATTTTCCATTTTATGCACAAATCCTCCATTTGTACAAAAGCACAGGAGACAAATTTTTTCATTCTGTCCAAGTGGTACAGAACCCCATCACAACTACACAGATCTTTTCCCACAACATCTGAACTGTGCTGGAGATGCAAGAAAGATTGAAGAACTAACCTACACATCTTCTGGTCCTGCCCCAAACTTGAAAGCTTTTGGGGGAAAATACGTCAAATAACACAAAAATTTACGGAACGCCCCATCCCAGATGATCTAACTTTCTTCCTTCTGCATGCTTCAGAGACCCCGGCGAAAGTCTATAAGAAATTGGTGATTCGCCACCTTTCTGACGCTGCCAAAGCATGCATACCCCTTTTATGGAAATCCCCACACCCACCGACCATTGACCTATGGCTTAGGAAAGTCACAGACATAAACAAAATGGAAGATCTCATACTCACGGCCAGACGCCAAGAAGACCGTTACTCTAAAACCTGGACCTTGTGGAATCTGATTGTTTTTTCGGACGAGGGCCAGGCCCTCCTGGGTAAGGAAATGGTAGCCTGAATTTCAGGGCAACCTATTCACCCTGTTCTTCCTCGACACAACGAATAGAACAATCTAGATTCTCACCAGGTGGAACCTTGGAAACTCTAGGGGTCCATGTTCTTGATCCCCTTCTCCCTCCCTTCTCTACCTCCCGCCTCATTCACCTTTGACCCTTCCCCTCTAACATCTATAATCTGTAATCTACAGATATTCCCATTTTCTTCTTATTGCCCCCTCACTCGCTACTAAATAAACATTACAAAAAAAAGTGGGAGAGGCAGGGCCAGTGGAAAAAGCCTTACTCTATAGTTGTGCAGAGGACTAGAATCCCATGGGAAGGTGGAACAATTGTTGCACTAAACCTGATGGAACTTGAAACCAGATCGCCGAAGGGAGTTCTCTGGGGTAATACATGTTTATACTCCTCGGACCTCTCCACCCATGGACACATGTTTAATGTTATGACATAATTATACTGTATGTCAGTACACACTATGTTTTCTGTATTTTTCTTTCTCATGTTGGCCCTATGGGTCTTGTCTGAACAAATAAATAAAAAATGTGAAAAAAAAAAAAATTCACATAACCCTAATGCGGCGTACACATGGTCGGAAACAGTCTGATGGGAGCTCTTCATCGGATTTTCCGACCGTGTGTATGCCCAACGGTCTTTTTCTGTCTGAATTTACGACGGACTTTGAATTGAGAACCTGTTCTCAATTTTTCCGACGGAAAACCTCTATCGGATTTTCCGATCGTGTGTATGCAATTCCGACAGGCAAAATTCCGACGCATGCTCGGAAACAATTCGACGCATGCTCGGAATTAAACTTCCCTTTTATAGTGCTGTCGGACGTGTATTATGCCGCTGTGTTATTGACCGTCGGAATTTGGTGTGACCGTGTGTAGGCAACACATCTTGAGCGGAATTCCTTCGGAATTCTGTCGGAAAAACCATCAGAGTTTTTTCCGACGAGAATTCCGATCGTGTGTACGCGGCATAAGGGTTTATATCCACTCTCTATTCACACTTGTTACACACTAATCTGGGTAAAACTCCACTAGCTATTAAGAATGATTGGCAGCGCCTACTTATTAATATGTCCACAGAGGAGTGGGATGATATACTGTAGGCTCCTCTCATTTGTAGTTATCACTAGTGGTTAATATGAATGAATTCAACTATCCAACAAACATACGCATCTCCTGTTCGACTGCACACAATGGTACGTATGGCCACCCCAAATGTATGCTATGTAATGAACCCCAGGTCAGATATCGTGTACCTTATTGGAGGTTGTCAGATTATATCTGACTTCTGGCAGCAAGTGGTTCCTTCACCATCACCATCTTACTGCAACACCATTCTCCCTGTATACCTGACATTTGTTTATTTGGTGTACTAGACAAAGAGTATTAACCAAACTATAACAGAATATTATTGCAAGAAACATCATTTATGGCTCGCAAAGCCATATCTATTAAATAGATGAGTAAATCCTCCCCCTACTATAAACTCAGTGGTGATCATCTGTTAATCAGATTATCCCATAATCTGTTTATATGAATTATATATGGGATTAGGAACTATTACATAAAATTTGGGATCTCTGGTGTGATTCTACTATCCTTTTAGGTTTGGGGTTACCTCCCCAGCCCTAATGTTATAACTGCCTCACTCAATATATGTAAACTTCTTGGCAAGGTGAATTAGAATGTACAGTTAGGTCCATATATATTTGGACACATTTACAATTTTATTTCTTTTCATTTATTTACCAAAACTTATTCCAGCTATAGTTATACAATGTATATGTAAATAACAAAATATACTGCGCTGTCTACACAATAGCAGCCAGCACAAAAGTGTAAAATAAACAGAGATATGTGTATATATATATATATATATATATATATATATATATATATATATATATATATATATATATATATATATAAATAATATATCATATATATAAATAAAATAAATATATAAAAAATGTGCAGAGCTAAGCAAATAATGATCAATATCAAAAATAAAATTGACATATGAGAAAATGCAATATATAACAAAAAAAAAATAGGGACACAGACAAGTCCCAATCGTATTCCAAAGGAGTGAAGTTCAAAACATAAATGGGTAGCAGTCACAAAAATCCTGAGTGAACATCCAAAATGTGACAGAGGTAACATAGAAGATCCACCACCAAAAGCACCAGTCGCTTACCAGAAAGGATAGACCCATACAGGTGTACACCTGATGTGTCAAACAGGCTTTACAGGATGACCAGGGAATTCAGGCTCACTATGTGGATACGGTCTTCAGGCAAACACTCCAAAACGATGGATAAGGCAGGTAAAACAAATGGGCAAATAAGCCCAACCATAAAGGGAAAAGAGAGGAAGAACAGGGCACATAGCGTAATTCCGTAAGGAATATTTATTGTTGTAAACATAAGAATTGCACTTACATTTTCCACAGTAAAACCAAGCGCTTCAAATTAGACAGTAACCAGGGGATCAGCGTAACAACCCTTATATATAGTTATATAATGTATATGGGCCGAAAGTGCACACTTTTTGGTTTAGGTTTGAGGCATGTACATCCAAATCGGAGGAAGGGTTTAGGAATTACAGCTCTTAAGAATAGCCAACCCCCCCTTTTTCAAGGGACCAAAAGTAATTGGACAATTGAATCAAAAGCAGTTTCATGGCCAGGTATGGGCTACTCCTTTGTTATTTCTTCATCAATTAAGCAGGTAGTTGATTCTAAGGTGTCCATTTATGAAGCAGTGATCAGCAGAGATCCTGAGGATCGCTGCTCATCACAGCCCATAAACAGTTTATGAACCAGAGATAATCGGGGGAGAAGTGTTTGAAATTGTTCTCCTTCCGATTATCTCTGCACATGGAGAATCCTCATAGAATGACACAGTAATGGCCAGTTTATGAAACTGCGATCTGAGCGCTTTACTGGTGATCTGTGTCAGAATTCACACTCCCCGATTCACCAACTCAGAGGTGGAGAAGCTGGGAGTGAAGAGGAAATCTCGGGGGATCTGAGGAGGAAAGAGGAAGATAATTAACTTCCTTATGCCTCGTTCAGACCCCCCAAGACAGTAACCATGTCTCCCTGTCATATGTATGTGTATACATATATATATACATATATATATATATATAAATGTGTAAATATATATATATAATATGTGTGTATATTCATGTATATATAATGCGTGTGTGTGTATATACATGTGTATATATAATGTGTGTGTGTATACATGTATATATTATGTAGGGGGACTCTTTATTTTATTAACATTAATCACACCGTCTGTCCGTATACTGAGCAGTGATAATCTATTACTGCTTAATAAACTGACATCTCAGTGTTTCTGTGAATTTCTGGTACTGTAATCTCGTAGAGTCTCACGAGATTCCAGTATCAGGGGCCGTTCTCCAGTGTTAGAAGCGTTTGTAGATTGCTCAACTCCTCCAAGGGTGAATCGATCTACTCCGCTTCATAAACTGGCACACAGAGGAGAAAGATTTCACCTGCTGAAGGCAAAACTAAAAGCAGAAAGACCCACAAACAAAGAACACAAAAGACCTATTTCTCTCTGTATTGTTAATATTTTTCACAAATCTGTCTAAATCTGTGTTAGTGAGCACTTCTCCCTTGCCAAGATAATCCATCCACCTCACAGGTGTGGCATATCAAGATGCTGATTAGACAGCATGATTGTTGCACAGGTGTGCCTTAGACTGGCCACAATAAAAGGCCACTCTAAAATGTGCAGTTTTACTGTATTGGGGGGGGGGGGGGGGGGGGGGGGGGGGGGGGGGGGGGGGGGGGGGGGGGGGGGGGGGGGGGGGGGTCCGAAAACCAGTCAGTATCTGGTGTGACCACCATTTGTCTCACGCAAAGCAGCAAATCTCCTTCACATAGAGTTGATCAGGTTGTTGATTGTGCCCTGTGGAATGTTGGTCCATTCCTTTTCAATGGCTGTGCGAAGTTGCTGGATATTGGCAGGAACATGCTGTCGTATACACCGATCTAGAGCATCCCAAACATACTCAATGGGTGATATGTCTGGTGAGTATGCTGGTCATGCAAGAACTGGGATGTTTTCAGCTTCCAGGAATTGTGTACAGATCCTTGCAACACGGGGCCGTGCATTATCATGCTGTAACATGAGGTGATGGTCGTGGATGTATGGCACAACAATGGGCCTCAGGATCTCGTTGCGGTATCTCTACGCATTCAAAATGCCATCAATAAAATGCACCTGTGTTCGTTGTCCATAGCATACGCCTGCCCATACCATAACACCACCGTCACCATGGGCCACTGGATCCACAACGTTGACATCAGCAAACCGATCACCCACACGACGCCATACACCCTGTTTGCCATCTGCCCTGTACAGTGGAGAGAACACCTCTCCAAAGTGCCAGACACCATGAATGTGAGCATTTTCCCACTCAAGTCGGTTACAACGACGAACTGCAGTCAGGTCGAGACCTTGATGAGGATGACGAGCGGGCATTCAGATAAGCTTCCCTGAGACGGTTTCTGACAGTTTGTGCAGAAATTATTTGGTTATGCAAACCGATTGTTGCAGCAGATGTCCGGGTGGCTGGTCTCAGACGATCTTGGAAGTGAAGATGCTGGATGTGGAGGTCCCGGGCTGGTGTGGTTACACACGGTCTGCGGTTATGAGGCTGGTTGGATGTACTGCCAAATTCTCTGAAACGCCTTTGGAGATGGCTTATGGTAGAGAAATTAAAATTCAATTCACAAGCAACAGCTCTGGTGGACATTCCTGCAGTCAGCATGCCAATTGCCGCTCCCTCAAAACTTGCGACATCTGTGGTTTTGTGCTGTGTGATAAAACTGCACATTTTAGAGTGGCCTTTTATTGTGGCCAGCCTAGGGCACACCTGTGCAATAATCATGCTGTCTAATCAGCATCTTGATATGCCACACCTGTGAGGTGGATGGATTATCTTGGCAAAGGAGAAGTGCTCACTAACACAGATTTAGACAGATTTGTGAAACAAATGTGAAATTGTGAAATTGTGAAATTGTGAAACAAATATTCCAGGTCTTTTTTTATGAAACATATTTGTACTTTTTTTTTTATTTGATTACTGTAATTATGAATATATATGACGCTTTGATGTACAGCTGTTTATAAGTTCAATAATGGTCCAGATGATTTCTCTTTAGAGCTTGCTTCCAACAATTGTATTGTCATGAATTTTGCTGCATTTACCATTGCAAGCAACATGCACAGACATAGGAAAATCCATTGTTGTCAATACGGTGGGGTTACATCAATGCATTGCAGTGATCTGCAAGGTGCAGTAATGGGAGTGTTGACTGACCGTTTTCAATTCAAGTCAGTTTAATTGGCGCAAAGACACAGGACATCTTCAACAAATGTCTATGCAATTTAAAGCAGTGCACATTATTATAGGCATCCTGGTGTGAACAAGCCCTCAGTAATAAGCTGATCTTGCACTTGACTTTAAGATCAGTTTGTACTTGAAATGACCACGATTACGTTGACGCCGCAATTGCTTATTTTGTAGGAAGTTTCCTCCAAATGACCCTTTGGTGAAAGGCTGCTGCATCCATTACATTTCCCTTTTACCTGTAAATGATTGGGTTAGGCTGGCCATATATTAGCAATTTTCTTTCCTTCAACCATGGGATGAAGGAAAGAAAATTGCCTGATTCCCCCATCAACAAAGTTGGTCTTGATGGGGGAATCTCTCCCACTGCACTATTGTATTCTGCCAGCGGCAGGTTTCCCCGCCGTCAGAATGCAATAATCAGTGCTGGCAGCAATTGTACAAAAACCTTACATAGTGGTTGTACTGAAGTCGATCAATAGATCAACTTCAATACAATCAGCCTGCCCATAGATGGGTCGAAATTCAGCTGTTTTTTTCAGAACCAGTCAAATTTTGATCTATCTGTGGCCAGCTTAAAGCGGTAGTAAACGTCATTAAAATAAAGTGTTCCCCCGTGGGGGGTTAAGTCCTAATGTACTAGTATGCACCGCATACTAGCACATTATGACAGACTTGCCTGTAAAACGGATCCCTCCTGCGCATCGCTGTCATGGATCCCCAGCACTGCCATCTTCACCCAGTCTTCCTTCTGGGTTCACGGGCCAGGGTCGCAATAACATCACTCCTACGCATGCAAGCGGGAGCCCTCGGCTCCAGCATGGAGCTCTGAAGGTACATCACCGGCAGCATCCCTTGTGACTATCTCCTAAACAGTGCAAGTTTAGGAGATATTCACTGTATCTACAGGTACCTACATATAATACATGAAGGTAAAAAACCTTCAGCTTTTAGAGCCAATTTAATTCACGATTAGTCAGGATTAATGAAAGCTGTGAAGTGTTTGACCCCCTTTGTCATAATTAGGTACCTTGGATGATAATAGATCAGAAATTAAGATATATAGAATATATATATTACATAGAATAAAATTTATATATATTTAAAATAATATGGTAACTGAATCATAAAATGGTATGCTAACCATAGATTTTTTAAAAAATTTTTTATGTTTTTTCAGTTTTCTTGTTTGCTTGTTTCTTTTTTTTTATTTTTTTTGCTTTTACAGTTTAGGGCAGTGGTCTCCAAACTGCGGCCCGGGGGCCAGATGCGGCCCTTTGCTTGCTTTTACCTGGCCCTTGAGGCACTATTTTCATCCAACAATGGGGCATTATTCCCCCCACTGATACCAATGAAGGGACAGAATTCCACCCAATGACACCTCAGATGGAGCTTTGTTCATTCCCTTTGACGTCGGGAGTTTTCTAATCCCAATGCCCACAGTTCGGCCCTCTTTAAGTCTGAAGGACAACAAACTGGCCCTTTGTTTAGAAAGTTTGGAGACCCCTGGTTTAGGGCATAGACATGTATGTGTGAATTTCCATCCACTTAGTGGACATCCTTAGACAAACATACATTTTTATCACAGCAAACAGCTAAAACTGTTGTCTAGTGAGGCTAAATTTGCTCATAGACATCCCAGTTTTATCAAATTCTGGCAGAATCTTCTGATGATCATCTAATATTTATGTGTACCTGTAGGGAAAAAAAATTGGGAACTGACATTGTTGGCTTGTTTTAAAAGGTGAATGGACCCAGGGATATCATCTATATCCTGGCTTCACTGCCTAATACATGATTGATCTGGAATAAGTGTGCAGCCAGCAAAGTCTTTTTCGGGACAGTGACACAAAAGGTAGTAAAGCCAGCATAACAATGACAGCCTCCATGTTTGTGCCCTAAAAAATTAGTTAACAGTGGCTGTGCCCATTTTGTTTGCTCCCACATCTCCCTTTTAAATTACCCAGCTTGTCATAAATTAACCCCAGTTTTTGTTATAATTGTCATGGCTAGACTTTATTTATTTTTAATACTCTATTAAAGGTTATATTCCATTAAAAAAAAATTAATATTTACTGTAACATATTTTTATAGTAAAACAAATAAGACGTTAATAATAAATCTGCATTTGCACAACCACATGAATCTGAAACCGCACCATAAAACTTATTTTTTAATCTGCAGTACTACACAGGGTCTCCGTTTCTTGGTAGGGAGGTGTTTGTACCTCATTGATTGGTTTGGTGGTCGAGCCTGTGAAGTGTGTCCAGCTTCCCAGAAGCCTATTCTCCATGTAAAACACATAGTAGTTAAGTTTCACGCTGACTGTCTCATCCTTTGTGTTTAGCAAATAAGGTCAAGCAACAGCGTGGCCATGCAAATGAGAATCCTTATCATTCGTATCAAGACGTCGGGAGGATTATCTGAGCATTAACCTTGATTTTAATGGCATTGGTTGAGTGGCAAAATCACAGTTTGGATGAGTCTGATTATTTACTAAATACAATACATAAATGCAACGGGTTTTTAACACCCATTGCACTCTGGCATTATCGCATTACTTCCATCCTTTGTTGCCTTGCAGACAGGAATATGAAAGCAATCTGTCCTGTAGTGAGACTGGCTCCAGAAGCATTTCTCTGATAAGAAGACCCCCTGCCCTTTGCTAGTGTCTGGTCCAGTAGGCTTAGCCATCCGCTTAATCCCCAGAAAGTGCTTCGATTATTGCTGACCAGCAATGGCAAAATATATGTTTTTTTTTTTCTCAAGCTATCAACCTTCCTTTAATTCCTTAAGCAGAAATGCAGTGCAATCTATATTTCCTTGGCATGTGTCACGCAGATGGCGCACAGCTCATGTTTTCAAATAACCATGCTCAAAAATAACATAGTTTGAATAATAAATGCAGCAAATCCGTTCCTGGGAAATAGAGGCACAATTCTCAAGAGCTGCATAAACTTTTCCGCATGAAGCTGTATCTCATCCACATTATGCAGAAAGAATAGATTCTGTACAAAGTGGATATTTGTGTCTGTGGCCTTTAATTTTACAGGGAAGGGGTATATAAGGCTGAGCCTGGTTTAAATAGTCAAACATTTATTTTTATTTTTAGGCGATCTGTTTGAGACAGTAGTTTTTGCTCCAGTCTCATCTTTGTGCTTGACATTTAAAACGAGTAGATTCAAATCTGTCATGTAGGGCGCCACTGTCAGGCAACCATGACTCTACATTTTAGTATTGATTGGAGTCATTGAAGTAAATTCCTTTTTAACTTAATCCTCATCCCCTTACCACAACAGGAGAGTGCTTGCGTGTGTGCATCTATGCAGATGTTCAACCCCAAATGAAGGAGAGAAATAAAAAACACTTTATTCTGCAGAACATTTCATATGCAAAGTCCCTTCTTATGTGATGAGTTTTGGATCTGCACCTCTCCATATTAAACCTTTTGAGAGAAGATATATATGTGTTTTCTTGCTGACAAAAAAATGAATCTTATTTTTAGTTTGTTTTTTGGCCATCAGCCAGTCTGATCTGCTGGCTCATCCTATAGCCTGGGGGATCGGCATGCAGAAATTTTAAGTCTGTTGTCACTTTTGGGGGTGGCGTGGATCAATATTTTAGCTGTTGGAAGAGCATGTCTTTTCAAATAAAAACACATCAAGTTCAAAATAAAATGGATAGATCAGTCGTCAGCATGGTGAAGTTTAAATTAGTTATCCTAGATTAAAAAGATCATTAACATCAGTACATATTTTTCTTCTTAACTTTATATCTTCTTTTTTTTTTTTCTTAGTGAAAGAAGCCTTCTCACAAAAAATGTCTACATACATAAACATTTTAAAGAGATTTCTATTTTATTTGAATTTAAGGAAAAATGATTGTATTACAATGCTCAGCATGTGTTTTCTCCCAGTTAATTACGGTAATGTACAGCACTAGTTAGGGTGAGCCTTCTGTGTGCTCATATACAATTACATTGTTACAACAGCAGTAATAAATAGGCATTTTAAGTTATCTTTATTACATCAAGAACAAGAGATTTTTTTGTCACAATGACCAATTTAAATTTGAATTTCAAGCAAATCAGCTGCATACATAGTTTAAATACATATACTGTATGGCAACTTTTTACAAGTTATCTTTTATTCCCCTTGGGACAAAATTGTACTCCACACAATGAATTATGTAAAAATTAATTATAAAAACTTTATTTGTACAAAAGCAAGTTAAAAACATGGCTCATCATACAATATGCATCAGCACTGGTAGCTCTGGTATAAAATGAACCTGAGTATTCGCCGTGGTGAATTAGAATTTCTCCATAAATGGAGACCTTACAGAGCAGAATGCAATTATGGAGAAATTCTTATGTTGACCTGCCAGTAATAAAAAAACAGGGGACCAGGGCGAATGTTAAGGTTGATTTTATACCAGAACTGACGCAAATTGTATGATGTGCTCTGTTTTTAACTTGGTCTTGTATAAATAAAGTTATTATTTTTTTTTTTTTTTATGCGGTAATTCATGGTGTGATGTATAATTTTGGCTACTTTAAAGTCCTAAGGGGAATTTAAGATATTGTGTTACTAGTTATGAGGACGAGCAACATTTACTTTATTCTATGACTTATTGGTGTATTTGGCAACTGTTTTACCTTTCCAAGGCAGAATAAGGCAATGAGGATAGATTAAAGTGGAACTAACTCTCACATCCAGGGACAGAAAAACGAAGTTCTAAAATTCTATTCCCAAAGACACTAGGCAGGGGTTTTCAATTACAAAGGATGCGTTTGCTCACCATGTAAATACCTTAAGGGCTGCAAAACCAGGCAGGTACCAGAAGTCAGGCAGCCCTAATGGAAGTAAGTCTGATCATGTCATGGAGGAAGAAACGCTGTTCAGCCCTCTCCAAAAACAATTTGGAGGTGGATTACCTCAGTCATTACCACCAGGACTGGAATGTGCCCTTCATCCAAAAATCTTCAATCTATGTCAGAAATGGGGAATTCCAAATGTGAACATCCTGGCTTTCAGGTTCAACAATAAGTTACCCCCGTTTGTAGCCAGTTACCCCTGTTTGTAGCACTGACCTTGGATGCTCTGATAACTCCCTGCACTCCGTTCCATTTCTTATATGCCTTTATTCCAGTGTAAATTCTGCCTTAAATGCTCCACAAAATAGAGCAAGAGAAAAAACTGGTGATTTTTGATTGCACCAAAATGGCCCAAAAAAGACCTGGTACACAGATACATATTTTTAATACAGTGACAAAGGGTCAGGACATTTTACAAGCTTTACTGCTGTCTGTGGCTTCCTATGCAAGTTACAACAGTTCTCTTGTATGGGCATTCAGACAGGGCTGGTGCAAGGATTTAGGCGAAACCTCATTTTGCTGACTCATTGGCTCCACCCCTGATCGCACCCCCTTTGTCCTGCCCATGTATATGGTGGTGGTGACAGGAGCAGAGATTTTTGTGGCACCTCTCCACCTATTTCTTCAGCCGTGGTCCGCAGGCCCGCACCTGCACCTCTGGACCTGGCCTGAAGACAAATAGTGGCCGCTGGTGCCAGACTATTTTGTGCTCTAGGCAAGACCAGATACTTCTTGCATCCCCCCCTCGGTACAGGTGGGGGAGGTGGGACAGGAGTGTCATGGTTATGCAGTAATGTTTGTCTGTCAGCTTACTTCTACATGTGTTCAGCTTTAGAGGCCAGTCACTCTCACTTGGCTGCTTAAGTAATCTCTCCTCAAAGCATGGCTTCACCCCAGCCCCTATCTATATTAACCTGGGCACTGCAAGCCAGTCCTGCTGATCAACATTGTGTGTGTTGGCTTCCATGTGCTCATTGCTTTGTGTCCTACGTCTGATTCTGTTTACCGACCTTGGCTTGTTCTTAACTGTCCTCGTCTGCTTCATATCCCGACCTTTAGCGTGTTCTTTGGCTATCCCTATCTGCTTGTTGCCCTGATTATCTCCTGATTATCCTTGTTGTTCCAGGATGCTGCTTCCTTTCTATCCTCCAGTAGTCTACTGTGAGCGTGAGCTGGGAGACCCTGGGGGCAGTGACCTGGAGCCAGACTGCAGCGGAGTCCATCAATACCATCAGGGGCCCTGGTGAACACCCGCTGGCTCTTAGATTCCGCGCCCTGGGAAATCGTATGCTCTAGCTCCCAGTGTGATCCGTGTTGGTGCTCCAGAGTACCTGCTTTCCTGAACCACCCAGGGCTCCATTCACAGCAGTCAGCTGTAGGGTCCACTACCTTTCCGTGCACTCCAGACCCCAATAGGGTGCATCTGTTCCCTGGACTCAGGTGACCTTACAAGGGGGGGACCAGTGAAACAGGAGGGGGCAGTGTGACAGGAGGGGGCACTGGAGCAGGAGAGGGCAGTGTAGGGGGCAATGTGACAGGTAGGGGGAAGTGGGACAGGAGGGGGGGTAGGGTGACAGGAGGGGGCAGTGTGGGGGGCATTATAACAGGTGAGGGGAAGTGGGACAGGAGGGGGGCAGTGTGACAGGAAGAGGGCACTGGAGCAGGAGGGGGCAGTGTGACAAGTGGGGGAAGTGGGACAAGAGGGGGACAGTGTGACAGGAGGGGGCACTGGAGCAGGAGGGGGCAGTGTGGGGGGAAGTGGGACAGGGGGCAGTTTGACAGGAGGGGGGCACTGGAGAAGGAGGGGCAGTGCAACAGGTGAGGGGAAGTGGGACAGGAGGGGCAGTATGATAGGAGGGGGGCACTGGGGCAGGAGAAGGGCAATATGACAGGTGGGGGAAGTGGAACAGGAGGGGACACTGAAGCAGGAGTGGGGCAGTGTGACAGGTGGGACAGGAGGGGGGCAGCGTCACAGAAGGCAAGCAGCCATATGGGCCATAAAGCAGAATGGCAGTGCTGCAGAACTCAGTGGGTAAAGCATAAGTTATGGTACAGATACCTTCCTGTTCATACAAAATAAAATAAAAACAAGGACTTAATATTGATATGTCCCCCCAGCCAGGATTCTGGAGATGAGCGCCCTTACCTTGCCCTTTTGTTGTCTATGGCACTGTACAGCACCCTCTGCATGGGGTCTGCACTGTAGAAGCTCTGTAGACTTCTGAGACAGGGTTGTATCGAGGCACAGATCTGGGGAAGGGTACAGAAAAATTTCTGCAGCATTGAAGGTCCCAATGAGCACAGTGGTGTCCATCATCCATAAATGGAAGAAGTTTGGAACCACCAGGACTCTTCCTAAAGCGGGCTGCCGGGTCAAACAGAGCAATCGGAGGAGAAGGGCCTTAGGGAGGTGACTAAGAACCCGATGGTCCAGCTCCAGCGTTTCTCTGTGGAGAGAGGAAAACCTTCATGAAGAACAAACATCTCTGTAGCATTCCACCAATCAGGCCTGTATGGGAGAGTGGCCAGACGGAAGCCACTCCTCAGTAAATGGCACATGACAGCCCACCTGGAGTTTGCCAAAAGGCTCTTGAAGGACTCTCAGACCATTAGAAACTAAATTCTCTGGTCTGATGAAACAAAGATTGAATCTTTGGTTGTAATAGCAAGTGTCATATCTGGAGGAAACCAGACACCACTCATCACCTAGCCATTACCATTCCTACAGTGAAGCATGGTGGTGGCAGCATCATGCTGTAGGGATGTTTTTCAGCGGTAGGAACTGAGAGACTAGTCAGGATCGAGGGAAAGATGAATGCGGAGACATCCTTGATAAAAAAACCTGCTCCAGAGCGCTTTGGACCTCAGACTAGGGCAAAGGTTCATCTACCAACAGGACAACAACCCTAAGCACACAGCCAAGATAACGAAGGAGTGGCTACAGGACAACTCTGAATGTGAGGTCAGGAGTCTGAGATAGCCACTCCAGAACCTTCACTTTATTCTGCTATAGCCAATGACCGGTCGACTTGGCCTTGTGTTTTGGATTATTGTCATGTTGGAATGTCCAACTATGTCCCATGCGCAGCTTCCTGGCTGATGAATGCATATGTTCCTCCAGTATTTTTTGATAACATACTGCATTCATCTTGCCATCAATTTTGACCAAATTTTCTTGTGCCTTTGTAGCTCATACATCCCCAAAACACCATCGATCCACCTCCGTGTTTCACAGTAGGAATGGTGTTCCTTTCATAATAGGCCTTGTTGACTCCTCTCCAAATGAAGCGTTTATGGTTGTGGACAAAAATCTCAACTTTGGTATCATCACTCTAAATTACTTTGTGCCAGAAGGTTTGAGGCTTGCCTCTGTGCTGTTCGCCATATTGTAAGTGGGATACTTTGTGGCATTTGCATAGTAATGGCTTTGTTCTGGCGACTCGGCCATGCATCCCATCTTTCTTCAAGTGCCTCCTTATTGTGCATCTTGAAACAGCCAAACCACATGTTTTCAGAGAGTCCTGTATTTCACCTGAAGTTATTTGTGGGTTTTTCTTTGCATCCCAAACTATTTTCCTGGCAGTTGTGGCTGAAATTTTTGTTGGTTTACCTGACTGTGGTTTGGTTTCAACAGAACCCCTCATTTTCCACTTCTTGATTAGCGTTTGAACACTGCTGATTGGCATTCTCAATTCCTTGGATATCTTTTTATATCCCTCTCCTGTTTTATACAGTTCAACTACCTTTTCCTGCAGATCCTTTGACAATTCTTTTGCTTTCCCCATGACTCAGAATCCAAAAACGTCAGTGCAGCACTGGATGAAAGATGCAAGGGTCTGTCAGGAGTCCAGAAACTCATTGACCTTTTATATACACACACTAATTACAAGCAAACAGATCACAGGTGAGGGTGGTTCCCTTTAATAGCCATTCAAACACAGTTGATTGATAATAAATGGCTTCAGCCAAACACTAACCATGAGTGAAAGAAAAGTTTTTGTGTTATCATCCATATTCTCTGAAAAATTGACAAGAAATTCTGCCAGGGTATGTAAACTTATGAGCACAACTGTAACTTAATACCTTAATAATATCTTGCAATCTGTTGGTCATTTTGACTTTTTTTAACTAAAGATAACTTCTGTCTTTTCCTTTTTATACTATACAGTTGCAAAAAAAAAGTATGTGAACCCTTTTGAATGATATGGATTTCTGTACAAATTGGTCATAAAATGTGATCTGATCTTCATCTAAGTCACAACAATAGACAATCACAGTCTGCTTAAACTAATAACACACAAAGTATTAAATGTTACCATGTTTTTATTGAACACACCATGTAACCATTCACAGTGCGGGTGGAAAAAGTATGTGAACCCTTGGATTTAATAACTGGTTGAACCTCCTTTGGCAGCAATAACTTCAACCAAACGTTTCCTGTAGTTTCAGATCAGACGTGTACAATGGTCAGAAGTAATTCTTGACCAGTCCTCTTTACAGGACTGTTTCAGTTCACCAATATTCTTGGGATGTCTGTTGTGAATCGCTTTCTTGAGGTCATGCCACAGCAACTCAATCAGGTTGAGGTCAGGACTCTGACTGGGCCACTCCAGAAGGCGTATTTTCTTCTGTTTAAGCCATTCTGTTGTTGATTTACTTCTATGCTTTGGGTCGTTGTCCTGTTGCGACACCCATCTTCTGTTGAGCTTCAGCTGGTGGACAGATGGCCTTAAGTTCTCCTGCACAATGTCTTGATAAACTTGGGAATTAATTTTTCCTTCGATGATAGCAATCCGTCCAGGCCCTGACACAGCAAAGCAGCCCCAAACCATGATGCCCCCACCACCATACTTCATAGTTGGGATGAGGTTTTGATGTTGGTGTGCTGTGCCTCTTTTTCTCCACACATAGTGTTGTGTGTTTCTTCCAAACAACTCAACTTTGGTTTCATCTTTCCACAGAATATTTTGCCAGTACTGCTGTGGAACATCCAGGTGCTCTTGTACAAACTGTAAACGTGCAGCAATGGTTTTTTTTGGACAGCAGTGGCTTCCTCTGTGGTATCCTCCCATGAAATCCATTCTTGTTTAGTGTTTTACGTATCGTAGTTTCGCTAACAGGGATGTTCGCTTATGCCAGAGACTTTTGTAAGTCTTTAGCTGACACTCTAGGATTCTTCTTCACCTCATTGAGCAGTCTGCGCTGTGCTCTTGCAGTCATCTTTACAGGACGCCCACTCCTAGGGAGAGTAGCAGCAGTGCTGAACTTTCTCCATTTAATTTCAATTTGTCTTACCATGGACTGATGAACAGCAAGACTTTTGGAGATACTTTTATAACCCTGTCCAGCCAAATGCAAGTCAACAATTCTTAATCGTAGGTCTTCTGAGAGCTCTTTTGTTTGAGGCATCATTCACATCAAGCAAGGCTTTTTGTGAAAAGCAAACTGGTGTGTGTGTTTTTTTATAGGGCAGCTGTAACCAACACCTCCAATCTCATCTCATTGATTGGACTCCAGTTGGCTGAGACCTCACTCCAATTAGCTCTTGGAGATCTCATTAGTCTAGGGGTTCACATACTTTTTCCACCTGCACTGTGAATGTTTACATGGTGTGTGCAATGAAAACATGGTAACATTTAATTATTTGTGTGTTATTAGTTTAAGCAGACTGTGATTGTCTATTGTTGTGACTTAGATGAAGATCAGATCACATTTTATGACCAATTTGTACAGAAATCCATATCATTCCAAAAGGGTTCACATCCTTTTTTTTTGCAACTGTATATTCAGTTTAAATTACTTGAGTTTGCAACATCTTTACTGTAAAATATTTACTTTAAACTAAGAGAAAAAACTTTGTGGGTTGCAATTGCTGACCTTTTGAAAATGCTAGTTGCCTGCCTCACATGCAAATTTTTTAGCTTCTTTCTGAGTACGTGATCCTTAAAAGGAATTCTGTCTTTTCTCTTACTTTAATTTCCTGCATTTCTGCGTTGTTCAGTATTTGTGACTTGAAGCCAGGAACAAACAGCTAACATTTTCAGAAAAGGTGAGCAATAGCAGACTTCATATTCTTCTAACATACAGTTAGGTCCATATATATTTGGATACAGGCATTATTTTAGATTTTTTCAGATATTTACCAAAACATATTCAAGCTATAGTTATATAATGGATATGGGCAGAAAGTGCACACTCTCAGATTTAATTTGAGGGTATGTACATCCAAATCGGAGGAAGGGTTTAGGAATTGAAGCTCTTTTTTTCAAGGGACCAAAAGTAATTGGACAATTGAATCAAAGGCTGTTTCATGGCCAGGTGTGGGCTACTCCTCCTTTATTTCTTCATCAATTAAGCAGATAAAAGGTCTCGAGTTGGTTCTAACTGTTATATTTGCATTTGGAATCTATTGCTGTGAACCTGCATCATGCTTTCAAATGAGCTGTCCATGCAAGTGCAACAGGCCATTGAAAGGCTTCAAAAATGAAACAAATCAATTAGAAAGATAGCAGCAACATTAGGAGTGGTCAAATCAACAGTTTGGTACATTCTGAGGAAAGAAGAGCGCACTGGTGAGCTCAGCAACATAAAAAGGCCTGGACGTCCCTAGAAGACAACAGTGGTGGATGATCGCAGGATCCTCTCTATGGTAAAGAAAAACCCATTCACAACATCCAGACAAGTGAAGGACACGCTCCAGAAGGTGAGCATATCATTGTCAAAGTCTATAATCAAGAGAAGACTTAACGAGAGCACACAAGAGGGTTCACCACAAGGTGCAAATCATTCATAAGCCTGAAGAATAGAAAAGCCAGATTAGACTTTGCCAAAAAACATCTAAAAAAAGCCAGACCAGTTCTGGAAAAAGATTCTTTGGAAGGATGAAACTAAGAATAATCTGTACCAGAATGACGGGTAGAAAAAAAGTGTGAAGAAGGCTTGCAACAGCTCATGACCAAAAGCACACAACGTCATCTGTAAAACATGGTGGAGGCAGTGTGATGGCATGCGCATGTATGGCTTCCAGAGTCATTGGTGTTTATTGATGATGTGACAAAAGCAGCCGGATGAATTCTGCAGTGTTTAAAGATATACTGTCAGCCAAGAATCAGCCAAATGCATCAAAGTTGATTGGATGGCACTTCGCAGTACAGATGGACAATGGTCCAAAACACACTGCAAAAGCAACTCAGGAGCTTTTGAAGGAAAATAAGTGGAATATTCTGCAATAGCCAAGTCAATCACCTGATCTCAACCCAATTGAGCATGCATTTCAGTTGCTGAAGCAAAACTAAAGGCAGAAAGACCCACAAACAAAGAACAACTGAAGACAGCTGCAGTTAGAGCCTGGCAAAGCATCAGAAAGGAGTAAACCCAGTGTTTAGTAATGTCCATGGGTTCCAGACTTCAGGCAGTCATTGCCAGTAAAGGATTCTCAACAAAATATTAAAAATTAACATTTTATTTATGATTATATTAATTTGTTCAATTACATTTGAGCCCCTGAAAATGGGGGGACTGTGTATAAAAATGGTTGCCGTTTTTAAAATTTGTACATGATACTTATGTTCAGCCCCTTGAATTAAAGCTGAAAGTCTGCACTTTAAATTCATTTGGATTATTATTATTATTATATACAGGATTTATATAGCGCCAACAGTTTGCGCAGCGCTTAACAAAATAAAGGCAGACATTTCAATTACATTACAATTTGGTACAAGAGGAATCAGAGGGCCCTGCTCGTTAGAGCTTACAATCTAAAAAGAAAGGGTCAATTGATACAAGAGGTAATAGCTGTGGGGGATGAGAGTTCCAGGATTGTGTTGTTTTAATATTATTCTGGTGGCATACAGAGGCAATAGTATGAAAATTGTGCCTGTGTCCAAATATATATGGAACTAACTGTAGTAGCCAACATTTGAAGGGACACCTTTTCTGGACACAGGGCCGATAAATTATTTTGCATCTGTTAGTTTTCCGCCACACATATTGTTTTGCTTTTAGGTTAAAAAGTTTAGTTTTGGTCTCATCTGACCAGAGCACCTTCTTTCACGTTTGCTGTGTCCCCCACATGGCTTCTCGCAAAATGCAAACGGTATTTCTTATGGCTTTCTTTCAACCAGGGGTGGCCCGTGCATTAGGGGAGCATGGGTGCTGAAGGATCCTTTGGGACCCTTAGCAGGAGGAGAGAAGAGATGCACAGCGGAAGCTGCCGTGAGCTAGAAAAAGACACAGGAGCCGCTGCCTGACCCACACCTCGCCACCCGTCACCCGCTGCCTGACCGCAGCCCGCCGTCCATCACCCACCACCTAGGTAAGTGTTGGACAGACCAGCAGACGGCGGGCAGGGGGTGCTAGTTATGTGCCACCCGGGGGGGTTGTTTGCCGCTTCCCTCAAAAAAAAAACAGCCGCCACTGCTTTCAACAATGGCTTTCCTCTTGCCACTCTTCCATAAAGGCCAGATTTGTGGAGTTCACGACTAATAGTTGCTCTATGCACAGATTCTCCCACCTGAGCTGTGGATCTCTGCAGCTCCTCCAGAGTTACCATGGGCCTCTTGGCTGCTTTTCTGATTAATGTTTTCCTTGAGAGGATCCAGGGAGCGATGCATGCACACAAGGCACAGTGATGTTCTTGGAGATATTGTACCGATAATAGAAGAGAGCAAATTTTAAAGTGTTGTAGAAGGATTTTTAAAATGCGCGCTCTGCGCTACTTACAGGATGCATAAAGGAAGGCAAACTTCTCAGATACTTCCGCGGTTGCAGCTGG
Source organism: Lithobates sylvaticus (assembly GCA_028564925.1). NCBI lineage: Eukaryota > Metazoa > Chordata > Amphibia > Anura > Ranidae > Lithobates > Lithobates sylvaticus. The sequence continues at coordinate 94,666,238 of CM053028.1, forward strand.
TTTAGCTTGCGCTCCACGGGAACAGGAAGTGGCGTCAGTGGTTAGATCCTTGGCCGGAAATTACGTCGATGCGTTTCGCCCCTCCTCCAAAAGGTCTTTTAATGACGCCCTGGAGGAGGGGCGAAACGCGTCGACGTAATTTCCGGCCAAGGATCTAACCACTGACGCCACTTCCTGTTCCCGTGGAGCGCACGCTAAACCAGCTGCAACCGCGGAAGTATCTGAGAAGTTTGTAAGTAGCGCAGAGCGCGCATTTTAAAAATCCTTCTACAACACTTTAAAATTTGCTCTCTTCTATTATCGGTACAATATCTCCAAGAACATCACTGTGCCTTGTGTGCATGCATCGCTCCCTGGATCCTCTCATCCCACTGGCTTGTTTATTCAGCTCTGCTTTTGTGCCTACTTGCCGAACCACAGTTTAGCCCCATACACACGCGCGGATTATCCGAGGACCAGGTCCGTCGGACCATGTCCGTCATACTTTGTCTGATGTTGGTTTTGCATACACACGGTCAGACAAAGTTGTCGGAAAATCCGATCATTCTGAACGTGGTGACGTTTGTTGCCTACGACGGGACTACGTAGAGGCTAGTAGCCAATAGCTTTGGTCTTGTAATGTGATCTGAGCATGCGTAGCACTTTGTCCGGTCGGACAACCGTACACACGATCGGATTTGGTGTGATCGGACCGTGTTGTCGGCAAATCTAT
>CM053028.1:94667418-94752262 GCA_028564925.1 Lithobates sylvaticus
TTAAAAATCATTACCCTCTTCTGGTGCCCAAATTATTTCAAAGACTGGGAGTTGCAACCATCTTCACTAAGTTGGACCTTCGGGGGGCCTACAACCTGGTCCGTATCCGGGAAGGAGACGAATGGAAGACGGCCTTTCGCACTCGATATCTAGTAATGCCTTTTGGATTGTGTAATGCCCCTGCCACTTTGCAACATTTTGTTAATGATATCTTCCGTGATTATCTAGACCTGTTCAAGCACGAAAAATGCAAATTTGAACAACAGAGCATTCAATTTCTTAGACTGATTATCTCGGTTGAAGCCATTAAGATGGATCCCCTGGACAAGAAAGGAATTCAACGTTTCGTGGGGTTTGCCATTTTTTATCGGAAATTCATTAGGGGGTTTTCAGCCATCATCTCCCCCAGGCAAGGCATCCAGTTCCACTGGTCCCATGAAGCTCAGGCTGCCTTTGAGACTCTTAAGAGACTGTTCACTTTCGCATCCGTCTTAAGGCATCCAGATTCAGCTCTGCCATTTGTTCTAGAAGTTGATGCATCTGAGACAGCAGTTGGCAGTACTCGCCCAACAACAAGGGTTTAAAGCTCTATTACATCCAGTTTCATTCTTTTCCCATAAATTGTCAGCAGCAGAAAGGAACTACGATGTTGAGGATCGAGAACTTTTGGCAATCAAATCTGTACTGGAGGAGTGGCGATATCTATTGGAAGGGGCAGCACATCCAATTTTGATCTATACGGATCATAAAAATCTGGAGTACCTGAGGACTGCAAAAAGATTAAAACCACATCAGGTCAGGTGGGCATTATTCTTTTCCAGATTTTTCTTCCATATTACTTACAGGCCTGGGTCAAAGAGCACAAAACCTGATGCGCTGTCCCATATGTTCAATGATTCTGAAGAAGCCACACCTCCGGATACCATCTTGCCTGCAGGGAACTATCTTCTACTACAGGAAGACTTGCTGTCAAGGATTAAACAAGCTTCTGTGGGGACTTCCTCCCCCTTAGAAGCAAATTTACAGTCAAAAGATGGTCTGTTATGGTATAAAGACAAGATTTACAGGTTGCTATATTGGGGCTCTGCCATGATCACGTTAGCTGGACATTTTGGTGTTTTCAAGACTTCTGAACTTGTGCAACGTAAGTTTTGGTGGCCTCAGGTAGAAAGAGATTGCAAAAAATATCTGGAATCCTGCACCACTTGCATTCAAAGTAAGAATAGTAATGTCAAGGCATGGGGTCTGCTGAAACCACTATCCGTCCCAGAGAGGCCTTGGAAGATGATCTCAATAGACTTTATTGTGGCACTTCCTCAAGCAGAAGGCTATACTAGTGGAGGTGAATCGACTGTCCAAAATGGCGCATTTCATACCAATGAAGGGGACACCCTCTGCTCCTGAGACAGCACAAGTCTTCATCAAGGAAATCATAAGGCTTCACTTCTAGGTTCTGGAAGGCATTATGTGGGTCTCTGGAAATTGAACTATTCTTCTCCTCCGCATATCATCCACAGACAAATGGGCAGACGGAAAGAACCAATCAGACCCTCAAACAATACCTACGCTGCTTCTCCTCTTCTTCCCAGGATGACTGGGTCTCACTGTTTCCTTTAGCTGAGTTTGCCTACAATAACTCTTCTCACTCTACCACAAAGCAAGCTCCATTCTTTGCTAATTACAGCTTCCATCCATCATTCTTGCCTAACACCATTCCAGAATGTTCAGTACCAGCTGTTCTTTAAACAATGAACTTCTTCAGTACAAATAACAAATTGTTACAGGAAACGATGGCTAAGACACAAGAGTATAACAAGAAAATCTTTGATAAAAAAAGACGAGGAGAATTAATTCTGGAACCTGGCAATCAGGTATGGTTATCAACAGCGAACCTAAGGTTGGTATGCCCTTCAAAGAAACTAGGTCCTAAATTTGTGGGACCTTTTCCAGTGAAGAGAAGAATCAACGCTATAGCTTACGAACTAGAGTTTCCGGACTTCCTCTGCATACCGGGCTCACCTACCAGGTACGTGACAGGACGTTTTTAAAGCTGCTGTCTTTGGCTTCAGCCATTTTTTGCTGCCATCAGTGTTTTTTGACAGTGTCATATTCTGGCTGGAAACACCCCCCAGAACTAGTGGGATTGAAGAGTAGTTTTTCAGCTGTAAAAACGCTCTAACTCTGAAAAAATATGTAAAAAGCGGGAAAACGCTAAAAAAATGTTATGAGCAATTTGAGCCATAAACTTTTGCGGAAGTATAGTTTTGCTAAAAAAAAAGCTAAAACATGCAAAAGCTAAAAAAACACAAAAAAAAAAGAAAACGCACCGGCAAAAATGCTGCAAAACCTATTCTACAACTACAGCTTTCTCCAGTCCAGTGTGCATGAAGCCTAAGTTGGGAGGTCCAGTGTTAAAGGGATAACTGAATCTCTTTTAACTGCAATATGTAAATCAGGAGACAAGTTGCCTCTAGCGACCAAGTCCCCTGAATCAAAAGGTTGTCCAGGACATGTCTAGCTTGAATTCATTGTAAGAATATTCCGGACCGCTGAAAGGAAGTATCCTGGGTGTCAGGCAATTTGGAGAATCAAGAGACTTTACTTTCTCCAAAGAGAGAAGAAATCCATTCTCCTAAGACACTAGCAAGAAACTGAAGCATGATGGGAGTGGAAGGAGTTATAACTGACAGCTTTTTGTATATCAGTGTCCTATTCTGTAGGCAGCAGTATAACCCATACAGTTCAGAACTTCTTCAACCTGTGCCACTTAATGAACTCCAGGAATAGGATTTACAGTAAGTCACAAATCCTGTTTTCTCCATACACAGCATTTTTTTCTTCCACAAGTACCCTCCTGATTGCCCACTGTTCCCTTGCGTATCTCTACTTAACAGTATACTGTATTTAGAATCTTTTGGGTGTGTCACATGATATAAGGTACACCACACCTATATTCTCAGACTTACGCCTATAAGTCTGACAAAAAAAGTAACATTTCACTGTACATTGCATTTATTTCATTAAAGCAATTTGTTTAAACTGCACTCACAAAAGTCCATTGTACAAACCATGTAGGAGAAAAACAGATTCTATGCACTTACTTTATAGATGGTGGTGCCAGGTCCTGTTCACATATAGAAAGTTAAGTTTTATTTACTTGCTTTTTTTTCTTGCAAAGTAAGTCACATGAAGGTAATCTGAACAACTAGAACACTGGTGACATAAAAACTGCCTCACCAGCTTGCACAGCACACCTCACACCGTTCTCGCAGTTCAAGAACCTCTGGTGTTTTCCAAATTATCAGACTTAGGAACGCCATAGATGATGCGGGTTGCACAAAAAAATTACTTGATTCCCCCGTCAACACACTCGCTGTTGATGGGAGAATCCCTCCTGTAAAACTGTTGTATTCTGACAGTGGAGAGAGTTCCCCGGTGTCAGAATGCAATGATCGGTGTGGCTGGCTATAGCTGGTCACATTGATCGAGTGAAAAAAAAACGGACAGACTGGTTGTACAGAAGTCGATTGAGAGATCAACTTCTGTACAACCAGCCTACTCATAGATAGAGCGAAATTCGGGCGGTCCCTGCTGAACCAGACGAATTTCAATATATCACTGGCTTTAGTTATTTGTTATATTTGGAATTTATAAGCTAAACGAATAGGTTTACAGGGCCTTAAAAAGTCCTGTAAATCACCTTACCTTTTCAGTGCACTTTACACTATCCCCTGTGACATCGCTAAAAACAGCGTTGGTTTATAAAAAAAGGCCCTTGACTTGCTATCTCCAGTACAATTGTGTTCTCATTCAGACCAGAATAGTCACTGTGCAGGGATTTAGAGGCCTTCCAGCTAATTGCTATCTTGTAAATTTAATTGGACTGCCTCCCAAGGCACTGTTCTTAAATCAATTAGGCTACAAGTTGCCTGTCACCTCTTTCCCCCAAGAAGTGTACCATCAAGAGAGGTCAAGCATCTAAAGGGGGAAAGATGTTTCACCTCAACCATTTGAGATTTGCCATATTTTAAAATTCATTGTTTGCATTTAGATAAAGTATTTCTCTTACCAAGGAAGAGTGCTTTTTTTTTCTCTCTCCATTGATTCATTATTTAAAGTCAGAAAACAGTTACATTGGATCGTTACTGATTTTTGGTTACTGTCTCCTCTGTGTCACTCTAATAAGGTTAAGCAGTTCTCTGACTGGACTGTCCTTGTTAATGAGATCAATTGACTTTGGGGATGCATCGACTGATAAATAATAAATCCCTTCCTTATTATTTTACAAGCCTTGTGGTTCTGGTCTTTGCCAATGAGAGCAAGTACCATGAACAGCTAAACTGCAAATAAAACCCCTGCTTTAGATATTAGACAAATGTGATGTCATTTGTGAAACCAGTTTATGTGGAACAAATTGTTACATTTTGAATGAATTCAACTGCCATATACTATCATTCATTATCCAGTATATTCCAGTTGTCTTACTAACACCAATCATTTATATGCAGTAAAAGTGCGTCAAAATTAATTATAAAGAGCTACAACAATGGAGAAAAGGGAACATGGAGGTGTTGTCCATATTAACCAATCGGGCCCTTGATTTCACTATAAATATGACAGTTGGAATCAAGAAGCAGGGGTTACCAGCTGACAGGTTTTTAGTGTTTTCCAGTGTCTATAATTGGGCTATAAAGTGGCAAAGTCGCAGACAGGGCAGACTGATCTTTAGGACCAGAACATTTTGTGTGATCTATACAGGACTGGATGAACCAGAAGTAAATGGACTCCTAAATTGCATTGACTGATTTCAAAATAATTTATGACTTTTCTCCCCCTGGAGTTATGCTTAGGCTGTGGGTCACAGGGCCAAACTTATCTTTGAATAACACATTATAGCTGAAGAAGGTAGCTTTAAAGTGAAACGCGTTGCACGTTGGCACCAATGACAAAGTCAGAGGCAGAGGGAGGGTCCTAAAGAACGATTTTAGGGACTTGGGAGCTAAATTGAGGAAAAGGACCTCCAAGGTAGTATTCTCAGGAATACTACTGGTACATCGAGCCACACCAGAAAGGCAGAGGGAGATTAGGGATGTAAACAAGTGGCTGAAGAGCTGGTGTAGTAAGGAGGAGTTTGGGTTCCTGGAGGACTGGGCTGACAGCTCAGTCGATCACCAGTACTATAGAAGGGATGGACTGCACCTAAATGAAGAGGGTGCAGATCAGCTGGGAGTAAAGATGGCCAAGAAGTTAGAGAGGTTTTTAAACTAGGCAACGGGGGAAGGGCCCAGAGGTAGGGATAGTCAGCTTGGAACATATTCCAGAGGAGAGTATTGGGGGCATTAGTAGTAGGTTGACTAAAGCACATAAACCCAAGGTAAGTATAGTAACAAGTCCTAGTTGAAATCTCGAAACACCCAATAAGGGGATAGAATGCGTCCGGTCTAAACTACGTGGCATGTTCACCAATACCAGGAGCCTGGCGGATAAGATGGGTGAACTAGAGATACTGTTGTACAAGGAGGATTTGGATTTTGTGGGAATTTCAGAGACCTGGTTCAACAGCTCTCATGATTGGCTGGCAACCATTCAAGGGTATACCCTTTATCGCAGGGATAGAGAGGGTAAAAAAGGGGAAAGGGTATGCCTATATATCAAGAATAATGTACAAGTGAATGTGAGATATGACATCACTAAGGAAACTAGGGAGGAGGTGGAATCCTTATGGGTAGAGCTCCAAAGGGATAAAGCTTAGGGTTAAATATTACTGGCAGTATGCTATAGGCCCCCTAACCTGAGGGAGGAGGGGAGATGGATCTCCTATCACAAGTTGGATTAGCAGCAAGGATAGGAAGTGTTATCAAAATGGGGGATTTTAATTATCCAGACATAGACTGGGTGGAGGGAACCACGCATTCGTCTAAGGCTCGTCAGTTCCTAAATGTCTTGCGGGACAATTTCATGGTTCAGATGGTAGATGCACCAACTAGAAATAAAGCGTTACTGGATCTACTGATTACCAACAATACATACCTGATCACAGATGTGGAAATACGGGGCAATTTAGGAAACAGCGATCAACACAAACACAAGGGGAATACAAAGACACTGAATTTCAAAAGAGCCAACTTCCCTAAACTACGAATCTTGTTAGAAGGCATAAATTGGGATAAAATCTTAGGAACAAACAACACGGAGGAGAGATGGGTTTTCTTTAAGAGCATATTAAATAAGGGCATTAGCCAAGACATCCCATTGGGTAATAAATGTAAAAGCTCGAACAAAAGGATGGCTTAACTCCAATGGAAAAATACATATAAAAGCAAAGGAGAAGGCCTTCAAAAAATACAAGGTTGAGGGATCATCATCAGCATTCAGACTTTATAAAGAATTCAACAAGAAATGTAAGGGTGCAATTAGGGTGGCTAAGATAGAACACGAAAGACACATAGCAGAGGAGAGCGAAAAAAATCCCAAGAAGTTCTTTAAGTATGTAAACAGTAAAAATGGGAGGACAGACCATATTGGCCCCATAAAGAATGGTTACAAAGGATGGGGAGATGGCGAAGGTATTGAATTTATTCTTCTCCTCAGCCTTCACGAGGGAATCGGGGGGGGGGGGGGCTTCAGTAACTAAAACTGCAGTGTTTATCCTCAAGACACATCACAGGAAGCACCTCCACGGTTAACAATGGACAGAATTAAAATTAGACTTGGAAAACTTAACATTAATAGATCACCAGGTCTTTTTTCGGCTTGCACCCGAGGGTACTTAGGAAACCCAGTCAAGTAATTGCCAGACCATTGTTCCTAATTTTTACTGACAGTCTACTGACTGGAATGGTACCAGGTGATTGGAGAAAAGCCAATGTGGCACCAATATTTAAAAAGGGTACAAAATACATCCCTGGGAATTACAGACCAGTTAGCCTAACATCAATAGTATGCAAGCTCTTTGAGGGGATGATAAGGTACTATATACAAGATTTTAGTAACATGAACAGTATCATTAGCAGTAATCAGCATGGATTCATGAAGAATCATTCTTGCCAAACCAATCTATTAACCTTCTATAAGAAGGTGAGTTGCCATCTAGATAAAGGAAGGCCTGTAGACGTGGTGAATCTGGATTTTACAATAGCATTTGACACAGTTCCCTATAAACATTTACTATACAGAATAAGGTCCATTGGCATGGACCATAGGGTGAGTACATGGATTGAAAACTGGTTACAAGGGTGAGTTCAGAGGGTGGTGATAAATGGGGAGTACTCAGAATGGTCAGGGGTTGGTAGTGGGGTCCCCCAGAGTTCTGTCCTGGGACCAATCCTATTTATTTTGTTCATAAACGACCTGGAGGATGGGGTAAATAGTTCAATCTCTGTATTTGTGGACAATACTAAGCTAAGCAGGGCAATATGTTCTCCGCAGGCTGTGGAAACCTTGCAAAAAGATCTGAACAAATTCATTGGGTGGGCAACTACATGGCAAATGAGATTTAATGTAGAAAAATGTAAAATAATGTATTTTGGTGGCATAAATATGAATGTAATCTATACACTGGGGGGAGAACCTCTGGGGGAATCTACGATGGAAAAGGACCTGGGGTCCTAGTAGATGATAGGCTCAGCAATGGCATGCAATGCCAAGCTGCTGCTAACAAAGCAAACAGAATATTGGCATGCATTAAAAAGGAATCAACTCCAGAGATAAAATGATAATTCTCCCGTTCTACAAGACTCTGGTCGGGCCGCACCTGAAGTATGCTGTCCGGTTCTGGGCACCAGTCCTCAGGAAGGATGTACTGGAAATGTAGCGAGTACAAAGAAAGGCAACTAAGCTAATAAAGGGTCTGGAAGATATTAGTTATGAGGAAAGGTTGCGAGCACTGAACTTATTCTCTCTGAAGAAGAGACGCTTGAGAGGGGATATGATTTCAATTTATAAATACCGCACAATAAGGATAAAACTTTATCGCAGAAGGGAGTTTAACAAGACACGTGACAACTCATTAAAATTAAAAGAAAAGAGGTTTAACCTTAAGCTACGTAGAGGGTTCTTTACTGTAAGTGCGGCAAAGATGTGGAATTCCCTTCCACAGGCGGTGATCTCAGAGGGGAGCATCAATAGTTTCAAAAAACTATTAGATAAGCACCTGAACGACCCCAACATACAGGGATATACAATGTAATACTGACATATAATCACACATAGGTTGGACTTTATGGACTTGTGTCTTTTTTCAACCTCACCTACTATGTAACTATGTAACTGTGAAACCCTCCCACCCTTTACAGCCATGGAAGCTCCCATCTTAGCCTCTATTTGATCTACAGTTGCCATGGTGCTGCACACACGATCAGCTATTACACCAGCTCTTTGATGGCTTGACAGTTCAGTTGAGAACTAACATAAACACACAGGTAAAAGTTATCATTCAAGGCATGCCTTGGGTGTAACTATTTTGGGAAAGCGTTACATTTCGTTCTGCTTTAACTGTTGACAGGTCTGGTATCAAACAATATAAGTTTCCTAGCTTGTCTTCGGAAAATTTTGTAGAATTTGAATTGTATTTTCATTTGTTTGGTAATGGTTGTGACTTACCACAACAAACAGATCAAGTTTATCCAACCAGATGTAGTTTTTCTGCTCATCACAATGGCTAAGCTCTGAATAAGCTTGAAGGAGTTCAGACAAGAGTTGCAGGATAAGCCAGCTATATATAGATCAAAATTCAGCTGACTTAGTAGGGACCAGCCGAATTTTGATCCATGTATGGGCACCCAGGTGTACATAAGTTGATCCACTGATCGACTTGTGTACAATCAGCCTGTTGGGTTTTTCCAAAATGATTAGTGCTGCTGGCATGGGCCGGCAACACTAATCGTTGTATTCTGTTGACAGGAAAAACTCCTTGTGCTTCCCATCGGCAGCACACAATAGCACTGTTGGAGGGATTCCCTTACTAACACTGACTGTATAAGACAAAAAAAAAACCTACATAATCTATTGTCTGCCTTAGGCTTGGCTGTTTGTTGGTCATTTCGTATATATGCAAGTTTTATGCTTGAGGAGACACATTTTTGGCATGACCTACCAACCAATGTCTAAAGACGTCCAGGAGAAGTAACTTGTTTCAGGTATATTAGAACCTACAAAGAAAAATTGGGAATACATATGTAAACTGTCAAAATTGTACCACGATTTTTAGAAGATGTAAGTCATTAACATCCATGCTTTAGATTTTGCTTTTGCTTTGTTACTTTAAAAGGTGCTGTATCAAAAGGACAGCTGGGCCCCCTGGAGCTGGTTTCACAGTACTTACGTTATGGTGAAGTAGATGAAGCTATCGGTATACTGAGCTGTATGAACTGGAATTCCGCTGGTCAGCAGTGCTACACATGTATGAGTGCTATAGTGAACCATCTACTGAGACAGAAACTTACTCCAGAAAAAGAAGGTAACACATCATTTCCCTCTATGTAAACTAAAAAACCCTTCAGTGACCTTAGGAAATATTTTGATATAAAATGTATTATATACACAATTTATAAACGGTTATTGCTTAATCCATTCCTACCTGTGCAAGCAGAAAAAAATATATTGATGGTACAAACTCAAAAAACGAACAAGGAACTTGAATTAAAAAATTTCAAGCTACGACTCCCCTATTGCTTGCAGTCAGGGCCCATATCTCATTTATTTTAGGACTGGGAACATCAGTCACGGGGTCTACCCACAGAGCCACCTGCTGGTGAAACCTTATATCTTCTCTAGAACTTACGGATACGATGGTTCACAGGACAACTCGTATTTGAAATGTTGGGCTTGGCTAAGAACAGAGAATTTAAATCCTCATACCTCTGTGTTGCAGCTCTCTTCTAAACAGGGAAACCTGATTGGCAAAGAATTCAGGAGAATAAGTAGTGCATTGACTAATGCTGCAGCCCATGTTCAATTCAGCAAATGCCTCACTATATGCTTCTGTGTACAGGACTAATCTGATCAGCACGTTTATGTCATGGGTTTTGAGAAACTCTTAGCAAGAGCCAGACTTTTACATTTCTTAATTTTTATATTGAATCTTTATGGTACTTTTGTCATCTGCCTTACGTTCTACAGTATTTAATTTGCTGTATAGGTTGCTTGCAAGTTACCACATCACGGGATGGGAAAAAAACACAGTTTGATTATCTCTAATTAGTGTTAATGAAAAGTACAGAGTCAGATTGTAGCAAATGACTGCTGTTATCTAAAAGGCTGTTTTTCCTTATCAGAGACCCTTAGTTAATTACTTCATAATAACTTGTACAGGCAATGAGGATATTAAAGTGATAATAACATCTGAATGTGTTTACAGGTCACTACATTTACTCAGCTACTCAGAGTGCCCTTTAATAGGCACATTAGTTAATAGAACTCAGGGAATTATAGTTTATTATGGTGTTTAAATGTATTTCTGCATAGGAGTTTATACCAAAATGAGAGCTAGGCTACTGAAAGCAGAGGAATCCAAATTGAAACTGAGGGATCCAGTGGATATCATCACAAACATCATGTGACCGTAAACATTTTTACACCTATGTGCACAGACATCTGCTGTCACTGTAGAGGTTACTGCTATTTGTAAAGCCTCGTACACACAACGAGAATTTCAGATGAATGGTAATCCGTTTTTTTTTTGCATGCTAGTCTCATATGGAAAAGAAGAGGTTACTCTACTTACGAAAATTGTCATATGACAGAATACAACTTCGGAAGTGATGTAATTGTATTGTAGTGTATTTGTATTGTATTTTCAGATGAAAACTGTGCTGGTTAAACAAAAATTGTATGATCTGGTATCATACGAGAAAAATGTTCTTGTTCCTTCGGATAGTTGTGGATGAGCTGTCATGATTGGCTCTCGAAAGCTGTGTACTAACAATCAGATTATCATACGATCACTACTTACTATGACCCCCTAAGCCTAGTATACAACATGAGATTATCGGACGGATGATCGCCCCCTTTTTTTTTCTTTTTTTGGATGCTAGTCTCCATATTGAATATGTATAGGTTACTAAAATACAAAAATTCTCGGACGATAATAAAACCTTGGAAGTGAGGTAATGTATTTGTATTGTATGTTCGAACGAAAACTGTACTGATTAAACAATTTTCGCGTTTGTCCCTTCTGGAAATATTAGACGAAAGCTGTGTTCTAACGATCAGATTATCGTAGATCACTTCGAAATCTGTATTTTTTTGTACGACATTCAAATCGTGTGTATGGGGTTTTACTGTGAGCCCTAGTACATGTAGCTAAATGCAGATCACATCCAGACCTTCTATATTGGGCAGTTGTTTTGTACGATTTATGGGTAACTGTACCCCGTTAGTGTGCATTTGCCTTAATGCGCATAACACAGCAGAATTAGGCATGCTGCATTAAGGAAGCCAAATCACTGTGCTGACAGCATCCCTTAACACATGATAAAAGGGAAATGCAGTAAAGCACTCGTTTTAGCTTGCAGTACTATGTAAATGGACCCTAGCAGTATCAGGAAGTATCCGCTCATTCTGCTTAACTGACAAGTACTTAAATGGCGTTCTGGCTGCACCACATGTTACAACCTGGTTTACTATCTCCTTTTGATTTTCCCAATAATTGCATAGTTCATCAATGTAGTTGGTTGGATTTAAGTGGTATGAATTGGAATTGGAATAGGTAGGACCTCTCACTTGATAGATAGTTGTTGATAGATGTAAAAAAAAATTTTTGATAGTTGTTGATAGATCTAAAATTTATTGTATGACATGACTAGCTTTGACCCTTTACTTTATGGCCTGCTTTACCTGTCAGTAATTTCCTGTTGCCCTTTAACTGCTATGGAAAAAATTCCACAGCACATGAAAATCTACCCAAGGGCTTGGTAGAATTTGGATAGCCACATGTAAAAAACAATATAAACAGGCACACTCAAATTTCAAATAATCTCTAATTGAGCCCGTTTGATGGTAAAATAATGAGGGATTGTCACTGCAACTGTTATTTTAATATTCAGTTTAAAATGCCCATATGAAATCAATTGCATTTTGTGTAGCAGAAAACGTGCCATTAAAAACCTGTTTAAGAGAATGTTAGCTAGTCAGAGTTAATTCCCACTGTGTTCCCTAAACCACCGTTATTTCTGTGTGCTTATTACAAAGATGAGAGCTCCATGACACCAATAGGAGCTTCAGATGCAAACGCATTTGTTTTCAGTCTCGAGTTATTATGTCTGAATCTAACAATTTTGAAATGCACAGTAATTTGTTTTTCTTTTTATTAGAGGAACCTAGTGAGGCCTTTTTATTTAGAGGGATGTGGCGGTTATCGTCAAGATCTGTTCTCCTCCGACAGCATCCAGCTGAGTTTTCTAATGAATCTGGAACTATAGAAGTAGCGACACTGATTCCTAGTAGGTCTGAACATCCAGTGACACAAAACATGCTGTCAGGAAAAAAGCAAAAGGCAAAAGAGCCGGTTGTTTTCTGGAAGAAATAAAATCACTGCGTACAATTCACTTTAATCTAAACTGACTGCTGCTTTGTTTAAGAAATAAAAATAAAAAAGCGTGATTTTAGCTTATCTTGCCTTACATGCAGAGTAGTGAAAATGAGTAATTTATCACCTATTTGACTTCTTGCTTGACTGAGTCCAGATGCGTTCTGTGTTGAAATAATGTCTGTTAAATTATTGCGACAATTACTGGCTTTAAAATGGGCAAAAACACATAGAACGACTGATGCCGCGTACACACGAGCGGATTTTCCATCGGAAAAATCTTGGATGTTTTCTCCGACGGAATTCCACTCAAGCTTGGCTTGCATACATGTGGTCACACAAACTTTCGACCGTCAAGAACGCAGTGACGTACAACACTACGACGAGCCGAGAAAGTGAAGAATGAATGCTTTCGAGCATGCGTCGAATTGTTTCCGAGCATACATAGGAATTTTGCGCATAGGAATTTTGGGCGTCGGAATTGATACAGGCGACCGTAATTTCCGATCAAAAATTTTTCCGACCGAAAAATTGAGAACCTGCTCTCAATCTTTTGCTGTCTGGAATTCCACCAGCAAAAATGCGGTGGAGCATACACACGGTCGCATTTTCCGACCAAAAGCTCTCATCGGACTTTTGCTGGTGGAATTTCCGATCGTGTGTACACGGCATAACTTTACTAAAGCTGTAACCTAGATGACCCAGACTTTTAAAGATTAATGCTTCATATACACTACAGCTCCTAAACTTTTTAAGAGCTTTTGGTGTTTTTTTGCCACAGCTCCTAAACTAAACTCCATAAAAGCCTATGGGGGTTATTTACTAAAGGCAAATCCACTTTGCATTACAAGTGCAAACTACAAGTGCAATGTGCACTTGAAATTGCACTGAAAGTGCACTTGGAAGTGCAGTCGCTGTAAATCTGAGGGGAAGCTCTGCTGATTTTTTATTTATTTTTTTCCGTGCATGTCCCCCTCGGATCTACAGCAACTGCACTTCCAAGTGCACTTTCAGTGCAATTTCACAAAGTAGATTTGCCTTTCATAAATTAACTCCTATGTGTCCATGTAAAAATAGGCTTTTAGGATTGTTTAGAAACTGCTGCGGTTAGGCTGGGTTCGACCTCCCTCTCTTGAATGCAGAAGAATCGCATTCAGGATAGGAACGCTTTGACCACCGGCCGAAAAACACGTAAAATCGTGGCACCATTTTGCCGTGATTTGGCTGTTTTACATTTTCCTGTGGCCGGCGGTTAAAGTAGTTCAAGTGTACATGAAGCCTTAAGCATTTACTGGCATGGCCAAATCTGTTCCAATGTTTGGCACCCCTAGTGAGGTTACAGATATATGATGCCTAGGCAGATGCAGGTATTGTACAGTTGGATTTTGGCTAGGTGGGAAACAAGTGATACTAAAGGCTCAGGGTTTTTTTGGGGTTAAAAATAACAAACATGTTATACTTACCTGCTCTGTGTAGTGGTTTTGCACAGAGCAGCCCAGATCCCTCCTCTTCTCAGGTCCCTCGCCGGCGTTATTGGCCCCTCTCTTCTGCCAAGTGCCCCTATAAAAGGCAGCTTGCTATGGGGTCACCTTTGGTCAGCACTCTCAGCCATTGGCTGTGCCACTGAAATGAATAAAGAAGACATAGCACTGAAATCATTAGAGAAGTTTGTGCCACTAAAATTGTTAGAGGAGGCTGTGTCAATGAGCTTTTTAACCACTTCAGCTCCGGAAGGTTTTACCCCCTTCCTGATCAGGCCATTTTATGCGGTACGGCACTGCGTTACTTTAACTGACAATTGCATGGTCTTGCGACTCTGTACCCAAATAAAATTGATGTCCTTTTTTCCCACAATTAGAGTTTTTTTTTGGTGGTACTTGATCACCTCTGTGGTTTTTATTTTTTATGCTATAAACAATTAAAGACCATCAATTTTGAAAAAAAAAATTAAATATTTTTTACTTTCTGCTGTAACACATATCCAATAAAAAAAATGAAAAAAATCGAATTTCTTCATCAGTTTAGGCCACTATGTATTCTGCTACATATTTTTGTTAAAAAAAATCACAATAAGCATATATTGATTGTTTTGCACAAAAGTTATAGCGTCTACAAACTAGGGGATAGATTTAGGGACTTTCTATTTTTTGTAATATTTTTTACTAGTAATGGGGGTGATCAGTGATTTTAGTGGGACTGCGAGATTGCGGTGGACAAATCTGGCACTATGTGACACTTTTTAGGGACCAGTGACACCAATACAGTGATCAGTGCTAAAAAAAAATGCACTGTATAAATGGCACTGGCAGGGAAGGGGTTAACAATGGCAATTAAAGGGCTACATGTGTTCCCTATGAGTGCTTTCTAACTGTAGGGGATGTGCTTTGACTAAAGGATAACGGAGATCAGTGTTTCTGCTTAGCGGAAACAAAAGATTTCCATCTTCCTCTCTGGCATTCTGCCTCTCATGTAAATGATCGCGGGTGGCTGGCGGCCATCGCGGCTGCTGAACCCGCTGATTGGCTCCCGCTGTGTCCAATCACAGCAGGAGCCGGGCTCCGGTGGCACGCGCACTCGCCCCAGAGCTGATCATAGGAATCACGTACAGGTACGCGATTTTGCGCTTAAGGGCCGCCCTGCCACAGTATATGTACATGGGGCGGTCCTTAATCGGTTAAATAAGGCTTTTCAACCATTACAGGAAACTGTATCACTGTATTCAACCAGCAAACTTCTCTACCATCAGAATACTCAGATCAATGCTACAGTCTATAGTCTGCAGTGTTGATCAAGAGGAAAATTTCCAGCAGAACATTTGTACAGAAGTCAATCGGTTAATCAACTGATGTACAACCACAGTGCCCATACTTGGATCGAAATTCATCCGGTCCCTGCTTAACCCAGCAAAATTTCGATCCATCTATGGCCAGCTTTAGTGGAGGCTATGCCACTCAAATCATTAGAAAAGACTGTGCTACTGAATTGATTAAAGGAGGATGTGCCACTGAAATCAATGAATGAGGATGTACTGAAATGAATAAAGGAGACAATGCAAGTAAAATAATTAAAATACTGTATATATTCAAGTATAAGCCGAGTTTTTCAGCACATTTTTTTGTGCTGAAAATGCCCCTCTCGGCTTATACTGGAGTCAAGCACTTTTCTGCAGCAAAGAATGACATTTTCCGACCCAACTTTGGGGCCCCGTATCTCAGGGCCACTTGGAGCCAGGAACCCCATCTTTGGATATGTTGTATATGGGTTTGCATACCAAATTTGGGGTCCCTAGCACCAAGTGGCCCCAAGATATGGGGCCCCACATTCAGTTCGGAAAATGTCATTCTCTGCTGCAGAAAAGTGCTTGACATTTTTCTAACCGACTTTGGGGCCCCATATCTCGGGGCCACTTGGTGATAGGAACCCCATGGTGTAGTGATAGTTCCACTGGGTTTTCATATCAAATTTGGGGTTCCTAGCAGCAAGTGGCCCCGAGATACGGGGGCCCCAAATTCGGTCAACTGTGTCCCTCTGCAGCAATGTCATTTCGGGATCCTTTGGGTCCAGAGACCCCACATTTTGGCTGCAGCTAGGGGGCATCTAGGAACCCTTAACTACCAAGTTTGAAGTTCGGGGGACCTATGGCTGCAAATCGGCACAGAGAGGCTGCAAATGGGCATTGTTGACCCTCTTTTCCACTTACAGTAGCTGCGCATTTGTCACCCTAGGCTTATACTCGAGTCAATAAGTTTTCCCAGTTTTTTGTGGTAAAATTAGGTGCCTCGGCTAATATTTGGGCCGGCTTATACTCGAGTATATACGGTAGGCTGTGCCTTTTGAATTCAATAGAAGTAGCTGTACCTCTGAAATCATTGGAGGAGGCTGTGTCACTAAATTCATTAAAGAAGACTACCACTGAAATCATAATTGGAGGATGTGTCCGGAAAATCACCTAAGAATGACATGTCATTGAAATAATTTAATTAGGCTGTGCCACTGAAATATGAAAAAGGTGGTTATGTCACTGAAATCATTAGAGGAAGATATGCCACTAAATTCAATGGAGAAGTATGTGTCAATGAAATCCATTAAAGGAGGCTCTGCCACTGAAATCATAAAAGGAGGCTGTCCACTGAAGACAGTTTCCATAATGACACACTTCTCTGCAGTGTTGAGTGAAGATTGTAGTTAGTGTCTAAAGAAGTTAGGATTATCTTTGATGTGTATTGAAGCATCTAGTGTCACATATTTTTAAGGATTACTGTACTTAAATCACAGTTACTAATTAAATGTTATACACGTTTAAATACAATTGAGCTATTAAGGGTCCTTAATAAAGAGTTGAAAACCATTGACATAAAGGGTATTTGGCCACAAGCATCGTGAGTTTAAAATATATGTCAAGGTAGAATTTTAAAAAAAGTACACAATACTCAGTAATTTCTGCAATACATGCATTTCCCCCTGTTTTATCCAATTAAAGGTACTGTAAATAGAGAAAAATACCTTGGGGGTTGAAGAAAATTTCCCAATCTCTGTGAACAAGTGTCTGTAATTAAATTTTCTGTTGAGAGAAAAGGGAACAAGCAGTGGCGTAACTAGAACGCTCAGGGCCCCGATGCAAGAAACCATGGAGGGCCCCCCCCCCCCCTGACCTCCGGACAAAGCTATTTTCTCCGAGCCCGATGTTGGAACACCAGGGCCCAGTCACAAGTGGGTGGCTGCATATAAAGGAACCTAAATATGGGGGTGGCAGCAGGGGCCATGGATAGAATCATGCTATGCATGAATCTATCCATTTGTCATAGAGGGAGTGGCTGGAGAGAGGGGGTGGCACCTGTGCGCCCTTTTGGACGCACCGCCACTGATAAACACATGCACATTCACATACATGCACTCTCACATACATGCACACACACACATACATATATGCACGCACACACACACACAGACAGACATACATGCATCATGCACACACACAGACATACATGCGTGCGCACACACACACACATGCATCATGCATTGCACACACATGCATGCACAGACACACACATACATCATGCACACACACAGACATACATGTGCACACACACACACATGCATCATGAACACACACATACATGCATCATGCACACACACAGACATACATGTGCACACACACACACACACACACATGCATCATGAACACACACATACATGCATCATGCACACACACACAGACATACATGCGTGCACACACACACACACACATGCATGCATCATGCATTGCACACACATGCATGCACAGACACACACATACATCATGCGCACACACACACAGACATACATACGCGTGCACACACACACATGCATCATGAACACACACATGCATCATGCGCACACACATGCATCATGCGCACACACATGCATCATGAACACACACATGCATCATGCGCACACACATGCATCATGAACACACACATGCATCATGAACACACACATGCATCATGCACACACACATGCATCATGAACACACACATGCATCATGAACACACACATGCATCATGCGCACACACATGCATCATGAACACACACATGCATCATGAACACACACATGCATCATGCGCACACACATGCATCATGAACACACACATGCATCATGCGCACACACATGCATCATGAACACACACATGCATCATGCGCACACACACACACACACATACATGCATCATGCATTGCACACACACATACATCATGCACACACACACACACATGTATGATGCACACACATACAGATACAGTAGATAATCTTATATAAAAAAAACCAAAAAAAAAAAACGACAGTCCTCTTACCTTGTCTCTTCCTGCCGGGCACTGCAGGGGGAGACAAAGAGCACAGCACACACTGTGCTTTGACTTTTACTTTAGCCTAATGTGAGGAGCTCCCTGCACATCGCCGATTACAGTTTAGAATCGACGATCGGGGAGCTCCTCTCAGCCGCCCCTCCTAGCCAAGTGTACAGGGGGCCCCCAGGGCCCCCTGCAGCAAGGGGCCCGGTCGCCATGGCGACCCCTATAGTTCCGCCACTGGGAACAAGACTCCCGAAATATGCAGCACATCTATCAGTACAGTCAAAAAGAAAATATCAGATACTAAATATGGAGAATGATGGGACACAAAGGCCCAGAAAAATCTCAGTGGGACTTGTCAGTACAATGAAAAACAGGCAGATATCGCACTTCTAATTGTAATAGATTTGTCTATATATGGCTCAACAATACAATTCCCCTAACCTCCTTGGCGGTATTCCCAAGTGCGGTTCGGGGTTAAATTTCAGTACCATTAGCAGTAACTCTGAGGATCCAGGAAGAGGTTACTTACCTTGTCCCCCAGGATTCCGCTATGTACTCCCCGCTGTGTCCGGCGGCCGGATCCTCTGCCCGATGCTCTGTGTTCCGGGTTCCGTTCCTTGTGAGCGTCACGATGCATGGGGGCAAAACCCAGCAGCAATTTCAAAAAGTATAAAACACATACACAATACATTGTAATCTTATTGGATTACATTACTGTTTCAAATCATTTGACCTCAGTTTGTCCCCAGTGCTTTGTCCAGTGCCCTGCCTGCAGTTTTACTGTTCTTTCTGACATTCTTTCTACCTGGAAACTTGGGAGCATCCATGGCATCCAAAAAGCACACCTCTACATGAAAAGTGGTTTATGACCAGCTTGAAAACGGTGGTAGCGAATTAGAATCACTTGCAGAAGTGAGCGATAGTGATTAGTGGGGAAATTCGTCATCAGACACAAAAAGTGACGACCGCAATGATTCTGCGACTGAGCTCAGTGATGTGTGAACTTGGTGCTCTAATGACTGTGGTACTGATCATGCAGTGCCCCAAGATTCCCATTTACTGGAGCACCTGGTATGAAAGTGGATGTTGAAGATGACAACCCCTACAACTATTTCTGACCAATGATATTATTGAAAAAATTGTTACGAAGACAAACCGGTACCAAGAGCAACAAGCTACTACGCAGCAGAAGCCGATGACCAAAGATGACATTTGGAATTTCTGGGCCTAATAATACTTACAGGGAGGGGTGGGAAAAGTCCTGCAGAAGTGGCATTGGCCAACTAACAAGTTACTTGCATTTTCATTCTTTGGCACGGTCGTGTCAGAGTACAGACTTTCCCTGATCATGAAGTACTTAGACTTCCAAAACAACAAAGAATTTGATGAAACTACTCATCCTGCACAAAAACTCAAGAAAATTTGGGAAGTAACTCAAATGATTCTAAAAATTTTCCAACAGAGCTATGTGCCAGAAAGAGACATCAGCATAGATGAAAGTCTAATGGTCTACAAGGGAAGGTTCAGCTGGATACAATACATGGCATCAAAGAGAGCACGATTTGGCATAAAATCCTTCATGCTATGCGAATCGTCAACTGGCTACATTTGAAATTCAGTCCTATACACTGGGGAAATTCAACCCAAAGTACAGCAACTATGGAATGGCAACATCTTCCGTTCTTTCAACGATTGGGCCATTGCTAAATCAGGGCTTTTGCGTAACTACCGACAACTTTTTTTACGCACATCCTGAACTTTATGAGTTTCTTCTGCAGAACAAAACGGATGGCTATGGAACCGTTAGGGCTAACCGACGACATGCCGCCAATGTTTGCCAAGACTAGAGAAATGGTTGCCTGGCAGAAAGGCAAAATGATGGCACTGCGAGGGTGTGGCAAGAAAGATGTATGCCTAAAGAGTACAGTCCATAATACCTCCACTGTTATGGTACGCACAAAAGGTGGGAAAGAAATCATGAAGTAGTGGTAGACTACAATAACACCATGGGAGGTGTTGAAAGAGCCGACCAAGCAATGACATTCTATCCAGCAATGAGGAAACAACAAAAAAGTACTACAAGAAGATCCTCAGGCATCTTCTTGAGCAATGATTGGGGAATGCCTAGATTCTGCTAAAAAAAAAGAGTGACAAGCCTGTGATTCATTCTGACTTTATTTGGAAAGTTGCCGAACTGATCTTTGTGAACCACCAAACACCAATGGCTGTGAATAGAACTGGACGTCGCACTGCTGGCGTTGTGAACCCAGAACGCCTGACTGGTCATCACTTCATGGACTACGTCCCACCAACTGAGAAAAAGTCAGAACCTACAAGGATGTTAAATCATATACAAAAAACCCTGATATGTTCTTGTCTAGACAGACAAGAACCAGATGACCACAAGAGTGTCACAACGTGCAGAGACAGAGGCAGTAATGGAAAAGGAATTTTCATTTATTGTAAATACAAACAAGAAGAAAATTTAATAAACATATGATTCTGCAGTGGAATCAATTAAAAATGGTTGGCATGTGCAGCTGAATAGCCGCCAAGGGACATATCATGTCAAAATATATCCAAGGTGCAACAACGTACAGGACAATATAAACACAGAACAAAACAATCAAACAACATAGAACAATGCGTCCGGACGCCAAAGATCTGTGTGTAGATAACCCACACTCACCAATCGTGAGTGTATGCAAATACCAATAATTGCCTATAGATGGGGGTATCTACACAGAGGTCCCAGGAAGGCTCGAGCCAATGTGGAATGGGGAGGGAGAAATTACCATGAGGAGGGGAAGAAAAGGGAAAAGAACAGAAGGGAGGATACACTATATAGAGACCATAAAAAAATGTTCAAATTCAGCTGATATGTTGATCAGCTGACAGCGAATATGTTGAAGCTACGCTACTTCGACAGCGAAACGCGTTGATGTCATCACGCCACGTGACGCCGCCACACGTCCCGGAAGACAGCCCTGGCCGGGTTTGAGGCGGAGGGGACACGAAAAACATTACGGAGGACGGAGACCAGTAGGATATCCTACAGCACCAGCATTGACACTGGAGCACTACCAGGCATTGATCAGTGAAAACGGCCGTCAGCGGACCCACGGGCTCTACTCACGCTGAATACCAGCTGATTACAGCCAAAACATCTTGGAGGTATTTACAGTATATTTATTGTATAAACGAAGTGACCCCCAGGAGGAGTTCATACATTGGGCATCAGCAAGCCCTCGTCTATAGACATGTTGACTGGACCCATGGTCTCCAGGAATTGAGACTGGGTATTGCAGGACTACCTTCCATCTATTCATTTTTAGGAAACCTGTACACCGGAGGGTGTTTTTGGCTTTAGACCTAATTTTGCAAAATTACTTTTACCTGGATATCAACGCATACGTCTTGTAGTTGTTCCTGTATTGAACGTGGGAATGCCACAGACACTATCTACTGGCATTTAATCACTTCCTTTGATTGCACCTGTACTAATATTTGCCAACATCTGCTTCTTCAATGCATTACGATCCATGATGATTATTGGGAGATAGATTCATTATCCACATTGAGAACTGTTTTTTCCCCCTTTTTTCGTGACAAAAGGGAAAATCATTATCTTCCCCATCAACATATCAGCTGAATTTGAACATTTTTTTATGGTCTCTATATAGTCTATCCTCCCTTCTGTTCTTTTCCCTTTTCTTCCCCTCCTCATGGAAATTTCTCTCTCCCCATTCCACATTGGCTCGAGCCTTCCTGGGACCTGTGTAGATACCCCCATCTATAGGCAATTATTGGTATTTGCATACACTCACGATTGGTGAGTGTGGGTTATCTACACACAGATCTTTGGCGTCCGGACTCATTATTCTATGTTGTTTGATTGTTTTGTTCTGTGTTTATATTGTCCTGTACATTGTTGCACCTTGGATATATTTTGACATGATATGTCCCTTGGTGGCTATTCAGCTGCACATGCCAACCATTTTTAATTGATTCCACTGCAGAATCATAAGTTTATTACATTTTCTTCTTGTTTGTATTTACAATAAATGAAAATTCCTTTTCCATTACTG
The DNA here is from genome assembly GCA_028564925.1 of Lithobates sylvaticus. NCBI lineage: Eukaryota > Metazoa > Chordata > Amphibia > Anura > Ranidae > Lithobates > Lithobates sylvaticus. Next base: position 94,689,862 of record CM053028.1, read on the forward strand.
CCTCCGTCTCTGCACGTTGTGACACTCTTGTGGTCATCTGGTTCTTGTCTGTCTAGACAAGAACATATCAGAGTTTTTTGTATATAATTTAACATAGTCTTGACCAGAGTGACACTGTCCATATTGGACTAGCAGGATTCGGAGAGACTTTTGGGTGTTCTACATGACACCTTTATCGTAGATTCCCTATTCCCCGTTTTTTTCGTTAACCTACAAGGATGTGCATGGTTTGTTGCTCGAAGCGGGATGACACTGGAAAGAAAATCCGAAAGGAAACCAGGTTCCATTGTCCTAATTGTGACGTCAGACTTTGTGCAGTCTCATTTTTCTAAATTTTTTATACCCAGGATGTTTACTAAACCAATATGACTAGTAATATTGCACCCTTGTTTGGACAAATTTCAGCATTTTTGATTTGATGATGTTATTGAATAAAATGTATTCAATAAAATGTATTATTATTATTATATTATATTATTTATGATTTTGTGTTTCAAACTTTACTATACCTGGGATGTCTACTAGACTCTTGTTTGGACAGATTTAAGTGAGTTATTCCTAAAAATGACAGGCCTACAATATAAAATGCCAAATTTCTACCAAATTATGTACCGCTTTGAGACTCAAAAATCTGACATAATCATACCACCAGGGAGGTTAAAGTGGTTCTAAAGGCAGAAGATTTTTTTATCTTAATGCATTCTATGCATTAAGATAAAAAATCTTCTGTGTGCAGCAGCCCCCCTAATACTTACCTGAGCCCCATCGATGATCCAGCGATGTTGCACGAGAGTCCAGCGATGTTGCACGAGAGTCTCGGCTGTTTGGGACTCTTCTTCCTGATTGGCTGAGACACAACAGCAGGTGCCATTGGCTCCCACTGCTGTCAGTCAAATTCAGTGAGCCAATGAGGGGAGGGGGGCTAACCACGGCTCTGGATCTGAATGGACACTCAGAGCAGCAGCTTGGCTCAGATGTCCCCATAGCAAGCTGCTTGCTGTGGGGGCAGGAGGCAGGGGCCAGGAGTGCCGAAAAGAGACCCGAGAATAGGTGGATCTGTGCTGTTCTGTGAAAAAACACTGCACAGAGCAGGTAAGTATAACATGTTTGTTATTTTTAAACCAAAAAAACAAGACTTTAATATCATTTTAAAATTTGATTTATTGGGGTTGATTTATTAAATGGCAAATGGGCAGTGAACTTTGCAAGTGCAGTTGCACTCATGCTCCCCAGAGCTTAATGAATGCAGTGAAGCTCTATTTCTATCATCCAATTATGTACAAGGAAAAATTAGGGTTTTTTCCCCCTTGCACTTGATTGGGTATTCCTTACAAAGTGAAGTTCACCGCATTTACTAAGCTCTGAGGAAAATGAGTGCAACTGCACTTGCAAAGTTCATCTATTAGCCTTTAGTAAATCAATCCCATTGACTCTGATGTACAATCGCAGCGCACCTCAGTGTGAAGAATCTACTTGTTCCAAGGTTCTATCATTTCTTTTATACCTTAATCTCATAATCCCAAAACTTTTTCTTCGTATAAATGTATACAGAAATGAATATTTCTTCAATTTCTGTTTCAGTCCTATGTTAGTGTACATATTGCTAAGCCACAACAGCCACCTATTGGGTCCTTAAGAACAAGTCAGAGAGGCCAAGTTAATTAAAGCAACATAAAAGACCAAAACACTGTCAAAACAAAGTTCTGAAAGCAAATGTCTCTGCTGCAATGAGATACTGTACTGTCAAATATTTAATAAAAGGTTGAAATAGTCTATTAAATGATACTGTCTAGTTAGCACATAGCAGATTTAAGGAAGATCGATACGCCATCAATTTTGAATTAATCGATTTAATATTTATTCAATCTATTGCAGCATTGTGTTGGCTGATCCTATAGTCAATACTTTACAAACAAGAAAAATGTATACCCAATGCAATTCAACACAAAAGAGGCACTCTCATAATGGACCACTGCTGAGCTGAGAAATATAGAGTTGTTAACAGTCAATGTGAAGCAAGCTGGTTCAATAGCACTAGCAGACAAAACCGCATCCCATGCAGAGTTTAAAGTTAGAACAGTAGTGAGATACAAGTATCCTAAGAGTAACTGCCAAAATAGCAAGCCACCAGCTATAAAGCTCTTCTGTCGAAAATAAGATGCAAGCTTTAGTTGGCCTTGCAGTGAAATAAGGCCAGAATTGAAAAAATACATGTAACATCGATTCAGGATCTGCCTGTAGTCATCCTTTTCTTTAAAGAACTGGATTCAATGGAAATGCAAACTGTACGTTTAAATTATATGTAATCCCACTTAATGAAGTCTGCTATAATCTTTAACATGTAAATCTTCAATTGTTTTATCACTACAGCCTTCAGTGAAAAAATAAGTGGTGATCCTGCCATGATAGTCCTCGTTTAGACACATCCTGTTATGTGACAAAATAGTAGTGGCCACACCATCAGGAATGTGAATAACTACTACTAGCTGTCTTTCATTTGTTTTTAGGTTTGATATTATTAGTTCACACATTTTATGTCAGAAACTTGCAGCAATTGGGTAATTTCATATTAATCAATGAGAAATAACAGGTGCTCCGAAGTGACTTACATTGGGAATGTTTCAGAAATATCAAGCTAGCAGATTCATGAATGATCTAATCAGAAAATGATATTTGAAAAGACAATTGCATCAACTATACAGGGTTTAAGGCCCCTTTCACACGGACGCAGTCAGTTTAGGCACGTCAAAAACGTATTAGTTCTTATCCGTTGTCTCATCCGTTTTCATCCGTCATCCGTTCCGTTAATGTCCGTTTTCATCCGTTTTTTGTCCGCTTACATCCGTAAATGCACACGTTTACGTCCGTTTTTTCATCCGTGTTTCCGTTTATATGTGTGCCTGTGCCTTTAAGAGGTTGAGTTCACAGATAAACACAAAACGGATCTTAACGGATCGGACGTTGACAGACGATGTCCGTCAACGTCAGTTAATATCCGTTTTGACGGATCTGAACGTAGCCTTGTAAAACGGATAAAAACGGAAGCGGAGGTTAACTGATGGTGACGGATGTTCATCTGTCTGCCCATAGGAATGCATTGTCGTCCGTCGACGGATGGAAGAAAAAACGGATAGACGGTCCGTCCGTGTGAAAGGGGCCTTAAAGTTGTGGCCCTTTGTGATTGCTGTAAGACATTTTCCTAAATGTGTTTCTTTGGTTATAACGACAGATCTATCAATGCAGTACTTGAAAAAGTATTCATACCCTTTGAAATTTTCCACATTTTGTTATGTTACAATCTAAAATGTAAATGTATTTTATTTGCACATCTAGAGAGTGACATTTTTGCCCATTCTTCTATGCAAAATAGCTCAAGCTCTGTCAGATTGGGTGGAGAGCGTCTGTGAAGAAAAATGTTTCAAGTCTTGCCAATTAGATTTAGGTCTGGACTTTGATTGGGCCATTCTAACATGAATATGCTTTGATCTAAACCATTCCATTGTATCTCTAGCTGTATGTTTAGGGTCGTTGTCCAGCTGGAAGGTGAACCTCCTCCCCAGTCTCAAGTCTTTTGCAGACTCTAACAGGTTTTCTTCTAAGATTGCCCTGTATTTGGCTCCATACATCTTCCCATCAACTCTGACCAGCTTCCCTGTCCCTGCTAAAGAAAAGCATCCCAGCAACATGATGCTGCCACCATCATGTTTCACTGTGGGGATGGTGTGTTCAGGCTTTTAGGCCAAAAAGTTACATTTTGGTCTTAATTTACCAGAGTACCTTCTTCCAGATGTTTTCTGTGTCCCCCACATGGCTTCTCGCAAACTGCAAACAGGACTTCTTATGGTTTTCTTTCAATAATGGCTTTCATCTTGCCACTCTTCCATAAAGACCAGATTTGTGGAGAGCACGACTAATATTTATCCTGTGGATAGATTCTCCCACCTGAGCTGTGGATCTCTGCAGCTCCTCCAGAGTTAAAATCGGCCTCTTGGCTGCTTCTCTGATTCATGCTCTACTTGCTTGGCCTGTCAGTTTAGATGGCGGGCCATGTCTTGGTAGGTTTGCAGTTGTGCCATACTCTTTCCATTTTCACATTAAGGATTAAACAGTTCTCCCATGAGATGTGCAAAGCTTTGGATATTTTTTATAACCTAACCCTGCTTTAAACTTTTCCACAACTTTATCCCTGACCTGTCTGGTGTGTTCCTTGGCCTTCATGATGCTGTTTGTTCACTAAGGTTCTCTAACAAACCTCTGAGGGCTTCACAGAACAATTGTATTTATACTGAGAATAAATTACACAAAGGTGGACTCTATTTACTAATTCAGTGACTTCTGAAGGCAATTGCTTCCACTAGACTTTAGTTAGGGGTATCAGAGTAAAGGGGGCTGAATACAATGCACGCCACACTTTTCAGATATTTATTTGTAAAATATTTTGAAAACCATTTATCATTTTTCTTCCACTTCACAATTATGTGCCACTGTTGGTCTATCACATAAAATCCCAATAAAATGCATTTAAGTTTTTGGTTGTAACATGAAAAAATTTTGGACATTTTGGAAATTTCAAGGGCTATGAATACATTTTCAAGGCACTGTATATGCCAAGTTTAAAGGAAATACATACGAATTGTGTAGGCTTTCATTAGTGGTCTCTTACTTAAAATGATAGTTGCCTGGTCATCTCTGAATCACTGACCCAGATCAAGTATACAGCCAGTAAATTCAGAGTTAGGGGAGCATTCCTAATCTGCATATCTTGTCTTGTCTCTGGTTTAGTGAACTTATTCAAATTATAGCTAGGCAACTAGCACCTTCATAGGAGACTTTACTTATGGCAGGCCACATATTCTCTTAGAAAAGGTTCCTTTAGGGAAGTAACTGATAAGAGGAATAAAGGTGTGTTCATATTGATGGTTGCTGCAGAAATAGGAACAGGCTATCTCTTCCTATTACAGCAGTATGCTTTGGGTCAAGACGAACCTTTTCTCAGCCTGCACCCTCAATAGGCATCCAACTCATCAGACCTTGAAAGTCTGAGCAAGGACCCTTAAAGTGGAACTATTATTTTTTCATTTTGCATAGAGCAAGTGAGAGTTATAACCCCTGTCAGATTTTATTTTTTGTCATCTGTATCCCATTGCAGAGATTTCTCTTCACTTCCTGTCCCATAGCCAAACAGGAAGTGAGAAGAAATCCATGCAAATTAAAGGAATTCTTTGGAGGCCCCCAGGTCACCAGAACGATTGCCCCCATTGGAAGATTTCCCATCTATTACTTTTCTGGGGACAACACAAAATTTGGGATTTTCTTTTACTTTTCACTTTCAATGATAATGGTAAACAGGACAAATAGAGAGGGTGAATCTCCTTAATGGGGACACAGACAGTACTGAAAATGTGACAGGGGTTCTAATCCCTCTCCACTCCATTCAAAACTAAAAAAAAACATTTGCCTTTAGTTATGCTTTAAGCTTTTATTGTGGGTCACACTTTATATTGATGGTTGCTATTTTTTTCCTCCACAGCTCAGTTGGAGGCTTGCCTTGGAACCTTCTATTCTCTGGGCCGGCCACTGATGGATGCTACCATTATGGAATACAGAGATCCTATAAGTAGATATGCACGAAGATTTTTCCACCATCTTCTAAGGTAAATAACAATGCAGATTTACAAAAAGACAGGCTGGAAGTAATCCGAAAGGACAATTACTAAAAGGATCAGGCAGTATTGACTGCCTGATCCTTTCAGTAACCGTCCTTTCCGGTTCCTTCTAGCCCGTCTATTTGTATATGTGTTGTTTGGCTTACAGCTAAAGATTGCAGTCAGTAGACATGGGCTAATAGTAAGTTCTGTATTGCGATCTTACCTGATTACCGAGTGTGTTTTCTGAGAGAAACCCACAATTTTTTTATCTTTTTTGTTCCCTGATGTACTGGATGTTATTGCACGCAATATTTTAAAAAAAAAAAATACAAAGAAAACTTCCACGTATTTCACCATTCCTAATGCATTGGAAAAAAAATGTTTTTAGTATTTATAGCAACATATACTGTAGGCCTAACAGTTTTCAGCATTAATGTCATATTTATCACATATAACATTAGACTTGGATTATTGAGAAATGTAGCGATCTCTACAATAAGAATTTAACCGCTTCCCGACCGCCTCCTGCACATTTACGTCGGCAGAATGGCACGGCTAGGCAAAAGCACATACAGGTACATCCCCTTTAATTGCCTAGCCGTGGGGTCGCCCGCGCGCCGCCGCCGGCGCGCTCGCGACCCGGTCGGGAGCTCCGTGACCACGGCCGCGGGACCAGCGGACCCGATCGCCGCTGGTGTCCCACGATCGGGTCACAGAGCTGAAGAATGGGGAGAGGTCTGTGTAAACAAACCTCTCCCCGCGCTTCCTACACTGCCTGTCGCTGATCGGCTGTTCCCTGTCATCGGGAAAGCCGATCAGTAACGTCAGACGTCAGCCACGCCCCTACTGTGAAAAAAAAACACACACACGTCACACTAACTCCTCCCCGCCCCCTAGTGGTTAACTCCTTCACTGCCACTGTCATTTACATAGGAATCAGTGCATTTAAATAGCACTGATTTCTGTATAAATGACAATGGTCCCAAAAATGTGTCAAAAATGTCCGATGTGTCCGCCATAATCTTGCAGTCACAATAAAAATCGCTGATTGCCGCCATTACTAGTAAAAAAAAAAAAAATATTAATAAAAATGCTATAAAACTATCCCCTATTTTGTAAACGCTATAACTTTTGCGCAAACCAATCAATAATCGCTAATTGTGATTTTTTTTTTTTTACAAAAATATATGTAGAAGAATACGTATCGGCCTAAACTGAGGAAAAAAAATGTTTTTTTATAAATTTTTTGGGGATATTTATTATAGCAAAATGTAAAAAATATTGCATTTTTTTCAAAATTGTCGCTCTATTTTTGTTTATAGCGCAAAACATAAAAAACGCAGGGGCGATCAAATACCACCAAAAGAAAGCTCTATTTGTGGGAAAAAAAGGACACCAATTTTGTTTGGGAGCCACGTCGCACGACCGCGCAATTGTCAGTTAAAGCGGCGCAGTGCCGAATCGCAAAAAGGGGCCTGGTCCTTTGGCTGCAAATTGGTCCGGGGCTGAAGTGGTTAAAGTGTAATTCCAGGCAAAATATTTTTCTTTCGTTTTTGGTTATATTTGAAAGGTTAAAACTTCTGACAGTTTTTTTTTTTTTTAATGCTGCTTATGTTCCCACAGGGCAGTGTTAATTTTGTCAACGAAAATATTTTCGTGGACTAAATTAAATGGATTTTAGTGGACTAAAATACGACTAAAACTAAAACAATTCAGATGACTAAAATACAACTAACATTGCATTTTAGTCAGAAGACTATGACTAAAACTAAATCGAAATTTGACGTCAAAATTAAGACTGCCACAGGGGAGACTTTCCTTTAATTTCTTGTTCCCAGAGACATAATAGAATGTAAGAAGAAATCTCCCCATGTTAGGGGATATCCCACTTTTGAAAATTGTCAGCAGAAGATTTCCCCTTTACATGTGTTGTGGAGACAACTGTAACTCTTCTGGCGACAATGGAAAAGTGAAGGACATAGGCAGTAATAAAAACCCAACAAAGGTTCAAATCAAAACCTTGACTATATTTTAGGAGGTTTCCCCACAGACTTCAGGTCCATTTTAACATCAGTTAAAGTCAAGTGAATTCTAAAGGTTTATATGTCAGTGTGGCAGAAACCTGTAAACACCTGGCTTGGAATCAAGAAAAATAAAATAAATCTTAGATGGAGCCTGCTTAAAACTACATTTCGTTGTGTACAAACTACCACTTTGTGAAAATTATTATAACAGATTATGTCAGGCAAAGAAACTCAAGGAGGTTATACGATTTACGATGTCAAGTATAGAGACCTGTGTTAGAACAATGTTTTTTTTCCAGTAGTATATGTATATCCAATGGGTTCAGGGGAACTTCTGCTGCCTATGGTAATTTTATTGCAAGTTTAAAATGTGTCAAATATTATATTCTATATAAATGGACATTTGCAAGGGTATATTCAGACCCTATAGTACTTCATAAAATTGTTACTCCAAGCATGAATTGTAGTGTTTTTTTACATGGCACCCAATGCACATCCCCAGTGCATCATACAATAGACCTGCATTTAAGAGCACCACAACACACAGATATGAACAATCAGTGCATTGTGGTGCATGAACAAAGTGGAACTGCTTTAAAAAGTCCATTTAAAATGTGTTCACAAAGCCTTATCGCAACAAATGTTAATGTGCAACACAACGCACAGTAAAGGTCTTGGTGCAGCTTAAGTATTTTGACTCATTTAAAAACATAATGGATTGTTTGGAAAAATGTGTACACAGTTAAATGATTTTGGTATTAAATGTACCCCATGTCAAGGGATATATAAGATTGGGTGTCTTGCATCGAGAGGACACAGTAAATACTACCTTCCATAAAGAAATACATACTTGAATATGGTGCTGCATTGATAAAAGCTATATAGTGATTGGCTGCTTGAATTACTGCTTCTTTCGTCTTTTGGGAACTCTTTAGGAATGAAGTCCATCTTTTAAGAGGTTTGTTATGTTTATTGCGTAATGATGGAACATTGCTACTATACGTAGGAAAGACTGATTACAATCGTGCTATACGATGTGCACATGACTAATTAATTTCTACAGCTGTACCCTAACCTTTAACACCAAGTGACTGGCTTTCTTCTGCAACACTATTAATTTATTCTCATTATAGGATGTGCCGCCTGGTAGGCTGCCAACATTTTTGGTCAAGCTTCAGTCAACCTATTTGATAAAAGGAATTATTCTGAGAAGCATGTGTAGTCATGTGATTATTTCTGTAGTGAGCACTGCCAGGGTCACAAATGTGCTTTTTCTCTCTAGAGGAAACTTCACTTAATGCAGAAATATAATGTACATTTTATCTCTGCCTATACCTCTTCCTGTCCTGGCTCTTCCAAAGTTCAGTCATCTGTACATAGCTGTGGGGTCTACTTATAAAAGCTCACAATGCTTCGCTCCATTTTTATCTAAACCATTAGGGTTGAAGTTCATGGTTTCCATTCAATACATCTCTTCAGATTTCTCATTTTTTTTGACAGTTCATCCTCAATTGAAATTCACCTTATTGATAAAGTAAGGGAAATTGTAGGATAAGAAAAAAATATTGTATTAGCATAGCACTATAACTTTGGATTACACAATTGCATGTGTGACAGATGTTTTTGTCTCCATCTGGAAGGCTTTCACAGAAACATGGGCTCAAAAGGTGCCCGATCCTACCCCAGTGCTTTTGATCATGAGCATCAAGATCTACCCTTGTGATTAAAACAAGGGGAGAGGAATTAGTGGTAGGTTGACTAAAGCACATAAACCCGAGGTAAGTATAGTAACAAGTCCTATTTGCAATCTCGGACCACCCAATAAGAGGACAGTATGCGACTGGTCTAAACTACGTGGCATGTTCACCAATGGCAGGAGCCTTGCTGACAAGATGGGTGAACCAGAGATACCGTTGAACGAGGAGGATCTATATTTTGTGGACATTTCAGAGACCTGGTTCAACAGCTCTCATGATTGTCTGGCAACCATTTAAGGGTGTTACCTTCATATCGTAGGGATAGAGAGGATAAAAAAGGGGGAGGGGTAGGCCTATATATCAAGAATAATGTACAAGTGAATGTGAGAGATGACATCAATAAGGGAGCTAGGGAGGAGGTGGAATCCTTATGGGTAGAGCTCCAAAGGGATATAGCTAAGGGGAAAATAATACTGGGAGTATGCTATAAGACTCCTGAAGGAGGAGGGGGAGACGGACCTCCTATCACAATTTGGATTAGTAGCAAGGATGGGAAGTGTTATCATAATGGGGGATTTTAATTATCCAGACATAGACTGGGCAGAGGGAACCACGCATTTGTCTAAGGCTCGCCAGTTCCTAAATGTCTTGCAGCACAATTTCATGGGTCCGATGGTAGATGCACCAACTAAAAACAAGGCGTTACTAGATCTACTGATTAGCAACGATACAGACCTTAACATGGATGTGGAAATACGAGGCAATTTAGGAAACAGCGATCACAGGTCAATTGGCTTCAGTATAAATCGCACAAATGGGAAATACAAGGGGAACACAAAGACACTGAATTTCAAAAGAGCCAATTTCCCTAAACTACAAACCTTGCTAGAAGATATAAATTGGGATAAAATCTTAGAAACAAAGAACATGGAGGAGAGATGGGTTTGCTTTAAGAGCATATTAGATGAGGGCTTTAGACAGTGCATCCGATTGAAAAATAAATTTAAAAGAGCGAACAAAAGTCCTGGATGGCTTAACTCCAATGTAAAAATGCATATAAAAGCAAAGGAGAAGGCCTTCAAAAAATACAAGGCTGAGTGATCAGCATTCCACATTCAGACTTTACAAAGAATGCAACAAGTTATATAAGGATACAATTAGGACAGCAAAAGCCCCATACACACGGTCGGATTTTCGCATGGATTCTGTCTGATCGGACAATGTTGTTGAAAAATCCGACCGTGTGTATGCACCATCGGACAGTGTACGTCGGATTGTCCGACGGACAAAGTCCTATCTCCTGCTGGATAGATTTTTTGACCGATCACACCTAATCCGATCGTGTGTAGCGTTGTCCGACGGACAAAGTGCTACGCATGCTCAGATCACATTACAAGACCAAAGCTATTGGCTACTAGCCTCTATGTAGTCCCGTCGTAGGCAACAAACGCCACCACGTTCAGAATGATCGGATTTTCCGACAACTTTGTCCGACCGTGTGTACGCAAAACCAACATCGGACAAAGTACGACGGACATGATCCGACGGACCTGGTCCTCGGATAATCCGAGCGTGGGTATGGGGCTTAAGATAGAACACAAAAGACACATGGCGGAGGAGAGCAAAAAAAATCCCAAGAAATTCTTTAAGTATATAAACAGTAAAAAAGGGAGGACAGACCATATTGGCCCCATAAAGAATGAGGAAGGACATCTGGTTACAAAGTATTGGGAGATGGCGAAGGTATTGAATTTATTCTTCTCCTCAGTCCTTACAAGGGAAATGGGGGGGGGGGGGCTTCAGTAGCCAAAACTGCATTGTTTGTCCTCATGGCACATCACAGGAAGCACCCTCACGACTAACAGAAGACAGAATTAGAAATAGATTTGGGAAACTTAACATTAATTAATCACCAGGACCAGAACAAGGAAAGGGGCGCCTCTGAGAATATATCAAAACACTTTATTAAATAGAACAATATCCACTCACATGGAAATAAGGGACTTTCAGTGAATTACTGGGATGAACAGGAGGAACTACAAGTAGCAGAAGGTCCTTTTCGCTGATAGGAAGCAGCACATCAAATCCCAGGAATGTGGAGGGCAGTGAGTCATCAAATCCTGGCGGAAGTTCACCTCTGTAGTATCGGACCTCTCGTCTGGTCACCGCTAAGATGGAGGACGCCCATGCAGTGTTGAAGCCAAAACGAGGCTTGGATCGCAAACAGTGTGGCCCAGGGTCATGACTTCACAATAATGCGTTGTGTTTCTGAGTGTGCGTGCTACGTGTGGTACGGTAGCCGCACTCCTTTGTCAAGCATCTCACCAGGACCAGATGGCTTGCACCCGAGGGTAATTAGGGAACTCAGTCAAGTAATTGCCAGACCACAGAAGCATTTGACACAGTTCCCCATAAACGTTTACTGTACAAAGTAAGATCCGTTGGCATGGGCCATAGGGTGAGTACCTGGATTGAAAACTGGCTACAAGTGCGAGTTTTGAGGGTGGTGATAAATGGGGAATACTCGGAATGGTCCGGGGTGGGAAGTGGGGTCCCCCAAGGTCCTGTGCCGGGACCAATCCTGTTTAATTTGTTCATAATTGACCTGGAAGATGGGGTAAACAGTTCAATCTCTGTATTTGCGGACGACATAAAGCTAAGCAGGGCAATAACAAGAAGATCTGAACAAATTAATGGGGTGGGCAACTATGGCAAAATAGGTTTAATGTAGAAAAATTTTAAATAATGCATTTGGGTGTCAAAAATATGAATGCAATCTACTCACTAGGGGGTGACCCTCTGGGGAATCTAGGATGGGAAAGGACCTGGGGGTCCTAGTAGATGATAGGTTCAACAATGGCATACAATGCCAAGCTGCTGCTAACAAAGCAAACAGAATATTGGCATGCATTAAAAAGGGGATTAACTCCAGAGATAAAACGATAATTCTCACACTCTACGAGACTCTGGTCCAGTCTCCCCTGGAGTATGCTGTCCAGTTTTGTGCACCAGTCCTCAGGAAAGATGTACTGGAAATGGAGCGAGTACAAAGAAGGGCAACAAAGCTAATACAGGTCTGGAGGATATTAGTTATGAAGAAAGGTTGTGAGCACTGAACTTATTCTCTGGAGAAGAGACGCTTGACAGGGGATATGATTTCAACTTAAAAATACCATACTGGTGACCCCACAATAGGGATAAAACATTTTTGCAGAAGGGAGTTTAATAAGACATGTGGCCACTCATTAAAATTAGAAGAAAAGAGGTTTAATCTTAAAGGTCGTAGAGGGTTCTTTACTGTAATGCCGCGTACACACGATCAGACATTCCGAAAACAAAATCCCATGGTTTTTTCTCCGACGGATGTTGGCTAAAACTTGTGTTGCATACAGACGGTCGCACAAAGTTGGTTGGAAATTCCGAACGTCAAGAACGCGGTGACGTACAACACGTACGACAAGCCGAGAAAAATGAAGTTCAATAGCCAGTGCTGCTCTTCTGCTTGATTTGGAGCATAAGTGGTACTTTGTGCATCGGAATTGTCTACACACGATCGGAATTTCAGACAATGGATTTTGTTGTCGGAAAATTTGAGAATCAGATCTCAAATTTTGTGCAACGGAAATTCCAATGGAAACTGTCCGATGGAGCTTACACATGGTCGGAATTTCCGACAACAAGCTCTGATCGCACATTTGCCGTCGGAAAGTCCGACCGTGTGTACACGGCATAAGAGCGGCAAGGATGTGGTCCACAGGCAGTGGTTTCGATAGTTTAAAAAAAATATTAGATAAGCACCTAAACGACCACAACATACAGTGTAATACTGACATATAATCACACACATAGGTTGGACTTGATGGATTGGGTCTTTTTGCAACCTCACCTACTATGTAACTATGAATACTGTAATCTCCTGAGGGCAGCCTCTAGTTCAGGGATATGCAATTAGCGGACCTCCAGCTGTTGCAGAACTACAATTCCCATGAGACATAGCAAGACTCTGACAGCCACAAGCATGGCACCCAGAGGCATGATGGGACTTGTAGTTTTGCAACAGCTGGAGGTCCGCTAATTGCATATCCCTGCTCTAGTTTGTGCCTTCCTCTAGATCCGCCAGTGCCATACATTCATTATGCTATAGCTCTTGATCATGAGAATGGGTTTGGTGCAGGATAACTCTACCTGTCCCTTTCTGACAGGTGTCACCAGCAATGCACTCAGGATGATTGCATGATTGTCAGACAGGACCAAATTGTTAGGCAGAGATGTAGTCAGGTTCAGGGCACAGGTAAGGACAGGCACCAGAAAGAGAATCCGATTGTTACCAGAGGCAACAGAATAAAAGCAGTAGTTGGTAATCTAGTTAAGTGCAAACTAGAGGGATGACCAAAGTTGTAGGTGAACTCTCAATCTCAAAGCAAATAAATCCATTGCTCGGTGAGTCAATGTTCTGAACCAGATTTAAAGGTGAACTCAAGGCAATACAGTTTATATAGGTATTGTAATGTTTCTTTATTTTAGCTTCCGAAAAATTACCTACACAACCATAATCATACTGGAAGAGGACGTGTCAGTGCTCTGCATTATTTTTTAGAAATATAGATGAAGACTTATTAATGTGGGGCTGCTTCTTTATTGTCCAGTCCAATGTGTGATGCATAAAGTGTAAGTTCACCTTTTTAAAAGAAAAAGAAAAGGTGAATTAGGCCCCTTTCACACATGCGGACCGTATGTCTGTTTTTCATCCATCCGTTTTCGCATGAAAAACAGACATACATGCACCCCTATGGGATAGCGGGTGTCAGCTGATGAGCATCCGCTGACACCCGATATTGTCCGTGTCCGCTATTGTCCGATTCTGCAGACGGAGGAAAACCCTATTTTTCCATCCGTCTGCAGAGCGGATCGGATGAACATGGACAGACGGTCCGTGTTCATCCGATCCCCCATAGGGGAGAGCGGAGATCTGACAGGGCGGTCCCTGCACGGTGTGCAGGGACCACCCTGTCATCCGCCGGCTCAGCGGGGATCAGCTGAGCGATCCCCGCTGAGCAGCGGATCTTCACGGGGCGGATCAATACGGATACGTCCCGTGTGAAAGGGGCCTAACACTCTACTCCCAATCAACCCCCCAGTCCCAGCTGCACTTACCTATGTAGGTAATTAGCTATCGCTGTCTACACAGCCTTGGGCAGCAGTCTGAAGATTTTAAAGCCCTGCTCTTTTTCCCTGTCTTTCCTTAAGGCTCCGTTTCCACTTGTGCAACTTGTCCTGCGACTTGGGACTGCAAAGTCGCATGACAAGTTGTACCCCATGATTTCCAATGAGTATCCTTTATATATGTGCGACTTCAAGTCGCAGTGACTTCAGAAAAGTCCCTGCACTACTTTGGCCCCACTTTGATGTGACTTGAGGTCCACAGATCTAAAGAATACACAGGCATTACTTCAAGTTGCATTGAAATCACAGCAAAATTGCACAACTTTTAGGTCGTAATAGTGGAAACCTAGGCTAAGGCTTCCAAGATGGAGCAGAGTGATTCGCACATGGCCATTTTGACCAATCTAAATCACACTGATCTCTCCCGAAAGCTCTAAGGAAAGACAGGAAAGAAGAGAAGGGCTTTCAAATCCCCAGGCTGCTGCCCCAGCTTCATGGGCAGTGACAGCTAGAAAGTGCAGTGGGGACTGTGGGGTTGGGAAGAGTGTAGTATGTTAGTTCACCCTTCAGTGATAGTTCACTTTTAACTAAACCTAAGAAAATATATACAATTTATAACCAAAAGTACTGGGACGCCTGCCTTTACATGCACATAAACTTTAATGGCATCCCAGTTTTAAGCCTCATACACACGGTCGGATTTTCCGCGGGGAAATGTGTGATGACAGGCTGTTGGGGGAAAATCCGACCGTGTGTATGCTCCATCGTACAATTGTTGGCCAACTTTCTGTGGACAAATGTTGGATAGCAGGTTTTCAAATTTTCCACAAACAAATGTGTGTTGTCAGATTTTCTGAGCGGGTGTACACAAGTCCGTCAGACAAATACGCATGCTCGGAAGCAAGGATGAATCCAGAAGCGGTCGGTCTTGTAAACTAGCGTTCGGGGTGGAGAATTTACATTCGTGACCCGGCAAATTATGAATCTCGAAATGCAACGCACAATTCTCTTCTTCTTTAATGGGATAATAATGAAGCTGCTTTGCTGGTGATACTGATGGAGTTATTGCAAACTAATTTTCAAAGGCTTTTTATTCTAGTGATATCAAGAATAATGTTATTATGTTTTTTTATTTTTTTTATTTGTGCAAGTTACCACAACACCATTATCCTGTAGTTTTAAGATCAAAGATACAACTATGTTGGTGTCCCTTGCCAATTTTACATTGTATTTTTAAAAATGTAACTGCCTACTCCCAAAATGTAATTTGAAAGAAAACACAGCCAAGTATTATTCTCCACAATTTTTTTATTGTGCATTAAAAAGAGAAAACAAATAAAATTAGACATGCTATCTGCCAATAAAACTTAACCAAAAAGTGCATTCTATGCATCCAAAAATATAGAAAATATACCAAATCAAATCATTATTCAACCAAAAAAATAATGTCAAAGCAATAACTTCAAGGCCAATAATAAATAATAAAACACGTTATCTCCTCCGATTCCGCAACATGGCTGGTTGACGAACGGCCGTTCAGAAACGAAAAGTGTTAAATGAAAGGTGCGAAATGAAAAGCGTGAATTAACATTCACCAAACTTCTACTAACACGAAATTAGCAGAAGGAGCCCAAAGGGTGGCACTAAAGAGCTGAAAAACAACGTAGTACGTCACTACGTTCATAGTTGTTGGCCAACAAGTTCTTTCTTTTTTATTGTCTCTTGGTGATCCAGCCAGTATCACACTTCCTGTTCGGTACCTGTATCTAAGGAGAAGCCATGTCATCACTCTAGGACAGGAAGTGTGTTAGGATGACAGACCATCACCATAACATAGGGGAACAGTGTTCTGTAGTTCACAGAGGTGACCTATGCAAGGCTGATAAGACTGCTTGAGATAATGCTGCACAGTGCCCACATTCACTGGATTTCTGTCAGGATTAACAGTTATTTTTCTTTCTTTTTTTTGCACTTTAAACAAATATAACAAACTGCTTTTAATAACAGACCAAAATGGAGCACATAATGCCACGTACACACAATCAGACTTGTCGACGGACAAGGTCCGACGGTCTTCCCGACTGACTTTTGGACGGAGTTCTGACTGACTTTCCGAACGAACGGACTTGGCCACACACAAGCACACCAAAGTCCGACGGATTCTAACGTGATGACGTACGACCGGACTACAATAAGGAAGTTCATAGCCAGTAGTCAATAGCTGCCATAGTGTCGGTTTTCGTCCGTCGGACTAGCACACAGAAGAACGGATTTTTCGACCGGACTCGAGTATGATTTGAAACTTGTTTTATTTCTAGGTCCGTCGGAATTTTGGGAAAAAAAAGTCCGCTTGAGCCCACACACGATTGAATTGTCCGACGGATTCCAGTCCACCAGACCTAGTCTGTTGGAAAGTCCGATCGTGTGTACGCGGCATAAGAGTCATTAATTATTAGAATTTACATACCCTTAAGGCTATATGCACATGGGTGGACTGGGGACAGCAGTGTGCATGCTGCTCTGAGCAAAAAGCTGCTTACAGCCACCTTCATCCATTCATGTCTATGGCTAGCTGTATGCAAGTCTAGGACATCTAGGAAAACCTAAAAATGCATGCTGCAAAGGCGAAGCGCACATGTGCATGCAGCCTAAACTGCAGTATGGGAAAGTGAGATCATCTAGCTATACTGTCTTCAAGGTATAGCTGAAAAAAATGTCAAAATGTATGGCAGCTTAAAGCAATCACATAAATTAAATGCATAGTTAGCTACTTAAAAATAATAAAGTCTCTGTGATTCACTTTACAAGTAGTGCTGTGATATATAAAATCCAAATGAAAACAAGTGCAAAAAGTTCAAAACAAAGTCCATACAACAGAATTCACCCCTGGGGGGTTGGGGGGGGGGGATTCGGGTGGTTTGCTTGCTGCCGCCCCATTGGCAGCTGGGAAGGGGGGGTGGCAAGCAAACCACCCGACCCCCCCCACATGGTCGGGCTCTCAATCGGCGCCGATGCAGAGCACTGAGAGTTCGCTCTGGGTGGCCATCTCCTGAGTCCCGGATCTTCCTGTACATCCTACCCCCTGCCCCAGCTTTTCCACTCCGCCAATCGTGCTCCTCCCGCTTCCTGATTGGCCGGGAGGAGAAGCAGGAAGACAATAGCGAATATTCATTTGCTATTGTCACACAACTAGGTGGGCTCTGTGCCCTGAGTCCACCCTTTTTTGAAGCCATTTAGAGCCTCGGGCTCTAATCATGTGCTTCAAAATAAAAATAAAAACCCCATCGGAATCCATGCGTTTGAAGTCCTGAATGTAGATTAGAGGGCCGGATGCATTGAAGGGGGGCGGTACCCCTGCACCCTGCTCCCTGCATTATGGGCCACCACTGAGTATAGATGTTAAACCATGCCTCCATATAGTTCACAATTAAGCAGACGTCATGTAGGCGAAAAGGAAAAACTTCCAATGGTCCAGTAACTGAACCACCAAAATGTATTTAAAACTAAAAGAGCTGCTCACATTGATTAAAAACAATTCATGCGCTTTTAGTATAAAACCACATCAGGTGCTTTATCTGTGTTGGATCTCACCACCAGCGGACATTCGTTGTTTCCATCCTGGTGTCTCCTCTGATCACTGTGTAGCCACAGTGATCACTACTAGCAACACTGGGTGGATACTGTTGTATGGACATTGTTTTGAACTTTTTGCACTTGTTTTCATTGGGGTTTTATATATCACAGCGCTACTTGTAAAATTAATCACGGAGACTTTATAATTTTTATGTATACAGGGGGCCCCCGACTTACGAACGCCCGACCTACGAACATCCCCTACTTACGAACGGGGCGCTGCGGGGACCCTCCGCCATTTTTTGCCGTATTCCGGCCGTTCTGCGCATGCGCGGCCATACGGAGCCTCGGAAAATGCCGGCAAACTTCGGAAATGTCCATAATTTGCCGCGCATTCGCAGAGCGGCATTAGACGGAACATCGGAAATTTCCGTATTTGTCGGTCTGCGCATGCACGGCCGACTTACGAACATTTCCGACTTCAGAACAGGCGGGCAGTCACTCGGGGACCCCCTGTATTTGTATTGTACTGTGGCAGCAGTGGAACCAATTTGGTTTTAAATCTCAGCACACAGATACAATTGGGATAGGTTTATATAGAGATAGTTATTTGATCTTTAGCGCTGAGTTTTTTCTTACATACAGTTAGCTACTTTCCTGGAGTCCAGCTTTAAACCTAGTGCCTGAGTGAGGTTAACTGTGCTGCAGTATGGTCTTGCCGCAGACCTGAAAATCTTCCAGCAGATGGCACAAGTGAGCACCTAACTACAGCTAGTAGAGGATTTGAGAGGAGAGAGATCAGGGGGTAAGCGGCAGTTGTTGGATCACTACAGCTTGCAACACAAACCTCTCCCTCCTATGTACATGTTTGTGAGTTTTATCCTAGTCTGTCACTTCAATGCCAACAGTTTATTAACAGGTTCTTCCAGACATTCAGCAATGTTTTTCATAATTATCGAAGTCCGCATACCATCCTGGTAGCCCTGTGATCTATAAATACATTATTGCTCGCCAGGTCCTGTCAGAAGACAAAGCAAAGCAAAAAGATGCAAACCTGATTCAGACTTTAAATTCATTTTGTCTAATTTATACTGTGTTCCCATTTGTTTGGGAGTTACGGAATCCTTATTATACTCAGGATATAGCATGAATATAATTTATGGCACAGTGCTGCAATCAATTCTAATCTATTTTAGGATTTTGTTATAAGGACTATAATATTGGCAGTTATTTCAATAAGTACAAAAAGGAGATTTATTGATTTAACATAAAATTTCACAATGCTTGTTCTTTTTAAAATAAACGTTATTTCTATTATTAACTGTCACGAAACATCCAATCATTACATTTTATAAAATATTGTTAATTGATAAATGGTAACGGTTACCAAGTTTTGTGACAGTAACAAATATAAGTTTTCATTTACTGTATATATAGGGAAAAGTGATACTTTTTAGTATTTTTAAAAAACTCAAAGAAACACATAAAACTTCACTCCAATGTCACAAAACAGAGCGATGACCTTAACCACTTTCAGACCGGACCATTTTGCTGGCTTAAGACCAGACTACTTTTTGCGATTCGGCACTGCGTTGCTTTAACTGACAATTGCGCGGTCGTGCGACGTGGCTCCCAAACAAAATTGACATCCTTTTTCCCCCCCAAATAGAGCTTTCTTTTGGTGGTATTTGATCACCTCTGCGGTTTTTATTTTTTGCGCTATAAAAAAAAAAGAGCGACAATTTTGAAAAAAATGCATTATTTTTTGCTATAATAAATATCCCCCAAAAATATATAAAAAAAAATTTTTTTTCCTCAGTTTAGGCCGATACATATTCTTCTACATATTTTTGGTAAAAAAAAAAAAAACAATAAGCGATTATTGATTGGTTTGCACAAAAGTTATAGCGTTTACAAAATAGGGGATAGTTTTATAGCATTTTTATTAATATTTTTTTTTTTACTAGTAATGGCGGCGATCAGCGATTTTTATTGCGACATTATGGCGGACACATTGAACATATTTGACACATTTTTGGGACCATTGTCATTTATACAGCAATCAGTGCTATTTAAATGCACTGATTCCTGTGTAAATGACACTGGCAGTGAAGGGGTTAACCGGGGGGTGGCTGTGTAGGGGTTAAGTGTTCCTAGGGGCGTGTTACTAACTGCGTGGCTGTGTTTTAGTGAACACTGATCTCTGCTCCAATCACAGGGAGCAGAGATCAGTGTCACTTGTTGCTAGGCAAAACGGGGAGATGCTGTTTACTTCCGCATCTTCCCGTTCAGCCTTCCCGTGAGATCGTGGGTATCCCCTCGGCGATCAAGTCCGTGGGACTCACGACCGGACTCACGGGGGTCCTGACCGATGCGCGTGCATGCCGACGGCGGTGCGCACGGGATGTCACGGCGGAAATTTTAAAGGGACGTACCTTTACACCCTTTTGCCTGTCCGTGCCATTCTGCCGACATACATCGTCGTGCGCCGGTCGGGAAGTGGTTCTCAACCTTGCTAGTGCCGTGACCCCTTGATAAAATTTCCCAAGTTATGGGGACCCCTAACAGTAAAATTATTTTCATAGCGTGGGTTGTCAGCACCCAAGGCAAGACAAGAAATTTACACCCCTAGCCCACGGACATTTAGCGCTCCCTGAGTCCCTTCCACATGTACAGTATTAAAACTCATTATGGTACATTTTAGGATGTACCACCTTTTTCTTATTGTTCTCCTTTCCCTTTTATCTCTCTCTATCCTAATTTCTTGTTTTGTTTCCCCCATCCCACTTTCTAGCCATCTTTCTTGTTCTCTTATTTTTTCTCTCCCTTTTTCTTTGTTTCTCCCCGTCTTTTACTCTCCCTTTCATGTATTCTCTATTTTTATTCCTTCTCTTACTCCTTGGTGGGGGGTGGGATCAATGGCAGTGCTGGGGGAGTTCTGATCAGCCAACTTAGGTGCTCTTGATCAAGGTCATCTGCTGATCTGAGAACTGTAGTGGGCACATTTAATGGCAACTATAATCACAGGTAGTGTTACTCACTGTGTCTCTGACGGTGGGAGGGGGCGGCCCTCTCCCGCCGCTGATAAAAGTGATCACGTGGCGAATCCGCTGCAGAGACCACTTTTATCTTGAAGCGGACCGCCCGCTGAAGAAGAGGATACTGGGGTTATGGCAGCTATCTGTTGCCATAACAACCGTATTCCTCTTTAAATTAGCAGCGTAAAACACCGGTTGTGGTTCCGGAAGTGGTTAAAGATGGTTTGCATGTTGGTATTAGTTTTAATTTTATATCTTTTATGTTGAGAAGATATCTCTTATGTACGAGTTAGCTTGCCTGCGTATACATCTTAGTGAGTGAACGGAGGTACACTGTGGTTGATTTACTAAAGGCAAATAGACTGTGCACTTTGCAGAGTGCAGTTGCTCCAGAGCTTAGTAAATGAGGTAAAGCTTCACTTTGCAAAGAGAACCCAATCATGTCCAAGGGGAAAAAAACAGCATTTTTGCTTGCACATGATTGGATGATGCAAGTCAGCAGAGCTTCTGCTCATTTACTAAGCTCCGGAGCAACTGCATTTGCGGAGTACAACTGCACTTTGCAAAGTGCACAGTCTACTTGCCTTTAGTAAATCAGCCCCACTGCCTTTAAATAGGTAGGGTAGTAAGGGACCAATGTATGTGCATCTGTCTGCACTGAAGGAATAGTAAATTGTATAGGGTCATCTTTAATTGTATTGTAAATGTACTGTCTCCTTTTAAAGTGCTACACAAACTGTTGTTACTTTAAAAATCCACAGTAATAATAATAATACTGTAAAGTTTAGTAAATAAATCTGGAATGGAAGAAGGCTGACTGATTTATAGGGTGATGTTGGAAAGATGTTATTTAGTGTGAAGAGGGCAACTTGCTTGGCCATGCCACAAATCTGGAGACTTCTCTTCCAACCCACAGCTGATGAGGTCCCCGCTGACAGCAGAATGTAAACAAGGGAATTGCTGGCATTTGAGAATGGAAAAAAAAAAAAGAGTGTGGGGACCTCCCCCCCCCCAAGCCATGCCAGGCCTTTCAGGTCCTGTATGGCTTTTAAGGGGGACCCCATGCCAAAATTAACAAAAAAATGGTATGGCAGCCCGCACGCCAGGAAAGGTGGGGGGGGGGAGTTGAGAAAGTGCCCCCCCATCCTGAGCCATACCAGACCATATGCCCTCAACATGCCCCCCCTCCCCTCAAAGCACATTGTCCCCTACTAAAATACAGCATCACTTCATAAAATATCTCATGCGATAGTTTAGTAGCGTTTTTTACTGAACTTCAAAAAAAGTGTGAAAAACGCTATTTTACCGCAGTTCTAAAAGCGGTAGATACTGTTTTGTGAATTGAGCCCACAATTTCAAAATCAAGTTTTCTGTTGGGGGAAGGTTAGTACCTCTGTCAGATTTGCATTGCTGCTTGTGTCCCTATTTTTATCACGCTAAAGGAGTTTTATCCATTCACATAATTGAACCAATCACCTGCATTTTTCATGTGTAGCAAAAAAATGGAAAGCGTGACGGCATGGATATGAACAATCCTCATGTTTTCTCAACATATGCATACTGTATACAGCTGTAGCAAACTGTGCAAATGTCTTCTTTCTACTATATCATAATATATCATAACTTAGCAATTTTTGCCTGTAGCCTTAAAATTCACACAGCAAAGTTGTGTGTGTATGTGTGTTATTAAGGCATTATTAATGATCATTTAAAGGGGTGGCGAGCAGCGCTAGCAAGAAACAATAGCCTTAAGCATGTAAAGCCTGACAACATTTGTTTTTTGGCTCCCTGATGTTGCTGTAAGGGATCTGTGTTTATCACCAGTCTGATAAATGATCTTGGTCATTGCAGTGAACCCTAATGGAATTTATTGTATCATCAGCATAATTGTGAGTTCTGATCTTTATCTTCTTTTACGGCATGTTGTTGGGATTATAGATATTTGTAAAACTGAATCATATTATTTTGTGAGTTGTGTTCTGATGTGTTCTTGTTCCTGGAGTACTCATGAGTCCGTCAGTCCAGATTACACACCAGTACGTACTTGTGTGGCAGAGCATATGTACACAGTGACAATAGTAGAAAAAGCTTTGAAAACTTTTATACAGGAGTATTTCTTGAGTAGATTGGCTACCTGGCTCCTGCCACCATCCAGCCATAAGTGCACTGCAATGACCAAGAAAGTACAAAGAAGATTACAATCGCTTCAATCTAATTTGCTCATGAAAAGAGTCACATCCTTTACATTAAATTTAAAATTGAATGTAACATTTTTTTGATTTTTTTTGGCACGCCGCAATGCAAGACAAAAAAGTTGGTGAAAAACTGGTATACACTGTACATGTGATAATAGGCAGAAAATAAAAACACTGCAGAAAATTGCGTTAGTATGTTTGATTAAGGGCTTGCTGACACCTTGTTTTTTGAGCTGCATCGATTTGGATAGATTAACGCAGGCTCAATGCAAAGCCACATAGAAGACAATTGTTGTGACCTGCTCACATCATAAATGTGCGGTGGTGTGTCTTAAGGCCCATACACATGATCAGACTTTTTGACAACAAACATGCAAATTAGCTTTTAAGGCAACATCCGACCGCGTGTACGCTCCATCGGACAAACTTTTTCGGTTTTCATCTGACTTTTGTTGGCTGTGCGAACGAACAAACTTTCCGGCAACAAAAGTCTGATGGAGCAAAGTCCGATTGTGTGTACAGAAAACCATAGGACTTTTGTACAAAGTACAAACACGCATGCTCAGAACCAATGCAAAAGATCAAACAACAGTAGAGAAGTTGACCAAAGGTGGCGGTAAAGAGCAGAAAAAACATGTGATTTGGTGAAAGTTGGCTGAAAAAGTCCTGCCCTGTGTATGCAATACAAGTTCACGGCCGACGCCCTTCGTACAAAAATCCATGGGAA
Organism: Lithobates sylvaticus; assembly: GCA_028564925.1. Lineage (NCBI taxonomy): Eukaryota > Metazoa > Chordata > Amphibia > Anura > Ranidae > Lithobates > Lithobates sylvaticus. The sequence goes on from CM053028.1 coordinate 94,713,927, forward strand.
CGTTTTTACAAAGTCTGATCGTGTGTATGGGCCTTTACATAAAAATGCACCATGTCTGATTGTATGTCACCACAGTGAGTGGCATCGAGTTAAAGGAAATTTGTGACATTTCAATAAAGATAAAAAGTAAACACTACCCTTACCAAATGTACACCAGCATGCACACGCTTTAGTAAACAAGGGTTTTTTTAATATTTATTGAACAGTTATAATTTATGCATTCTTTTGGGAAAATGGCTAAATCAGAGGGTTTAGTTACGCTTTAATGTCATTTCAAAAGTTTAACTACAAGTACCAGAAGCTTAATGTGGGGTATAAGGTGCTTATAACTACTTCACAATCTCCAAAAAAAATGATATTAAATAAAATAGTACATGTTTATTCATATGTTGTAAAAAAAAAAAACTAACTGTACAGATTCATTACTATTCTCCAAAGGTTCAAAAGAATCACATTATAAACAATTCCCCCCTTCAGGAAACTACCACAGAAGTATTCACCACTCTTGCTCAATACAAATATGTATCAATTAGTCCAGGGGTTCAGTTCCTTTAACTTGTACAAGAGTCTCCTTCTGCAATGTATTTCACATATCAAGGTTCATTGGGAAAGCAAGGAAAGGAAGACATTGAATGTGTTGGCCAATTATACACATTACTCATTGTACAGGTCCTTCTCAAAAAATTAGCATATTGTGATAAAGTTCATTATTTTCTGTAATGTACTGCTAAACATTAGACTTTCATATATTTTAGATTCATTACACACAACTGAAGTAGTTCAAGCCTTTTCTTGTTTTAATATTGATGATTTTGGCATACAGCTCATGAAAACCCAAAATTCCTATCTCAAAAAATTAGCATATCATGAAAAGGTTCTCTAAACGAGCTATTAACCTAATCATCTGAATCAACTAATTAACTCTAAACACCTGCAAAAGATTCCTGAGGCTTTTAAAAACTCCCAGCCTGGTTCATTACTCAAAACCGCAATCATGGGTAAGACTGCCGACCTGACTGCTGTCCAGAAGGCCATCATTGACACCCTCAAGCAAGAGGGTAAGACACAGAAAGAAATTTCTGAATGAATAGGCTGTTCCCAGAGTGCTATATCAAGGCACCTCAGTGGGAAGTCTGTGGGAAGGAAAAAGTGTGGCAGAAAACGCTGCACAATGAGAAGAGGTGACCGGACCCTGAGGAAGATTGTGGAGAAGGACCGATTCCAGACCTTGGAGGACCTGCGGAAGCAGTGGACTGAGTCTGGAGTAGAAACATCCAGAGCCACCGTGAACAGGCGTGTGCAGGAAATGGGGTACAGGTGCCGCATTCCCCAGGTCAAGCCACTTTTGAACCAGAAACAGTGGCAGAAGCGCCTGACCTGGGCTACAGAGAAGCAGCACTGGACTGTTGCTCAGTGGTCCAAAGTACTTTTTTCGGATGAAAGCAAATTTTGCATGTCATTCGGAAATCAAGGTGCCAGAGTCTGGAGGAAGACTGTGGAGAGGGAAATGCCAAAATGCCTGAAGTCCAGTGTCAAGTACCCACAGTCAGTGATGGTCTGGGGTGCCATGTCAGCTGCTGGTGTTGGTCCACTGTGTTTTTATCAAGGGCAGGGTCAATGCAGCTAGCTATCAGGAGATTTTGGAGCACTTCATGCTTCCATCTGCTGAAAAGCTTTATGGAGATGAAGATTTAATTTTTCAGCATGACCTGGCACCTGCTCACAGTGCCAAAACCACTGGTAAATGGTTTACTGACCATGGTATTACTGTGCTCAATTGGCCTGCCAACTCTCCTGACCTGAACCCCATAGAGAATCTGTGGGATATTGGGAAGAGAAAGTTGAGAGACGCAAGACCCAACACTCTGGATGAGCTTAAGGCCGCTATCACAGCATCATGGGCCTACATAACACCTCAGCAGTGCCCCAGGCTGATTGCCTCCATGCCACGCCGCATTGAAGCAGTCATTTCTGCAAAAGGATTCCCGACCAAGTATTGAGTGCATAACTGAACATAATTATTTGAAGGTTGACTTTTTTTGTATTAAAAACACTTTTCTTTTATTGGTCGGATGAAATATGCTAATTTTTTGAGATAGGAATTTTGGGTTTTCATGAGCTGCATGCCAAAATCATCAATATTAAAACAAGAAAAGGCTTGAACTACTTCAGTTGTGTGTAATGAATCTAAAATATATGAAAGTCTAATGTTTAGCAGTACATTACAGAAAATAATGAACTTTATCACAATATGCTAATTTTTTGAGAAGGACCTGTATACATGGCTCACAGTATTCCATTTATTCACATACAAGAAGGGAGGGAAAAATAAAAATTCCTCTGGGATAACAGCAGTTGGATGCTGCGACTGGCATGCACAAGGATTTTATGTCCTATTATTTTGCGTTGTTATCAGTGCCAATGCTTGTATGCTTACAAAAAGGGGGCAGACTCCCACTGCGATAAAGAATCAATTGTGGTGGTCCCATCCCTGGGTATAGACCAAAAAAGACGCCCTGGGTTGGGACTGTATTTAGACCACCACACTGAACAAGAGTGTATAAAAAATTATTGTTTTATTTAAATGTTAAAAAGATAGCCGCCTAACAAAAAGGACAGGATTCACAATGCAATATATACAATACAAAAATACTGAAACAAAACATAACAATACAGAAAACAGGTATGTAGCATTGAAGCTCTCATGGATGTTAGGTTGCCCCCAAGACCCGACGCGTTTCCAGTTCTTTGGATGGAAGAACTTTTATCAGGGGTAGAGAGTGAGAAAATGTGTAATATAATTATCGCTCACGACAGCACACCGCAAAACGGACGGCGGACGTTCCTCCTCCTCTTTTTCCCTGGATCACCAGCACGGGTCATTGTACCCACAACCAATTCCTTTTTCCCCTTTCCCTTTGGATATTAACCCATTGGGTGGAATACTTTTGTGAGCCACATTGGGGGTTCACCTCTTTTTACCTTGAGGGGTCCTGGATTTTACGTATTTAATCAATAACAAATTCTTTGCCCGTTTGGGTCCCAGTTTGGTTTTTCGACCTATAGAAAGCAACAGTGGGTCCCCACGGGCCATATAATAATGTTTGGTCCATCGGCTGTATACCCAATTTTCAACATCATGACTATAGCTGCACCTAGGAGTTATACATTTGTCTCTTCTATCAAACTTGTCTCGCACTGAGTGTATGCTCCATCGTGAGCGATAATTATATTACAAATTTACTCACTCTCTACCCCTGATGAAAGTTCTTCCATCCAAAGAACTGGAAACGCGTCGGGTCTTGGGGGCAACCTAACCTCCATGAGAGCTTCAGTGCTACATACCTGTTTTCTGTATTGTTATGTTTTGTTTCAGTATTTTTGTATTGTATATATTGCATTGTGAATCCTGTCCTTTTTGTTAGGCGGCTATCTTTTTAACATTTAAATAAAGCAATCATTTTTTATACACTCTTGTTCAGTGTGGTGGTCCAAATACAGTCCCAACCCAGGGGGTCTTTTTTGGTCAATGCTTGTATGCTTGCACAGCCATCCAAAGAAATATTAGGGGAATGAATCATCTTCCCCTAAGGGACTTGAAAACTAGTCTAATCAGAAGACTTTTTTGAGATTTTAGTGCGATATAAACGTTTTCTGCAGTTAAAAAATACATTTATATGTATGGATCAGTACATTAGATCTGAAAGAGAGATATTTAAGATAATAAGAGGGATTTGGATTGAAAAGAGGGACAATCCATACACATGGGGGACAAATAGTAGCTACAGTATACACAGAGCCTTATTAAATGAAAGCCCTGTACACAGGAGCCGAATATGGGCTGAAATCAGCTGGTACAGTAGATTCGGCCCCTGTACAGGTCCTTGTTTGACAGAAGCCGATCTCACAGCCTGCTTCTGTCAAATGAGCATGCTGGGAAAACCAACAGTCCATCACCATTTGATCAGCGCTCTCAGCCAATGGCTGTACTACCATCAAATAGTTAGTATAGAGACCTCCTCATGAGCTGCGCAGTTTTTTTTTGTTCAACAAAACAAAAATTACCGTGTGTGCCAGTTTGTCATATGTCATTCAATTAGGCTTGAGATCTACTTTAAAGTGTATGTAAACCCTGACAGTGATCTTCTCTGATTTGCTTATTTTGGTCTGGTAAATATACCATTGTTACATCTGTGCAGGAAGCACAAAAACATACCTGTTGGTCCTAGCAGAAATTCAGTGAGCTTTTAACTTTCCATGCATTCTGCAGTATTATCTTAAGCATTGTTACTAGCCCTGCCCAAATTATATTTATAAACAAGAGAACACCTTCCCACTATGTTATGAAGAGAGGAAGTATAGTTTACTCTCCTAGGGTGACAATACCACTCCTCCGTAGATAAATTACAGTGAGTCCGTGTTGTCTCCCTAGAACATGACGAGTGTTTCTGGCCGGATCACCTGGTGCAAATAAGAAGATAAAGCCTCTATGTTGAGTAAACCTATATGATTCCTCTAAACAGTTATGATTTTTGAGACAAATTGTGTGTAAAGTCCACCACAGGCTTTTATTGTTACTGAGTAGAGGATCGGTTGCAGTAAATGCAAAATAATGTCTCAGGTCTTATTTATGTAGCTGTGTGCGTTTTTACTGTTATATCTATATCTGGAATCCCCTACTGTATAAAAGGCATTCAACTAAAGAGGGAGAGAAAGCCTCTGGTAAACAAGTCCATGATCCAGGCAATGCATCATTAAACTTAATGCCTCTACTGCCACTTCTTTTTTGTTCCCTTCTTGACATTTTTGTACCAAGTGAGCAGCTGATCTTGGTTTTAACAGGGATTTCCCTTATCTTCTTTAAGAGATTTCATGGTTTTGAGATTTACCCTTCCACAGATGCATTTTTCAAAAAAGCAAGATACTCTCAACAAAGACCCAAGACTGTTCTGGAGACAAGTACTGTATGGAGTGTTACTACTTTAAAGACATTTAGGCAGAAACACATAGAAAACGTGCAGAACTGGGGCAGCACCTGGTTTGCTGTCTTTGCAGAGTAGCTCTTATTCTGACTATTATTTACCAACGTTTCTAATAAGGCAATAAAAATATACTGTATATATACTGATAATCAAGTGAGAAACCATTTCTCTCTGTTCCCATATCAGTGCTTCTATTGGTCCTTGAACAACATTTGTCTGTGGTTTATCACATAGGAACTGAGAATGAAAGGTGTTGGGAGGTTTTGTCCACCCATGGGCAGCTTAACCACTTAAGCCCCGGACCATTTGGGTGCCCAAAGACCAGAGCACTTTTTTTTTTTTTCGATTCAGCACTTTAACTGACAATTGTGCGGTCGTGCGACGTGGATCCCAAACAAAATTCTCCACAAATAGAGCTTTCTTTTGGTGGTATTTGATCACCTCTGCGGTTTTTTTTTTTGCACTATAAACAAAAAAAGAGCACCAATTTTGAAAAAATGCATTATTTTTTAGTATTTGCTATAATAAATATCCCCAAAAAATATATAAAAAAACTTTTTTTTCCTCAGTTTAGGCTGATACATATTCTTCTACATATTTTTGGTTTAAAAAATCGCAATAAGCATTTATTGATTGGTTTGCGCAAAAGTTATAGCGTCTACAAAATAGGGGATAGATTTATGGCATTTTTTTTTTTTACTAGTAATGGCAGCGATCAGCGATTTTTATCATGACTGCGACATTATGGCGGACAGATCAGACACTTTTGGCGCTATTTTGGGACCATTCACAGTTATACAGCGATTAAAAATGCATTGATTACTGTGTAAATGTGACTGACAGTGAAGGGGTTAATCACTAGGTGGTGCTGTAGGGGTTAAGTGTGTCCTAGGGACTTATTTCTAACTGTTGGGGGGGCTATGTGTAACCCTTACTGCTCACTCCACGAGCGGACAGACAAAGCTTTGACTGACAGTTCTGGCTGTGGCATACAGTCGAAACGAATGTCTAATTGCGCCAAAACCAACGCGGTAGAGTGTACATCGGTATCTCGATGTAGGGGGATCCGCCATGGGAGCACAAGACTTGACAGTTAACCATTTCTACCACTAATAAAAAAAAGGTTACTGATCGTCCCTAAGTGTTCTTAAACTTTGCAGTCACTTGACAACCCCACATATTTTGCTTATTACGCCAAATGGGAAAAGTTATAATGATATTATCAAAAACTACATCATACTGTCATTAAAAGTATTAATGCGAATTCAAATTTACAAAAAAATGTAGTATTTATATTGGAACATATTTGTATGAAACAAAGTGCATAATTGTGAAGTGAAGAAAATAAATTGGTTTTCAAATGTTTTACAAATAATTCGCTGAAAATGTGCGTCATTGTATCCAGGTCCCTGAGTCAACCTTAGACACGGGCCTTTCTGCAATACAGTCAGCTCTTTAGGGCGTCTTTACAGCTTGTCTAGAGACGTAACCATTTTTTCGCCTCCGACAGAAGCTCATCAGAGCTTTGCTGCCTTTTCCATCGTGTACGCGGACTACAGCAGTAAGTCATCTGATGTTGACCCAACCTTTTCCAAGTGGTAAAAACATAACAATCTAAAACTTGTGACACCTAAAAGTTGATACCTTGAAATTTCAAAGTGGACAAAACTCAATATGATCTTATTGTGAACTTGTGAGTAAAGCAGTGTCCAATACTTTGTGATAGTGTAAATTTTACAATATTAAAGTTTTAAAGTTTTAAATAATTATGTGAATGTTTGCGTGCATGTATTTCTGAACAAGTTCAGCAGTATCTGTCAGTAAAATGACATGCTAAAGCAGGGTAATGAGTTTTTTGATTTTTAAACCCGCTTTGACATAAGACTGACATTTTTGCACACATCAACATCAATATTGTAACTCTTGTTCTCCTGAGATGGTATTCTGACTGGGGCTCCATTCTCAGTATTACCACATATCCTATAGGACTTTGACTGAACATCTAAATCGATGCTGTTTCTAGCAGACCATTTCAGAGCCGCTGAATTATACTTCGTTAAGAAGCTGCTAATGGATCACTGGCCCAAAGTCCAAGTATGCGCGTTTACGGTTTTTATCTGCTTATGCCCTATTCTCTATCCTTTCGCAACCCTACACTTCTAGACCATGCAGCAAGAAAACATCCATAAATGAATGCCAGCTCATGTTAAGGAATGTGAAACATGTTATGAAGGTTGAGTCATTATGTTTCAGCGCATCTAAGAATTTTTGCTTTAGTAAAAAAGCAATTTTGTCATAATGGAACTAAAGACCTTTTATTATTTTACATGAGTCGACCAATTGGCGTTTAGCAAATCGAACAGTTGCGGTGAAACAGAATTTCCACGGCAGATCTTAAGTCTCGAGTTACATGGGTCACTGGTTCGAATTAATGCTCTTTGACGGCTTTCTTTGGTGACGATGAACTGTATTTGCAGTTTTGTAACAGTTTAAGAGAAAGGATAGGAACGTTCTTGTTTCTTTAGTTTTCTGTAAGAATTTAGCTAACCACCTGGGAAATTCCCCATTTTCCGATTTCCAAGAATGTTCCTGAATTCATGCCTGTGTTATAGGTTCGTCAACAAAGCTTAGGGTCTACTACACTGTTACTACTAGATTAAATTGCACAGGTGCTTATTTCTTAGTCTTTCAGGCATTGTCCACACTTTAGTAGGGGTATCGAGTGAATAACTGTGGCTGAATAAATGACATGTCTCCCTGGACTGTCATTTTTTTTAAATGTAAAACCATTTAGTTTTTTTCGTACTCACTTTAGTCAAGCGGTTGTAGAAATACAAATTAAAATCAGATACAAATAATGCACTGAATTTATATCAGACTGTACCTGTCATGGATACATTGACTGTGGTGAAATGAAGCCCTGCTATTTCTCTATTCCTAACGTTGGCGACCGATTTAACGGCTGGAATCTTATGGACCTGTCTTATGCCCTAAGTGGGAAATTTCCAGAGGAAAACCGATTCCTTTCCTGGAGGGAAGAACAGGAAATGCCTGTACGAAGATTCCGAACTTGGGCCCCTAGCAACAGGCACAAAAGGTCATAACAAAGTCAAAACTGTGATGTTTTTTTCTTTTTTTTATGCACATTAAATGATTTATTTTTTTTTGTGGACTCGTCAATTTTCGAGCATCTATGAATTTCACGGAAGGATTGGTACAACTATTCTAAAAAACCAGAGCTTTTCGCAAATAATACGCCTGCTCTAATCTTTGCTGGGATTCGGCAGCAAGTTGAGACAACACTGTCCTTTTCACCAAACTCTTCTCTTGTAGCCCATTCAGATAACTTAGCGCAATAGTAGTCAGGTTCTTATTTACAACTTTTCATTAGTATTAATTAAAATTCAAATGACACAGCACCAAACCTTCGGAAGACTGCCTAGCAATGCCAACCCATATTTTTAATGCAAAAGGTTCCTAAAATTGCATATAACCTTATTATTAAGATGTTCAGCTCAAGGCATGTGCCAAATTAGTTTGCAATAACTTGAATTATTTGGTTAAAAATTATACTATGTTATTGCAAAGGAAATGTTCAATGCTTTGATAGAAGCATCCCAAACAAGTTGTCAGAGGTTCTTCCAAGTTTGATTAGGACTAAGAGGTTATACATGTTACTTTTTATTTTTTAATCAAATTAAACAAACGATTCCTATCAATTCAACACAAGATTTGAAAAGTGATTCCTGTTCCAGTAGATATGCCCTGATTTCATGGATTTCATTCATCATTTTTGATTTAATTGAATTTGAATGTAAAACTAACCCTTTCACACCGGGCGTTTTTCATGCGGTTAAGCTCCATCAAAACGTTTAGCAATTGTGAAAATCCTAGCCTTATCTTTAAACTCCAGTCTCAAGAGGCGGCTTTACAAGGGCAGTTTTCAGAGGTTAATGAGGAAAATCTGAAATAAGATACTTTAGTGAACTTTTCAGGTTGTGTCCATTGTGTAAGCGATCCTTCAGAAATTGATTAGAAATGTTAAAGGGCAATGCAGGCTGACTCTCTGTGCTTAACCCTTTTTGAGACCTCTACTTAGGGGCAGTAAATCGCACAGGTATTGGGTGGCCATACACGTGGTTCACGGTAAATTGAGCGTAATTAGGCGTTTACCGTCACGCGGCCCGCTCCAGGACTAGAGGAAAGGGCCTATCGATTTGCGTTTTTCATGAACCTCATTTATACTTCTTAAACAAGCTGATTACAATATCACTAGGCCAATATCTGTAGAAACGACATTTTTCGTTCTTTCCCTTAAACTCCTGCATATTTACCTTTACAGACCATGTCACACATGTCATGGGCTAATTAAATGCAGCTCTGTGAAATGAAAATTACATTTAAAATGGGTAGCATTAGTGATGAGAGGAATGCTTTTAGAATAGTTGTGTATCATAGCTTGTTTCAATGGATAAACTGTATTATATTGAGAAAATCCTCAAAATTTAAATCTTGGCAAAGGATTGATCAAATGTTAACTTCGGGGTCTGTGAAAAAATTTGCTAATGTAGACTAATATTATTTCATGATTCTTTTAAACTAAATTTATTGAATTTATATCTAATCAATTTTAATATGCAACAGCATTATACAGAAATTTAGAACAGTTTAAGTAAAGGATAGAGGAAAGCGTTTCGTTCATTTTTTCTTGGTAAGAAGTTAAGACCGCAATACCATGGAAATTCAGGAGATTGCCATTTCAAAAATAAGTCTGAATCTCTCTGTGTATTTGTGGTTTATGACGAGTCTCAATATTGTTTTAGTCTAACTACGCATTTCATGCCAATAGCATGAGTACACTTTACAGTGATTCTCTAGTCCTTCCAGCTTAGCATTTGAACAAATTGTCATGGTTGTATTTAAGTCTCGTGAGAGCTTCGTTTTCTGTTCTTTAGACTAACATGTTCAATGGATGCTTAGAAGTTTTCATTTACCTCTGTCCTCACAAATTCGCTCAAAAATCAATAACATTTTAAAGTCATGGCAGTAACACTGAGCTGCTGATTTAATATCGACCCTTAATGTCCTAGCATGTATGAATGGTGGGAAGGTCTCCTGCCCATCTGCTCCTTAGTCGCACTGTCAGGCATTGTATAACATGACTGCTAATCATTACCTTCAGTGTATTGTATTCTCTTTAAGGGAGGAACATAAGCTTGATTTTACTGCATGCTAAGAAGTGTTATCTAGAGTCCTTGCACCCGAGTGAGTCTGAGTTTAATTATAGTAACCTTAACAGGATTTTCTTAAGGGCTTAAAAAGCATAATTGCTCAAGAAACAGTTTATCTTTTTTTTTTTTTGAACATACTGCCAAATTTTATTGTCATTTTTTTTTGTTTCTGGGTCATAAACTAGTATTAAATTAAAAGGTTTAAATGACAGCTAGGCAGCAAGCAATTCCAGAAGGAGATGCTAGCAATGCCAATCCCCATATTTTTCTAATGACGGGTTTCCTTTAAAAGTTGTGCAATATAACCTTATTTTATTTATAATATGCAAATGTCTCAAGCATAGGGCAAATTAGGTGCTCATAGCCAAAACCCCTTGAATGTTATCTTGGTTAAAAAATATACCTGCATTATTGCAAAGAAATGTTCTCAAATTATTTTAGAATAGATGCAGCCCAAAACAGTTTTCAGAAAGGTTTACTTCAAAGCTTTGCATTTTTTAGACTGTTTAACTATCTGTCCTTTGTATATACTGTAATTCTGAAATATTAACAAACTTTTCCTTCATTTACAGACACCAGAGATTTGAAAAGGCATTCCTGCTTGCAGTAGATATTGGTGCCCGTGACCTTTTCATGGTACTTTTAAATTAATCATTTTTTGTAGTTTTTATATTTGAATTTGTTAAAATGTATCTGTTCACAACTAACAGGCTGCTAAAAGTTAACTCCATCGAAAACTGATATAGAAATGGTTGTGTAAAATGCTCTTTAGCATCTTATATCTTTAAACATCACCCACTCCCACAAGGACACAGCACTGGCTATACATAGGCCAGTTTTCAGAAGAGTTAATGAGGATTTATTGAAAATAAAGTTACTTATCATTTAACTTTCTCATGGTTGTGGCCATTGGGTGTAAGCTATCTTATAGAAGACTTCTAGAAATGTTAATGGTGTCTAAGCAGTATACTTCCTGTGCCTAGGCACTCTTCTGTGTTGAACCTCATAACTATATAGCTACAGTATGAGATCATCAAAGTTATTTGGAGTGGCCTCTAACTGTTGGTCTCACAAGATTTGGAGTGATATTTGGGGATGTTGGTACTGTGTTGCTCACGGCTGCCCTTGCTGGAGAGGAAGCTGTAACTGAGGACAAGGATGCCTATGCATTTGCTTCTTCATTCTGAACCTTCTCTTCATATATTCTTCTATAACCATGCCATGTTTGAACAATATATCATTTAGAGACAACTTTGTGTAAAAAAAAAAAAAAAAATTCCCTAAACTTGTGGCAAAATACAAAATATTCCATGGACTCAACATGTCTCTCAGCAAATAGCTTGAAGTGTATTCTTTCCAAAATGGGGTAATTTGGGGGGGTTTTGTGCTATCTTGACATTTCATGGCCTCCGAAACTGTAATAGGTAGTGAGGAAGTGAAATCCCCATTTTACATCCTTAGAAAGGCTGAAGGCAGTGATTGGTTTTCGGGGTCCTGTGGCTGAATACATTTTGGCCTAATGTATGACTAAAATTGAGTTTATTGGATTTCTTTTTATAACGAAATGTAGTATTTGCATTTATATCGCAAAAAATTTTAATTGCAGAGGCAAGCAAATACCATGAAAAGAAATCTCTATTTGTGGGGAAAAAAAGACGCAAATTTTGTTTGGGTACAGCGTTGCATGACCGCGCAATTACCAGTTAAATCAGAGCAGTGCCAAATTGTAAAAAGTGCTATGGTCATTGAGCAGCCAAATCTTCTGCTGCTGAAGTGGTTAATAGACCATGTTCTCCTAAGTATTGTTTTAGTCTACACTACAGCATTGTTCCATGAAAACAGCTGATACACTTTACAGTCATCAAAATATAGTGCCCCCAGCTGTTAGGCATTTAAAAATGTTCCAAGGTGTCTATTTAACTCTGTGGAAGAGTCACTTTCTGTAGACTTCTGCTGGTACTTTTAAGAAGAACAATGTTCCAACATGGACCTCTAGAAGTTTTACATTTCTTCCTCTCTTTGTCCCTCCCACCAAATTAGCTACAAAAGTCAAATTAACCATTTCTTTAAAGTCATGTGGAGTAAGGCCCACATGGGGCTCTTGTTTAAGAGAACACCACTGCATAATGTCCTAGCATGTATGAATGGGTAGGCCAACAGTGTGTCTCCTTCGCACCCAGCATGTTCCTGTTATGCAGCCAACTGTACAGGCTTGTGAATAACAATAGACTCTAAATCATTACAAAACCTCTTCAGGAATGTATTTGCTTTCCTCTTTTACATAATGAACACATTATAGCTTTAATGGAGTTATTAGCAGTGGATGCTAATAATGTTTATCCTCTAAAGTCACTTGACCCGCTGGATTGATCTGGCAGTTTAAATTATTAGTTAAGTTTAACTAGGAATCTTTGCTTTCAAGGGCTTGAAAATTACTCACTAATTGCATGAAAGAATCACAGTGGAAACCAATCTGATATTTTCTTTTTTGAAGCAGTAACTGCCAAAGTGCTCTTCATTGCTCACTTTAATCACTGGATACAATGTGATTTCAGCATATTTTTATGCCAACTGTATTTCAAACTGGAATTTTCTGCACTTCTGCCAGTATTTGTGCTTTCTTCAAAATTGTCATATTTTTTGCTTACTTTCTGAAAGTGCTATCTGTGCAAATACGTTATTTAGATACATTTCTAAAGAAAGACTGTGTTTATCAATGGCTATAAATGTTGCACCTTTAATATTATGTTTACCTGAGATAATGTTTGATAAGCTTTTACATTTCACATATTGTATTATGTTGTAGATCAGACTAGATTATCCTTCTAGATATTTTATGCCAGACATATTGCAGTAATCATAACTCGACTTCTGAGATAAAACAAGTTACACCGGATTGTTTTCTGGCCGATCCAGAGACAGTTAATTCCGATCACTGTGCTGCATGAGGACCTATTCACCATTTTTCCTTTTGCTGCAATAAAACGCATCCATTTTACTGCTTGAAACTGCATAAAAAGGGGAAATCTCATAAATTCATATGTGCCAGTTCACATCTGCACACTGCAGTTTAAAAATAAACATTATGCTGCATTTTTTTTACATTTACATGGATTAAAGCAGTATTAAACACAAAAGCAAACATTTATTATATTACATTTTTCCAATTCTTAGAAGCAATGGCGGCATTAGTTTAGCCTTTTTAGGCTTTCATTCTTTTTCATCTGACAATCCAGACAGCGAGTCTGTTGTCTTTCACAGAAAAGCTCTCTTGTAGGTACAGGGATAAGACAGACCATTTAACACTGGCAGGGGTGCTTAAACTCATCAGCTTTTATTTATTTATGTAAAAGCTTTATCCCAAAGGCAAAAAAATGATGTTTCCTGTAACTGATACTAAGGTATTAGATGGAATTTGGCTTCAGTGTGTTACTGTATTTTTTAATCTGCTAGTACTTCTAACACTCCATTCCCCCCAGACTGACAATGCTGCCGTTTGCGGTGCCCCCTGTTCTCCTTCATCCAGAGTGGGGACACTCAAATACAGGAGATGTGTTACTGGCCAGATCACCAGGGAAAAACAGAGGGAACAAGCCTAAAAAATATATATATATAGCCACCACATCTAATTATTGGTAAGCTGCAATATATTAAATTTTTGGTTTTGGGTTTAATACTGGCAGCACCACTGTTCATACGCCATGAATCTCAGGGGATCAGGTTTACTCTTCCAAAGTTTATGAAGAAAGTGCAACATTTATAGGAATCTGAATTTCTTAGAGGCAGGCATGTCAAGTTTGTTAATGCAAACGCTAAGCGAGACCGGCCCTAGAGAGGTAAAATGGTGGTCACGGCGGTACAACCCCTTATCCATCCATTATCTAAAGGCACTAATGACTGGTGATTATGAAAAATATGGGCAAGTGGTTGTATGTCGGAGATCAATGAGGAGAGACTCCTAAGGCTATCCCAGAGGGACAAAGAATGTGGTAAAGTGGGGGGGAAAATGGGAGATCGATACCTAGGGTGGGCATCCGGTGTAAAAAGTCTAACATAAAGATAGGTACCGCTTGTTGCTCCAAATCCACCCAATCAGGCTTCTCTACGCAGGAATATATAATCAACAGTTGAGCCAGGCAGGTAGCCTGGTAATACCACAGTATATTAGGTAGTCCTAAGCCTCCCTGGGACCTTGGCCAAAAAATAACTTGTGATAGGCAATGCCCAGTGGAACCCCAGATAAATCTGACTATTTTCCCCTGAAAGCCCCTTAGGTGGTCCCTTCGAATTGGGATTGGGAGGGAGCGGAAGAATCATAAAAAAAAAAAAATTTAATCCATTTTTGGTGTGGTACTGTTCAACTCTTTTTGCCAATGTAATAGTAAAGGATGTAGTACCACTAAATCCATCAAGCATAGGAGGCGACAATATTTGCCCTCCTCCCCCCAACTCGAGTTACAGCAGGTAAAATTAATATTGAACACGCCACCATTATTCTAGGTAAATATATTTGTAAAGGTACTATTGACATGACATTTTATGATTTGTCGGTAACAACCCCTGTAATCCATACATACAAATAAGTTCAGAAATTAAGTTAAAGTATCTCACAAAAATTAAGTTACTGTATGTGTAATAAAATGAAATGACACAATGAAAAGGTATTGAACACGTGAAGAAAGGGAGATGCAAAAAGGCATGGAAAGCCAAGACACCAGCTTAAATCTATCAGTAATTCATCCAGAGTGGGGCACCCTAATACAAGAGTGGTACTGGTACTGGCCAGATCACCAGGTGAAAACAGAGGGAAAAAAGCCTGAAAAAATAAAAATAAAGCAGGCACCACATCTCTTTTTGGGTTTAATACAAAATGAAATGCTCTGCTTGTTTTTTGCAATGATTAGTAATTGCTGATAGATGATTTGTCAATATTTTCTTAAAAGTGTGCCAATATCTAATGTGTTTAAAAAATAATTTTTAAATAGGCACAGAAACATTTATAAAGGGTATAAATACTATTTATACAGAAAATTAGTGGCTAATCCTAGATTTCAGTAATACCACGTACACACGATCGGAATTTCAGCCAGCAAAAGAACGATGAGAGCTTTTCATCGGAAAATGCGACCGTGTGTATGCTCCATCGGAATTTTGCTGGCCGAATTCCAGACAGCAAAAATTTTAGAGCATGTTCTCAATATTTCCGACGGAAAAGGTCTCTATCGGAAATTCCGATCGTCTGTAGCAAATTTCCGACACGCAAAATTCCTACTCATGCTCAGAAACAATTCAACGCATGCTCGGAAACAATTCAACGCATGCTCGGAAAGATTGAACTTCATTTTTTCTCGGCTCATCGTAGTGTTGTACGTCACTGCGTTCTTGACGGTCGGAATTTGGTGTGACCGTGTGTAGGCAAGACAGTTTGAGTGGAATTCCGTTGGAATTCCGTTGGGAAAACCATCATAGCTTTTTCCGATGAGAATTCTGATCGTGTGTACGCGTAAGGATCCAGGCAAAAGCAAAAATGACAGCCAAAAAGTGGTTGTATTATCCTGACTGGACGTTGTATTGGAAAAGCCGCACTGCGCGTGCCCACGGGGGCACGCATCGCGGCGATCGGTGGGGGGAAGTGCCGCTTATTGGCTTTTCCTCTATTCACGCTGACAGGTGCGAGTAGAGGAGAGACGATTGGCTGCTCTCCTGATGGGGGGGGGGGGGGTCTGCACTGATCAGTACAGGCCCATCAGTGATGCCTGCCAGTGCCTCCTGATCAGTGCCATCTACCAGTGCCACCCATAAGTGCCCACCAGTGGCGCCTATCGGTGCCCATCAGTGCCTATCAGTGGCACTGATAGGTGTCACTGGTGGGCACCGATAGGCGCCACTGGTGGGCACTTATGGGTGGCACTGGTAGATATCAGTGCTGAATAAATGCCTCATCATCAGTGCCCATCAGTGCCACCTTATCAGTGCCAATCAGTACTGCCTCATCAGTGCCTGTCAATGCAGCCTCATCAGTGCTCATCAGTGAAGGAGAAAACATACTTATTTACAAAGTTTTGTAACAGAGACTAAGAAAAACTTTTTTTTTTTTTTTTCAAAATTTTCAGTCTTTTTTTATTTGTAGCGTAAAAAAAAAATCAAATACCACCAAAAGTAATCTCTATTTGTGGGGAATAAAATTATAAAAAAATTTTGTTTGGGTACAGTGTTGCATGACCGCACAATTGTCATTCAAAATGCGACAGCACTGAAAGCTGAAAATTGGACTGGGCAGGAAGGGGGTAAAGTGCCCAGTATTGAAGTGGTTAAACTATACCAGGATTTTCAATTATTGTTTTTTAGTTTACATATGTTTTATTCATTTTGTTTGTAAGATATTCATATTAGATATTATGAGATTAAAGTTTGCAATGTTGCTTAATTTTTGAGAGGCCAACAGGAATATTATGAATGTCAATAAAAGCATTTTTTTCCATACATTTCCACTTCCAGGAAATTATTTTATTTGTATGTTGATGACTACTAATAATCTGAAGGCTTTTAAAACTTTTTTTAGGAAAATAGAGGTGAGGTTTTTTAAACAGCATTAAACAGCATTTCTAGCATGATATTCTTTCTTGGAGATCCATCCACAGATATCAGTGTAATGGAGGAGGCTTCCAGTTCTGCACACATCAGCTTACATACTGTAGGAAGATACAGAGCACTACAATTATTTATCATGGTGTTGTACAAAGCTGTGCAAAACCCTATCCTGTTAATAGACAATGCTGTGAAAAAGTATTTGCCACTTTCTGATTTTTTTTTTTTTTTTGCATATTTGTCACACTTAAATGACTCAGATCATCAAACAAATTTTAATATTATACAAAAATATCCCCAATAAATGCAGTTTTTAAATCATGGTTTCATTTATTAAGGCAAAAAAGATGTCCAAACCTGCCTGAGCATTAATCAGAGAAGCAGCCAGGAGGCCTATGGTAACTCCGGAGGAGCTGCAGAGATCCACAGCTCAGGTGGGAGAAACTGTCCACGGGACAACTATTAGTGGTGCACTCCACAAATCTGGCCTTTTATGGAAGAGTGGCAAGAAGAAAGCCATTGTTGAAAGAAAGCCATAAGAAGTCCCGTTTGCAGTTTGCGAAAAGCCATGTGGGGGACAAAATTTAACTTTTTGGCCTAAAAACAAAACACTATGCGTGGTGGAAAAAAACCCACTGCCCATCACCCTGAACACACCATCCCCACCGTAAATCATGGTGGTGGAAGCATCATGTGTGGGGATTCTTTTCTTCAGCAGGGACAGTGAAGCTGGCCAGAGTTGATGGGAAGATGGATAGAGCCAAATACAGGGCAATCGTAGAAGAAAACCTTTTAGAGTCTGCAAAAGACTTGAGACTGGGGCGTAGCAGGACAACGACCCTAAACATACAGCCAGATCTACAATGGAATGGTTTAGATCAAAGCACATTCATGTGTTAGAATGGCCCAGTCAAAGCCCAGACCTAAATCCAATTGGGAATCTGTGGCAAGACATGAAAATTGCTGTTCACAGAATCTCTCCATGCAATCTGACAGAGCTTGAGCTATTTTGCAAAGAAGAATAGGCAAACATGTCACTCTCTAGATGTGCAAAGCTGATAGACACATATCCAAAAACACTTGCAGCTGTAATTGCAGCGAAAGGTGGTTCTACAAAGTATTGACTCAGGGGGGCTGAATACAAATGCACGCCACACTTTTCACATATTTATTTGTAAACTATTTTGAAAACCATTTATCATTTTCCTTCCACTTCACAATTATGTGCCACTTTGTGTTGGTCTATCACATAAAATCCCAATAAAATACATTTACGGTACATTTTTGGTTGTAACATGAAAAAATGTGGAAAATTTCAAGGGGTGTGGGATACTTTTTCAAGGCACTGTATATATCTTTTTTTTAACAAGTATTTGTCATGATGTTGAACAATTCACAGTGACCTTTATCATTTACAAGGTGTGCCTCCTGTCACTCAGTACTAATAGCCTTTTTCCTTCTTCTAACATGCAGCTTATTTTTATGCAGATGGTACCCACCTTGACATGCCTGGCATTCATTTGACAGTATCATTCTTGTGGCCAAACTTCCTGATTGTCGTGTTAAATTCCTTTCATACTGAACTGTTCACAACTGTGTACCTTTACTCACACTTTGATTCATAATTTAATTCCTGTAATATGTGTATGCATTTTATACTGTGATGCGGTATGTTTGGTGAAGCATCTTGTTGAACCTCAGACCACTCATAGGTTGTACAAGCAGACTGGGAATTGGTGTCTTCTGAAGTAATTTACATTCTTAGATAAATATTTTTTACAGCCAGGTGAAGCTCTCTGCTTCAGTTATTCTTGGCCTAAGTTTAATGGTCAACAAGAATCTGAGAAGTGACCTTACCAGTAGCAAGAGGGTGGCATGACTTTACAAGTATTGCTGCCCAAAATAGTACCTGTAATATGTTTGTTTGTATCCTGTCTATTGCTGTAGCTACTGGTATTGTAAACAGTTGCGAAATGGATACGGACTGTTATATGCTGTAATATGAACTCTTAATTGGTGCAACTGTATCCAACCCATTCCTCTACTCCAATAATATAGCTGTGTCATATTTGCTGCAGCCGCTCATATAATGAACACTGCAATAACTGTGTCATATTATAATATAATATGCTATATCATGCAGGATTGTAGCTTTAAGTTTCTCCTGAGAGATTCTGCTTCTAACATTGAATTTAGCTAAGTAGAGCATACTGTACGAATGAGTTCCCACCGTATGCACACACATTGGACTTTCCCCAGTATTCACTTTGCAGCATCTATGATAGCAGATAGCTAGTACACAGAGTTCACTAGCTAGTTTTCAATTACCATTAAAGCAGTATTACCCCAAAAGTAAATATGCTTTACATTGCAGCTTACCAATTCTAATGCCCCCGTACACAGGAGCGGAAATTCCGCCAGCAAAATTCCGGTGAGAGCTTTTGGTCCGAAAATGCGACCGTGTGTATGCTCCATTGGACTTTTGCTGGCGGAATTCCAGCCAGAAAAAGATTAAGAGCAAGTTCTCAATTTTTCCATCGGAAATTCCAATAGTCTCTACCAATTCCGACGCATGCTCGGAAACAATTCAACGCATGCTCGAAAGCATTAAACTTAATTTTCTCGGCTCGTCGTAGTGTTGTACCTCACACGTACAACACTACAAACTTTCAGCAAACTTTTGTGTGACCGTGTGTATGCAAGCCAAGCTTCAGCGGAATTCCGTCGGAAAAAACATCCAAGATTTTCCGCTCATGTGTATGCAGCATTAGATGTGATGGCTGCATTCATTTAATTTTTTAGGCTTTCTTTCCTTTATTTTCACTTGGTGATCCTGACAGTAAGTTTGTTGTTTTTCAACAGAACAAGCGGTCCTGCAGATGTAGCATTTAGTGGATTTCAACAAACCATTTAACACTGATGTGGTTCTTAGAATGATCAGTTTTTCTTTATTTATGTAAAACCTTTATGCCAAAAGGAACCAACTGTTGCTGTAGCTGCTTTAAAAATATTAAGCCAGCCTAGCATGGATCGAAATGTAGCTGCTTCAGCAGAGACTGGACAAATCTCGATCCATGTATGGGCAAGGCGGTTGTACAAAAGTAGATCCAACAATCTACCTCTGTACAACCACCCCATTGAAAAATTTCTACTTGATCAGCATCGGTATTCTATCCATTTGTGCCCTCCATCCAAAAGTGTCCGCGCATGCACAGAACGGACTGGCACTCCAGCTGATGTGCCGATCAGCTGGAGTAACGTCACCATGCGCACATTGTAGGAGGTTTTTTTTGATGGGAGCTACCGTTTCACAGGCACAATTGAAAGCTATGCAAAGAGCGGAGGGACACTGTAGATGTCAAATTGTGCCTCGCTGTGATCATAGCTTTAAATTGTGTCCGTAAAATGGTATGTCCTATCGAAAAAAGGCTCCTACGATGTGCGCATGCCTGATGGTGACGTCACTTAAGCTGATCGGCACATCAGCTGGTGTGCTCTTCTGTTCTGCGCATGCGTGGGCACTTTAAGACAGCGGGAACTTATCAACAGAACACTGACAGCTATAGTCAGCAGCGCTGATCAGTGTATTCTGACGGTAGGGAAGTCTTCCCACTGTCAGAATACAAAGGCACAGTGGGAGGATTCGCCTTCTACCTTGGACTAAACTAAAAAAAAAAAAAAGAATCATCTATGGCAGTGTTTTATTTTTAACTCCTGTCCTCAGGACCCACTAACAGGCCAGGTTTGCAAGATAACTAAAATACATCACAGGTGATATCATTTGCTGCTCAGTGATTGCAGAATTCTAGTCTGTATCTCCCCAAGCTAATACTTAAAATCTGGCCTGTTAGTGGGTCCTAAGGACAGCAGTTCATAACCACTGATCTATGGGTTGCTTTAGCTGGAATTTGTCTTTGGTTTGTTTAGTGCAGGGGTCCTCAAACTTTTTAAACAGGGGGCTAGTTCACTGCCCCTCAGACTGTTGGAGGGCCGGATCAACGCAGCCTGATCAGTGCCCATCAGCTCAGCCTCACCAGGGCCCATCAATGCAGCCTCACCAGTGCACATCTATGCAGCCTCAACAGTGTACGAGGATTAGAGAGAGGAGCGCCACCGGATCACACAGAGCTGATGGTAATGGTAGCCTGTGAGGGACTTCCAGTTTTAACAACTCCCGGGAGTTAACGCTGTCAACAGGCACACAGATTAAAAGACAGCCACGACAAGGACTAAGAGCCGGCTCCCCTTGTTTAGCTCTTCTGCACTGGACTGTAAGATGCCGTACCTGGCCCACGGGCTGTAGTTTGAGAGACCCAGGTTTAGTGTATCTAAATATGCTAGCCCATCTAACACCACACTCCCCTAGGCAATGCTGCTGTCCAGGGCTGGCCCAAGACATTGTGCTGCCTGGATCCAAGAATGAAATGCTGCCCCCACCCCTAAAAAACAATCACGCCCATCCAGCAAAGAGACATCCCCAAATAGTAAAAAGAAAGCCCAATCCAGCAGAGACATCCCTATATATTCAGCAAAGAGACATCCACAATCCAACAGAGACATACCCAATCCAGCAAAAAGACATGTCCCCTCCCGCTAAGAGACATGCCCCCTCCCGCAAAGAGACATGCCTCCTCCAGCAAAGAGACATGCCTCCTCCAGCAAAGAGACATGCCCAATCCAGCAAAGAGACATGCCCCCTCCAACAAAGAGACATGCCCCCTCCTGCAAAGAGACATGCCCCCTCCTGCAAAGACACATGCCCAATCCAGTAAAGAGACATGCCCCCTCCAGCAAAGAGACATGCCCCCTCCAGCAAAGAGACATGCCCCTCCAGCAAAGGAACATGCCCAAAAACATCAGCACAGCTCACAGGTATATGAATTGTGCAGCACCACGGAAGCTCCCCCCTTCCTCTTCACCACTACTGACCAACTACACTCTGATCCAGTCTCAGTGATGCGACATGCGGTGACAGCAGCTCTGCAGTGGCGGGTGCTCCTGTTATTGAAGCCTGTGACTGGGAGAGCTGCTCCACCACCCGCCCTGCTCCCTAGACACCTTGTACTACTGCGGGGTAGGAATGGGTAGTGGAGCATGATGCAAAGATGACCCTGCACAATAGAAAGAGGGAGCCTCAGGTCCTCGGGCAGTGCGCAGCTATTGCCGCCCCTCTTAAAGTGCCACCTGGGTCCCATAGACCTACCGAGACCCATGGTAGGGGCAGCCCTGCTTCTGTCCAAAGGTATCTCTGTTGCTTTTTCATCCAGGGTGTAGGCACTCTAATACAGGAGGTGTACTACTGACTGAATCACTGGGTGAAATCCTAGGGGGAAAAAAATAAAAAAAATAAAATGTATGCAGCCACCACATCTAATGAGTGTTAAGCTGCAATATATTATATTTTTGGTTTTGGGTTTAACACCACTTTAAGAGTACATTAACCCTCAGTCATTTCTGAGAGTATTTGCATTAACTCCTCAGTAAGCAGTCCCCACACTGTGCATTGACCTTCAGGGACTAGTCTCCAGTCTATCAGCATTAAACCAGTGACCAAATGAGCTTTAAACCCCCAGTAACCAGTCTCCAATGTATTCACATTAACCCTCAGTAGGCAATGTACTTTTAACCTTCAGGAATCATCCCCAAGATTATGTGCATTAAAGCGGTTGTAACCCTAACAAAAAATAAAAATAAAGATCCTGTTTCTTTAAAGCACGATATACAGCATAGTGCTTGTGCAGAGTATGATCCATGTATACCCCCCGTTAACAGCCCCCTGGTCCTAGGAGGCTGCTGGTCTATTAACAAAGCGCAACGTGACTCGCATGTGCACAGTGGGGAGGCGGCTGTGAAACCACAGGAAGGCACAGCTGGCTTCCCACAAGCAAGATGGCAGCACCAGGGACCATGTATGTAATTAAAGCACTAAGAGGAGTGCTTATTCATAGCAGCTATGAATAAGCACTTCTCGTAGTGTGAAACGCGTCAGCTGTTGTTGCTTTTGCTGTGATTCATTTGATGTGTTCCTGTTTTACAAATAAAAGGCACCAAGTTTGTTTTGGAGTGCGGCCGTCCAGAGTTGCTTTAATTACTTACATTGTCGGCATGCCGTGGCCCGCACCCAGGTCTCTCTATTCCCGGAGGAGCTACCTTTTGCTTTGTGGATCTGCCTAGAGCGGTGGTGTCTTTTTCACAACCGCAGAACCAGCCTGGATAATGACGGCACTGAATCCTTGGATTTGCAAGTGTGTGTTTATTAAACGTCAGCAGCTACAGTATTTGTAACTGCTGACTTTTCATTTTTTTATTTAGGAACAAATGTAGCTCCTCATTAAGTCATTGCTAAGACGGTGCGAGTGTGGACAAACTGGCACAGGAAAGGTTTTCCTGTCACTTATACCTATTGCACTTAGTGGTGTTTTGTATTCAGTAGCAATATACACTTCAATATACAATTAAGTACTTTCCCAGACTAATGACAGATATGTCAAGGTTTAACAAATATGCCAACTCATACTTGGCATATTCTCTAAGTAATTTCAGATTCAGTAATGCCTTTTTAATGTATAGTAAATTATTTTTGAATGCCAATGTATGCAAAGACAAGTCGTATAATTCTGGTTTGCAACTTTTTCTTAAATAAGTCCTACAAAATGTGCCACATTGATGTGAATAAGTCCCAACGTTCTGTTTCAATATTGCTTCTTTTCCATTCCATCTTTTGCATGTTTCAATTAACTAAAAAAAAAAGTTTGTTAAAACAGAATGACATCAATGAATAAAGTGCATGTTCTGAAGTGAAGCCATAATAGGTGCACAGTTAAAAGTCACTGAAACGGCATATTTTGGATATATGTATATTCAAAGGTCCTTTTGTCAAAAATTACCGTTTTCAGCAGTTGACTTTTCAAAGGCATAGGTTGGTCAGAAATTTCCACATAAGCTGGCGAGTAAAATATATGCTTTTTACTTCCTAAAATGTGTTTGATTGCCTGGCTTGAGATAAGGTGCTCGTAAGATGATACATTTGCATGGAGGAAGAATAAAAATTGAGTAAATTAAAACGTAACAGTGGGTTCATCAGTCCTGTCTATGTTCTGTGATCTGGGCAATAAAAGATTCCCTTTCTTTGAAATTCTTCTTTGTTGTGTGTCCAAGATTCATTTTAGATTAATCTTTTATTTTGCTTTATTTCCAAAGGACATCCATTACCTTGCACTAGATAAGGGTGAATTGGCGCTAGCTAAAGTGGCAGAGAAAAAGGCTAAGGAAATAGATGCAGAATCAATAAACGCTGGAGTTGGTAAGAATTAATGCTATTTAAAAAGCTTCTTTTTTTTTTCTTTTTTTTAATCAATACTTTTTCTGTACCGCTGCAATGTTATAAATGCGGGGGGTTATTGGTTCGTTTCTAGGGAAAAAGAGAATTAACAGAGATAAGCTTCAAAAACCACCTGGCGATCCCTGACTTCACATATAACAGTTTTACTTTGAAAAAAGAGAAATGTGAAAAAAAAATTGAGTTGGTAGTAAACTGATAATTTGTACATACCAATGTTACTTTAGGTTGTATAAAAATGTGTGTGTTCATTTTAAAATACAGTGCCTTGAAAAAGAATTCATACTCCTTGAAATTTTCCACATTTTGTAATGTTACAACCAAAAACATAAATGTATTTTATTGGGATTTTATGTGATAGACCAACACAAAGTGGCACATAATTGATAAATGGTTTTCAACATTTTTTAAATATAAATGTGTGAAAAGTGTGGCGTGCATTTGTATTCAGCCCCCCTGAGTCAATACTTTGTAGAACCACCTATCACTGCAATTACAGCTGCAAGTCTTTTTGGGGATGTCTCTACCAGATTTGCACATCTAGAGTGACATGTTTGCCCCTTCTTCTTTGCAAAATAGCTCAAACTCTGTCAGATTGGATGGAGATCGTCTGTGAACAGCAATTTTCAAGTCTTGCCACAGATTCTCAATTTAATTTAGGTCTGGACTTTGACTGGGCGATTCTAACACATGAATATGCTTTGATCTAAACCATTCCATTGTAGCTCTGGCTGTATGTTGTCCTGCTGGAAGGTGAACCTCCGCCCCAGTCTCAAGCCTTCTACGTTTTTCTTCTGCGATTGCCCTGTATTTGTACTCCATCCATCCTTCCATCAACTGTGACCAGCTTCCCTGTCCCTGCTGAAGAAAATCATTCCCACAACATGATACTGCCACCACCATGTTTTATGGTGGGGATGGTGTGTTCAGGGTGATGTTAGTTAGTTAGTTTTCCACCCCACATAGCGTTTTGCTTTTAGGCCAAAAAGTTTAATTTTGGTCTCATCTGACCAAAGCACCTTCTTTCACATGTTTGCTGTGTCCCCCACATGGCTTCTCGCTTTCTTTCAACAATGGCTTTCTTCTTGTCACCCTTACATAAAGGCCACATTTGTGGAGTGCACGACTAATAGTTGTCCTGTGGACAGATTATCCTACCTGAGCTGTGGATCTCTGCAGCTCCTCTATAATTACCATGGGCCTCTTGGCTGCTTCTCTGATTAATGTTTTGGTAGGTTTGTAGTTGTGCCATACTCTTTCCATTTTCGGATGATGGACAGTGCTCCTTGAGTTGTTGAAAGCTTGGGATCTTTTTTTATAACCTAAACCTGCTTTAAACTTCTGAAGGCAATTGGTTCTACTAGGTTTTTAGTTAGGGGTATCAGAGTAAAGGGGGCTGAATAGAAATGCACGCCACACTTTTCAGATTTATTTGTACAAAATTTGGAAAACCATTGTTCGTTTTCCTTCCACTTCCCAATTACGTGCCCCTTTGTGTTGGTTCATCACATAAAATCTCAATAAATACAATTATGTTTTTGGTTGTAACATCTCAAGGGGTGAATACTTTTTCAAGGCACTGTATTCCCTGCCTTATAGCATAATGAAAAACCATAATGAAAAACCCAGAAGTGTCAAGTGGTCATGCTAAGTATAGTGGAAATGTTTTCTCTCAGGCATTGGTACTCCCTGCTCAAAGCGGTACAATGTTTTGCATGAAAATTTGGCTTTTGTATTGTAGGCCTGTAATTCTTAGAAATAACACACTTAAACAAAAGTCTAGTAGACATCCCCGGTATGATAAAGTTTGAAACACGAAATCATAAATTATAATATAATAAATAACTATAAATAATTATAACAAATAATAATATATTAATAATACAAATTATTTAATAATGTAATCAAATCCAAAACATTGAAATTTGCTCACTTGCAGAATTGTCGCTGTCATTACTTTCAGTGCTTGATGATGGATTTCCCCACAAATCACTATCACTCAATTCTGCAAGAAATTCTAATTTATTATCGCTGTTTTCTAGCTGGTCTAAAACTGCTTTTGATGTAAAGGGACAGTTTTGGTTGCTATGGACAATCTCCAGTTTGAATTTGGCACCGTACTCCATCCCCGTGCGTCGCAGTACTCACAGGGAACGGAGCCCATCGCTGTGATACACAAAGCACAGACACGGCTCGCACACATAGCGGAGAGACATCGCAGGATCCTGGGGACAAGGTAAATAACTGTACCTGGATCCTGCAATGCGATCCCGAGTGTGGCTCGGGGTTACCGCTTTTGGTACTGAAAATTCACCCCGAGCCTCACTCAGGAATACAGCCAGGGAGGTTAAATGCCCCTTAGAATATTGAATCCGATTGGTGATACATCAAGTGCTGAAATTAGAAGTTACAAACAAGATTGAGTTTGTATTGTCCTTATTAGTACTCTACCATGTTTTATTCACAGAAAAGGTGTATATTTTTAATTGTAATGATATTGTGTTGTGTGGGCAGATGATATGGAAATATAGCACAGTGGAGTCCTTTTCAGTTGCTTTTCGTATTCCTCAAACCAACTTCCACCTCTTGAGCCCCTACTATATAAGCACCCCTTTTTGTCTTTATCCACTATTTGACTGTCATTTACTACCTCTCTGCCTGTTATGCTCACTCTACCTTAAGCCATCTTTGTCCACACAACCTTCTGTCCCATTGATACACCTTCTTCCATTGTGTCCATATTACTGCTGCCTATTTTCTTTATTTTCAGTGTTTCCAATGAAGGGTACTGTTGCAACGTACAAAGAGATTTTAGACATTTATGTGCTTCCAATCTTGTGGCATCAGTTTGTGGAAGGCCCTTTTGTGTTCCAGTATGACTGTGCCCTTGTGTACAAAGCCAGGTTCATTAAGACTGGGTTTGACAGATTTGGCACGAGGGAACTGAAGTGGAGCGTAGAGCATGACATATGATTTTGCAGTACATTGGAAATTCCAAAATCTTGTGGAAAGCCTTCCCAGAAGAGTTGAGGCAGCTATTTTATGGAATAGAATGTCCAATAAACTCGTATAGTTTGATGTTCAGGTGTTGACAAACGTTTGGCCATATAGTGTACCTTGTGTCCACTTTTTCCACTTTCTGCCCTCTGCGTCAGTACCAAATATAACTAGGTTTTTCATCTTTTTGCCCACACTGTCCACTTCACTTCTTTCCATGGTACTCCCCATCTGTTAACTGTGTCCGTGTCACTTTCCACCCAGTTTATTCACTCTGTACCTCCGTGCAGAAATGAAAATACATCTGTGGAATGAGGCTGGCATGCTGTTTTTAGCCCACTTAACTCATTATGTACAGGAGGGAATTTCATAAGGGCCTAAGCAGTATGCTGAGGCAGCAATCATGAAAGGGAAGCAGTGAGGGTGTGTAAAGGATTGACAGATTGCCTGAAGTCAGTAGACTTTTGTGCCTCATTTAAAGTCACAACACACCAAGGATCCTCAAATGTTGTGCAACATTTCAGAGCCGCGCAGGACCCCTTCGTCAGGCACGTGATGATCATTTAAAGTCATAACATGCTTTACTGTTTGAGATCCGCTGATATAGGCAACATAGCTGCTTTCCTTTCCCCTACATTTTATATGTGGCTCATAGAAAAAATCCCTCTTTGTCTCCAAGGCTGGGTTCACACTATTGCGAATTGAATGCGGGTTTCCCTGCATCCAATTCGCTTGTCAGGAGATTGTGACCGGCTGTCAATGGAGCTCATCTCTGGAGCAGCTCCGGTGCGAATTGCATAGGAGTCCTGTGCGTCTTCTGGTCTGTTTCAGGTCCAAATTCAGACAAAAATCTGTACTGAATTTGGACTTAAATCGGACCCGAAATGGTGAACAGGGATGCACCGGACCCCTGCTGTGAACCGGTCTGCACTGCAGTGTGAAACCGGCCTAAATGTCCTCACCCTCTATATTCATAGTAATCACTGAGCATTTTTTTTCTACATTTTTTTCCCTACACAGCGTAAATTTCTTCTTCTTTTTTTTTAGTCAGGTTATATAGGTTTCCCAGGCAATTCTGAACATGAACTAAGTATTTTACATTTACTGAGCTGGTTTGATGTATGTTCCTGGAGGTTATTACAGCCACAGCCTATGGAGAAATGCAAATGACTAAGTTTACCTCATTCACTGCATAGGTAATCATTTTCACCATGCAGCCTGTAGTCTGCTAATTTAAACGTCACTTAAACCATGCCACGAGGAACTGACATGGCATAACCTATTAAGAAATCCTATAATTAATAATGATCTACAGTCATAAAAAAAATCCCAGGAGTTCTTATGTTATTTTCTTGATTAAAAACTCCAGTAAAGAACGCATGTTAAAAATGTCAGAAAGATTCCCAAGGCCAACTTACTTTAAATTACACTTGGGCCTAGTGAGATGAATTTATTTAACCTTCAAATCAATAGTATTCACCCAAAAGGGATTCCTGTTGTAACGAGAAAAGCTGATAAATTCTTGCTAGTCTAAAGTCACACAGTGGAGCACCATCATTTTATTTAGCGTGAAATTACATTACAAATGTAACACTACATACATATTGCTGGGAAGAGCTGGCGGTGAAACTGAATTTGCCCATACATATGATAGTCAGCAGTCAAAAAAGCTAATTTTAAAGCGTATATGTGGTTAATCAGTATTTAATGTCTAGTGCGTGGCCTTTCTGCCCATTTATTATCTTCTGTCATATCAAACAAGTGTGATTGAAAGTTTGATATTGCTGTAATCCTGTTTGGCTATTTGTGTGTATGTCCGAAAAATACTGGGCCCCAAGTCAGGTCATCCCGACCAAGCATTGCAATACTGCACACATAAAAACTGCATTATTTTTAATTTAAAGCAAGCTTACATAAAGAAAAAATAATTTCCAAGTCACCTATATACTTTACATTGTAAAGCTCACCACAGGTTACAGCTTGACTGTATAATCTCAATTAAATCTACCAACAACTATATAGTGCCAGGGCCTTCCTGATTGGATACAGATTCAGATGGATTGAAAAGAGATTGTATACTCATATTGTAACATTAATGGTGAGCTTATGGATTTTAACAGGCTTATTGCAGTTCCTTACCTACTTCTGCATTATGCATATCGAGATAAGCTTTTGACCTAACTTCCTGAAACTGAAAAATGTAGGAGTGCTAAGAGGGGAATGTGCCTAGAGTAAACACATGACCATTCCTAGTGTAATAATAAGAGATAATCAGCTGGTAAAAGCAAAACATTGATGACATGAGCAGGAGATGAGAATTCTATGGTAATTAGGCACGTAAACAGAGCTGCCATGTTTGTAAAGAAGCCTTTTGCATAAGTTGTCAGACATTTTTTTGCATTTGGAACAAATCAGCTGAGTACTATATGGCCTTGTGCACATTGGGCATACAACATTTTGCTTAACCACTTGCCTACTGGGCACTTAAACCCCCTTCTTACCCAGGCCAATTTTAAGCTTTCAGCGCTGTTGCAATTGAGCGGTCATCCTACACTGTACCCAAATTAAATTGTTATCATTTTTTTCACATAAATAGAGCTTTCTTTTAATGGTATTTGATTACTACTGGGGTTATGCTAAACAAACAAAAATGTTGAAAAAAAAAAAAAAATGTTTTCATAGTTTGTTAAAAAAAAATTGCAAACAGGTAATTTTTCTCCTTCATTGATGTGCGCTAATGGGGCGGCACTGATAGTCTGCATTGATAGGCACTGATAAGGTGGCACTGATGAGGGCACTGATAGGTGGCACTGATGGGCGGCACTGAAGGGCACTGATAGGCACTGATAAGGCAGCACTGGTGGGCACTGATAGGTGGCACTGATGGGCGGCACTGAAGGGCACTGATAGGTGGCACTGATGGGCAGCACTGATAGTTGGCACTGGTAGGCATTGATAGATGGCACTGGTGGGCACTGATATGCAGTACTGATTTGCACTGACAGGTGGCACTGGTGGGCACAGTTGTGGTGGCAGTGGCTCTCTGTGTTCTGGACCAATGTCCTTCTGACAGAAGCCAGTGATTGGCTTTTTTTTCTCAGCATGAGGAAAAAAAATAGGCGACTGCCGGCTCTGTTTATATCACGAGATCAGCTGTCATTGGCTGACAGCTGATCACGTGGTAGGGGGTCGGAATCAGCCCATTACTCCAATCCTTTAATCAGCTGAGTCTCGTAGACTAGCTGATCACAGAGCATGCTGCATCCAACCCCTCAGGGGCGCGCAGGCAGATCATGCACGGGAGGATGCACAGCAATTTAGACCCGCGCTGTAGCCGTCTTTCGGCTATAGCGCAGGCGCGAAGAGATTAAACAATCATTTGGAGTTTTTTATTTCAGTTTGTAGAAGCAACTCTATGTTAGCCTTTGTTTCCAATCACATTTAGGCCTTTACAGGCATATCTGAAGGAGAGTTTACAGGCTGAAAAAACAAGCATGTTTTTGAGAGGAGCTTTCGGGCAGAAAAAAGCTTGACGCACTTAAACACAGCGTTTAGGCACGTTTGCTAAAGTAAACGTGCATAAACTCATGTGCAATACAAGCCATAATGAACATTTTTTATGTTGCTTTTAAGAGCCAGAGGTTTTGGCATTTTTTCAGCTGCCTATTGTGCATGGAACCTAAATGATACTTTTTAGTATAACTAAAGGCAAAACTTTTTTATAATTTTTGGATGGAGCGGACAGGGATTAGAATGCTTGTCAGTTTATATTGTTGTCTGGGCCACCATCAAGGAGATTCACCCTCTATATTTGTCCTGTTTACCATTATTATTGAACGTGAAGTAAAAGTATATCCCAAATTTTGGATTGTCCCCAGAAAAGTAATAGAGGGGAAATCTTCCAATGCCTACACTAGTTCTGGTGACCTGGGGGTCCCCAAGGAATTTCCTTAATTTGGAGGGATTTCCTCTTACTTCCTTTTTGGCTATGGAACAGAAGGTAAAGAGAAATGTCCGAAATGGGACACAGATGGCGAAAAAAAAAATCTGGTTATAACCCTCCCTTGCTTTATCCAAAATGAAAAGTTTTACCTATAATTCTACTATAACAGTACATTATTTCAGGGCAAGCTTTTAGAAAATCTACTGTATTTATTAATGAACAGATGTGAATCTCCTGAAAGCTTGTCTTCAAAAATTAACTTTTAACATAAATGAAAAAAAGTCCCTCTACCCTTATCATTTAAATGGTCCATAGGCTGCACCCTGCCTGTAAAACACATCATGTTGGATGGTATAATATCTTGTGAGCAAGGTCATGCCTTAAAGTGGTTGTAAACCCTCACATGTACCCAGTGAAATGAACAGCCTCAAATGATACACAGAGCTGAAACAAATCCTCCTACATAAGTTTTACTTGTATAGCTTCTGTCTTCCCCTTTCTACACCCTTTGAATAGTGCAGATCTTGTTAAAAATCTTTCTTCATTTTTCAGCAGTACTTAGGGGTGGGTGGATAGACTGTATTTGCACTGTGTGAGAGCTGATTGGAGGAAAGGGACACACCCCCTCTACATAGGCAGAGAAACAAAAGAACTTCCAGAGCTATAGTCTGAATAGACAAGCTGTGTGCTTATCCCCTCTAAGCTCCCTCCCTGACACAAATTTTCAGCTACTGTTATTTCATGTGTCAGAGAAATTGTCAGAAGTGACTCATGCTGATAAGAGGAACGGAGCACCAGAGAGAAATGGCACTTTGATTTCCCCTCAACACTTTATCTCATCATAACACCCTCACCATAATCTTTACCTTTAAAGAATGATACTTTATGTTGCAGGCACCTCCAGGTCTCTTTTTACATCCAGCGTCCCAGGATCCCTAAATAGCAGTGTGCTTTTCCCCTCCAAACAACAACAACACACTTCCTTATGGCTGACTCAGGCCCACCCTCTACCACCTGCGGCACACCATTGCTGGACTTTCACTGTAATGAGCAACAGAATGGGTCACCTAGAGCCTCTAAATCAATGGTCTAAAACTGATGGCCCTCCAGCTGTTGCTGAACTACAAGTCCCATCATGCCTCTGCCTGAGGGAGTCATACTTTTAACTGTCAACCTTGGATTGCCTCATGGGACTTGTAGTTTTGCAACAGCTGGAGGGCCACCAGTTTGAGACCCCTGCTCTAAATATATTGGACTCGGTCAGAAATCAAAGGAACATTGTCTGACTGGTTGCTCTAGACAGCACATATATTTTCATCTCACTTTTTTACATGAATCACATTATGTTCTGTTTGTCAGGATCAAAAAATATTTCCCTGTGATGTAATTTTTGGAGCAAATCAGTAATTATGACTTTATTGAGATCCCCTCCGGGTTGAAGATTTTCTGTACAGACAAGAGTTTTAGTCTGGCTGAGGCTGTGTAGCTTGTGAACCTATAATTCCCTTCCAAACATCATTAATAAATGATAGTCTCTACTCTCCACTTAGAGGAATGTTCAGCTTCTATCACTGAGTTCTTAGCATTCTTTCATTTCTCCCCATAACCTGCCTCAGGAAAGCGGTCACAATTTAGTTTCAAAGCAGCAGCTTAGGAAAAGCCTTTTGTTCCGAGTTTTGTTTTCCTCTGTTACTTTTTTTTGTGCTGCACAGGGCATATTCCTCTTATCATTAATTATATTTCCAAAAGCCTCAGATTTTGAGAACATATAACAGTAATTACACTTGTGTTTGTTTTGTATGCTATGTGAATGTAAATAGAGTTCCATGTAGATATATTAAATATGACGAAGCCTGCACCTAACAAGCACACAGTACAGGAAATTTTATAGGCTTTTCTTTCTCTGGCAGTGTCTCTAGAGTACAAGCTTAGGCACCCCCTAGGCCAGATGCCAACCCTGACAGTGCCTAAGGCTCACAATGAGAAGCCAAAGGTCCTGAATACTTTTGGACATGAAAATCACCTCACATGGCCTGAGCAGGAACTTATTAAATGTCATCTTTACTCTGGCTTCCAGCATTATGTTTTCTGAGAGCAGGTGCACAATTCTATTTTACATTGCCTGCTGTATTCCTATAGTGTCACATGAATGTGTTGAATAATGTAAACAAGATTTGAAGTTTGTTTCTTAGCTCCCGAAGAGCAGTCCTTTCCTAGTGTAATTCTTCAGATGTGCAATTCTTCTGAACTTGGGTAATAACAGAGCTAACAATTGAGACTCTGAACATACATTTGTAAAGCAGAGAATATGTCTTGTGTAAAGAGGGGCTAAATAAAATGTAGAATAATTGAATGTACCAGTTTCTGTATCTTATATTTGGTACATGATTTAATAAAAGTAGTTCATAGGTTACATAGTTACATAGTTAGCTAGGCCGAAAAAAGACACAAGTCCATCCAGTTCAACCATAATAAAAAATAAATAATTATTAAAAAAAAAAATATCGTACAATCCAATATACCCCATTCTATACCCACAGTTGATCCAGAGGAAGGCAAAAAAAAAAACCCAAAAGAGCATGCTCCAATCTGCTACAGCAGGGGAAAAAAATCACTTCCTGATCCCCCTAGAGGCAATCGGATTTTCCCTGGATCAACCTTACCTATAAATGTTAGTACCCAGTTATATTATGTACATTTAGGAAAGTATCCAGGTCTTTCTTAAAGCAATCTACTGAGTTAGCCAGAACCACCTCTGGAGGAGTCTATTCAACATTTTCACAGCTCTTACTGTGAAGAAACCTTTCCGTATTTGGAGATGAAATCCTCTAGAAGTAAAGAGTGCCCCCTTGTCCTCTGTGTTGACCGTAAAGTGAATAACTCAACACCAAGTTCACTATATGGACCCCTTATATATTTGTACATGTTGATCATATCCCCCCTTATTCTCCTCTTCTCAAGAGTGAATAAATTCAGTTCCTCTAATCGTTCCTCATGGCTGAGCTCCTCCATGCCTTTTATCAGTTTGGTTGCCCTTCTCTGCACTTTCTCCAGTTCCCCGATATCCTTTTTGAGAACTGGTGCCCAAAACTGAACTGCATGTTCCAGATGAGGTCTTACTAATGATTTGAACAGGGGCAAAATTATATCTCTCTCTCTCTGGAGTCCATACCTCTCTTAATACAAGAAGGAAATTTGCTTGCTTTGGAAACCGCAGCTTGACATTGCATGCTATTATTGAGCTTATGATCTACCAAAACCCCCACATCCTTCTCCACTACGGATTCCCCCAGTTGTACTCCCCCTAGCATGTATGATGCATGCATATTCTTAGCCCCCAAGTGCAAAACTTTGCATTTATCAATATTAAACCTCATCTGCCACATAGTCGCCCAATTAGACAGAGCATTGATGTCGGCTTGTAAATTGGAGACCTCATGTAAGGACGTTATTCCACTGCATAGCTTGGTGTCATCTGCAAAGACAGAAATGTTACTTTTCATCCCAGACCCAATATCATTTATAAAGATATTAAAAAGTAAGGGTCCCAGCACTGAACCTTGGGGTACACCACTGATAACCTTAGACCATTCAGAGTAAGAATCATTAACCACTACTCTCTGAATTCTGTCATTTAGCCAGTTTTCTATCCATTTACAAACCGATATTTCCAAGCCTTACCTTACCTTACACATGAGCCGTGTGTGGGGAACTGTATCGAACGCTTTTGCAAAATCCAAGTATACCACGTCCACAGCCACGCCTCTGTCCAAGGTTTTACTTACCTCTTCATAAAAAGAAATCAGGTTTGTCTGACAACTTCTGTCTTTCATGAACCCATGCTGTCTGTTGCTTAAAATGTTTTTTTCCAGCAAGAACTCGTCTATGTGGTCTTTTATTAATCTCTCCAGTATCTTCCAGACTATAGAAGTTAAACTAACAGGTCTATAGTTACTTGGTAAAGACTTTGTTCCCTTTTTAAATATAGGCACCACGTTCGCCCTGCGCCAATCCAGTGGTACTATTCCCCGTCATTAATGAGTCCCTAAAAATTAAATACAATGGCTATACAACCCAAAACTTTTCAGTTTTAGGTGGAGTGAGACAGGATTTGATCATCTTTGGCTTTGCATCTACAGCTCACCAGGGAGATCTCCATGGACCAGCACAGTTTCATGAACTTTTGCCCAAGTTTCCTGGTTCCACTGAAGAAGTGACCTCTCCATATGCAGTTTTCCATCAAAGAATCTGCTAGAGGGTATATATGAATAGCTGAAGCCTTTTCCTTGTTACCTGCCCTCTAGTGGATTCTATACGGAGAGGCTGTTTCTGCAGGAGAACAAGGAATCTCAGCTGTGAGACCAGCAGAAACTAATATGGCTGGGCTGGGATTGCAGGGAAATGTCAATTGTGGAGTTACAGAGAGTGACTCCCAGCAGGACAGCAGGAAAATAAAACTTTGGTTGGTATTCTTTTATAATTACTGAACGTGTGCTTTAATTTAACCCACACTTTTTAAGGTTGGGTTGGCCGTGTCAACCTTATAGCCTGGTCTGACAGATTTGGATGTTCGTTGTAAACCAAAATTCTATATACCTTGAAGGACATGGAGGCAGCCATACTGTAAAGAGATAATTAGATTTCCCATCCTGTATGTTTAAAAATCCAATCCATATATTGGCCAGTTGTGTTCTGGCTATAAATGGGTGCCATAAGGAAATTCTGTTATGTCTTGTGCAGATGGATTGTGTAAGCCCCCGTACACACGGTCGGAAATTCCGACCACAAAATCGGTCGGATTTTTTCAGACGGATTTTGTCTGACACTGGTGTTGCATACACACGGTCGGACAAAGTTGTCGGAAAATCCGATCATTCCAAACGTGGTGACGTTCGTTGCGTAAGACGGAACTACGTATAGGCTAGTACCCAATAGCTTTGGTCTCTTAATTTGATCTGAGCATGCGTGGCACTTTGTCCGTCGGAATTCCTTACACACGATCGGAAAAAGTCAGATCGGATTTTGTTGTCGGAAAATTTGAGATCCTGCTCTCAAATTTTTTCTGTCGGAATTTCCGACGGAAAAAGCCCGCTAGAGTGCACACACGATCGGATTTTCCGACAACATAATCTGATCTGACTTTTTCCATCGGAATATCCGACCGTGTGTACGGGGCATAAGGGCTATATAGCTGTCAGCAGTGTTCACTTATCTGAATGTGCAAGTTGAAAATTGTAAGACCAAGAAGATTTCTGAACCTTATCAAGTAGAGAGGATGGACAGGATTCCCTGTTTAATTGAATGCACATATTTGTTGGCATTTTTACTGTAAAAGAATGGCACAAGGGCAAAAAGGAAAGCAAGGCTCCATGCACACTAAAAAAAATTTATAAGTTCAAAAAATGCTATAAAATAATGCTGATAATATTGTTTTTGTGCCGGCTTGTAGTAGCGTTTAGTCGCGTTTAGAAGCATTTAGGAGCATTTAGGAGCATTAGCATTTATTTTGGGGTTTTTCAGTACGTGAAGAAGAAGAAAAAAAGCTCCAAAAAAGCTGTTAGGAGCGTTTTAGTAGCATTTAGAAGCATTTAGTGTTGGAAAAATGCTCCAAAAAACTCTACAAAAAGCAATAATTTTTCTGCTCCTAGACACTGAAGCTCAAAAAACACTAATGTCCTGTACACACGGTTGGACATTCTGACGACAAAATCCGTCAGATTTTTTCAGACGGATTTTGGGTCAAACTTGTCTTGCATACACACGGTCGCACAAAGTTGTCGGAAAATCAGTTTGTTCTGAACGAGGTGACGTACAACACGTGAGTCGGGACTATAAACGGCCCAGTAGCCAATAGCTTTCGTCTCTTAATTTATTTTGAGCATGCGTGCCACTTTGTGCGTCAGATTTGTTTACACACGATCGGAATTTAAATCGGATTTTGTTGTCGGAAAGTTTTAGATCCAGCTCTCAAACTTTGTGTGTCGGAAATTCCGACGGAAAAAGTCAGAAGGAGCCCACACACGATCACAATTTTCAACAACGCAATCCAATCGCACTTTTTCAGTCGGAAAATCCGACCGTGTGTACAGGGCATAATAGCCTATTGTAGTTTGCATACAATGAAGGGGACTTTAAATGAAGCACCCGAAGGTGCCTCTATCCCGGTAATGAATGAGAAGGAAAGGGAAATTGGGACTTTAGATGAAGCAATTGAATAGTGGAAATTATATTATTGTAGTTTGCATGGACACATAGGATAACACTATTTAGCTTCTAGAAGCTGAAAAAAAATGCTTACAGCTTCTAGAAGTTTAAAAAAATGCTAGTGTGCAGGGAGCCTTAATGTGAAAATTGAATCCCTAATTTACATATGTGATTTCTTACAATTTATTTTATTCTCTTTTGCTCCTTAGTTTCTGATTTCCCGTAATTTCCACTTTCTTCCAATATATACATAGAAATGTTTTCTAGTCCCATGTAAAATTTAATTTTTTTTATAAATAATTTTTATAAATACTATTACTGTTGCATTAATATGTAACATAATAATTAGAATATAATAATAACATCCAGATTTCTATGTAATTTATTCCTTTTTTATTAAGGACAGAAAGCATACTGAAATGACATTTTAAATAGTCTGCATATTATAGCAGACTTACCTTAAAATTTGCCCTTCCATAGACATGCAAGGTCTGTGCTCCCCACGGCTGTTTTTTTTCCAGGCCCAGCGCCTTCATTTTATTTATCTCACAAATGCCAAGAGTATAGATTGCACATCACGCAGGCTGTAGGCAGTGTACAAAACATTACTGCTAACAGACAGGTAAAGAAACCTACAAAGTGGGAAATGTATAAAAACCGTCTTTTTTGTTTGTGGTTGTTAATTTGTAATTTCTTGTAATTTTATTGTACTTTTGGGATAGATTTTTTTTTCTGTTTGTATTTTATTATACTAACTATATATAGTAGAATTTGCTATAATGAAAATATATATTTTTAAAATTTATATTTTTGCACAAATTTCACCACTTAAGTCTCCTGGGCTTCCCTAAATGCCATCGAGTCCCAGAGCATTGTTTTTCATTTCAGCAATGTCTCAGTTCTGCACATTGCAACATTTTGCAGTCCATCCTAACATATTCTACTTTTTTTTTTAGAACAGATACGGCTTTAGTATAGTATTACATTTGGATGTATATACTTTTATTTCCTAGGTTTTTATTGAGTAAAAAATTTGACATTTTTTTTCTGTA